>VWZV01003003.1:0-16928 GCA_013397155.1 Irena cyanogastra | reverse complement strand
CCAGCTGGGCCATGCGTGGTGCTGCTGGTGGAGGAGACCCCTCACAAGCCCCCCAGCCCCCCCGGAGCACCCCAAATCCTCGCAGGGCTTCTCGCGGTGGGGGAGCGAAGCTGCTCCATCCCTCCGTGCTCTCCAAGCACAGGCCACATGATGCGGTCCTGCCTTTTTACCCTTCTCCACAGGGCTTATTGCAGCCCCCTCCTCACTCCGGGGGCAGCTCCCCGAAACCTGAACCCTCGGGGCATAAAAAAAAAAACCTCCGAGTCATCTTTGCAGCGCGGCTGCCGGGAAGGCGCCGGGCGCCGCCGGCCCCGCTGCTCTGACCCCGTACATCCGCATCATGTGATCCTCGCCATCCCTTCCCGAGGCTTCCAGCCGCCTTCCCTGCCCGTCCCCGCCGCTAAGCTCGGCCCCCCGCTCCCTTCCCGCTCGGATCGGGCCCGTGCCGGGGCTGGCGCCGGTGCAACGCCGCAGCGAGCGGCGTCAGAGCCCGGCGCAGCCCCCCCAGCCCGGCCCCGGCCCCCGCCTCACCGAACTCGCAGCACGGGGATCTGTCTCTCCATAGCAGAAGGAGATGGAGCCGCTAATTTGGGGAGGGGAAAGCTCTTTTGGGTTTTGAGCCGGCAAGAGGCAGCTGCCGGCGCTGCCTCGGTGCCCGCGGCGGGACCGGGAGCCGGCGGCGGAGCTGCGGAATCGCTGCCCCGGGAGCTGCGAGCAGCCGAGCCGCAGAGCCTGGAGCTTTCTGCCTCTTGGAGTGGGTCACGGGGAAGGAACACGTAAAGCTTGTTTGCCAGCCGCATGATTTGGCTTATTTGCTCTCTTGTAGCAGGTGCTTAATTGTGGCAGAAAGGGTTCCCGGCAGCTTTCTGGGCAGCCAAATTCCCGCCTGCCCCTCTCGCAGCCAGGCAAAACAAAAGCACGATTGTCACTCGCGGGCGGAACGCTCCGGCTGCGGAGCTCACACGGGCCTCCTTCCCAAGAGAAAAGGAGAAAGGAGAAAAGGAGAAAAGGCCTCTCGGGAGGAGAGAGCCGGCAGGGCGGAGGGAGGCGCCGAGGTGGGCGCGGGCCGGGGGAAAGGGGTCGGGAGCAGCTGTGGGTGCTGGGGAGGAACACAAGTCTCAGCTCGGTTCCCCAGCGAGCCCACTGTGACACTGACACTGTGGGCAAGGCTTGGCACGGCATGGAATGGCACAGCACGGAATGGCACAGCTGCCCATGGCGTGGCACAGCTGCCCATGGCGTGGCACAGCTGCCCAGTGCCATCCCTGTCCCTCAGCACCGCGATCTCCGGCAGGGCTGTCACTAAAAGGCTTTTTGCTTCCCGCTCCCATCTCTCTAGTTTAAGGCCCTTGAACCTGTCCCCAAGGAATTCCATCCGTCCAGCCCCATGATCCTGACTCCTCAGCCAAGGCTGAGCTCTGGGGGTCTCACCAAGCCCCCTTTTCACCCCACAGCATCCTCCTCCCTCCATCTCCCACTCCCCAGCCAGGAATGAAGAAGGCCTCAGGATATCCAAGATAAGAGCAGACATTGCTCCAGCCCCAGTAAAATTTATGACTCTCCAGTTCAAAGCCATTTCCACCCCTCCCAGGCGCTGCCAGGACCCTGCCCAGCCTCGCTGGGGGCAGGATGCAGCAATCCAAACCCAAACCCATTTTCCTTATGCTCCTTGGATGCTCTGCAGCCGCTACAGCTTTCCTGGCTCTGCCCCCCACCCTGCCCCCAAATCCAGCATCATTCACCTTGCAAGGGGCTGAAAGGCTGGCACAGACCAAGGCACTGCATCCCTCACTGGAAAAAGCAGATTTAGGACAGGGGGACTCCCCAAAAACCCTGGGTAGCCATGGACCACACATTCCCAAATCCCGCAGCGCCGGGACCCTGCCTTTGCCTTGCTCAGCTGTTTTCCACCTCATCCACGGGAACAGAGGCGTTGCTGTGGTGTGGGTGGGATGGGAGCAAAGAGCAAAGTCCCCGGAGAAAGTGACCAGAGGAAAAGTGCCAGGAGCAGGAGTGGGAGGAGGCAGCTGGAGATACTTACAGGCTGCGAGCCATGGCTGTCATCTTCCCGGCGGGGCTGCCCTTCCCTGGGCTTTCCATCGCTACCTCTTGGCAGGCTCTGCAAGGACAGGGCACAGGGGCCTGTGAGATCAGCCCAAACACGGAGGCACATCCTAAAGCCACCCCCTCCCCGCTCGGTGTCACCTCCCGACCCTGGAGACGGAATATTTTAGGGAGGCGAGTCCTGGGCTGGCCAAGCAGTGTCCTGGTGTGGGGACAGAGCTGTCCCTTGTCTCCCCATTGTCCCCGTGTCTCGCTGCCAGCTCTGCCCCCCTCACACCCCGCTACAAATCAGCCAAAACAAATCAAGCCACGGAACACGCACAGACCCGTCCCCTGCTCTGGAGGTT
The DNA here is from genome assembly GCA_013397155.1 of Irena cyanogastra. Taxonomy (NCBI): domain Eukaryota; kingdom Metazoa; phylum Chordata; class Aves; order Passeriformes; family Irenidae; genus Irena; species Irena cyanogastra. The sequence goes on along the minus strand of VWZV01003003.1, from coordinate 14,517 downwards.
CCACAGTGACAGCCTCCCCACAGCCCCAGCGAGGCTCCCCCGGCTCCCACCCCCTCTGCAAGCACCTCACCCTCGGGCTAAGAGCCTTCCCTGCGGATCTGAGCCCCCCGGGCAGTGCCTGGCTCCTGGGCTGGCCAGCAGGCCACCGAGTCCCCTGGCATGGTGGCTTTGGCCAAGGCTCCGGAGCGAGGCAGGGCAAGGGGCTGCCCCTCCTTCCCCGTCACTGCATCCTGCACACGTCAGGAGCAGAGTCCAGCCTGGGATTTGCTCCTGGCAAAGCCAGCAGAGTCCTGGCTCCTGGCAGGGAGTGGGTTCCAGGCACCCTCCTTGGTGCTGGATCCATCCATGGATTCACCAGGAGCAGCAGCAAGGGGCACCCCTCTGTTTTGCTTCTCTGAAAATCCCAAATCCTGCAGTTTTGCCTCCTGGATGGGGCTACAAGGGGTCTCCTTGCTCAGGACAACTGCCCCAGGCCCATCAGCAGCCAGGGAGGGAGGTGGCAGCTCTGAAAAAATGGCATTTACAGGCTCAGTATCCAACTGGACCCAGGAGAAGTCTTCAGAATTCTCCAGAACTTTGCAAAAATGGCAAAACCCAACCTTGATGGGAGAGCAGTGGGGACAAAAGGACACAGTGGAGTGTGCCACCACACTGGTGGGGAGCAGAGCCCGGGAAACAGCTGATACCAGAAGGAAAGGTCTAAAACAAGCAAAAAATGAGCATTTTTGCACCTTCCATCCCCTGCCCTGCCAAAGCAGCAGGGGCTGTCTGAGAGCCAGGAGTTTGGGGGGCTCTGGAAATTCCCCGCATGCAGGAATTCTCTGCCCCAGCCGGATCCCATCTCCCAGCCCTGGAATCGGCCACCTGACACCGGCCGGGTGACAGCTCACCCTGCCATCGATAGGGCTGCAGAACCCAGGGATTCATCACTCAGCTCATAAATATTTAAAGCCAGAAGGAGCCGTGTGCTCCTGTAAAACGCAGCTCCTCACACAAGCCCAGCATCCCTGGGCCCCAGCGCTGAGCTAATGAACCTTTGGGGCTCTCCAGACGGATCCTTTGCAGCTAAAAACCAGGTCAGGGCCAAATTCAAGGTCTCGATGCATCCGTGCAGGATTTCTGCACCCTCCAGCTGGGACATGTTGTATTTACTGCTCCGAGGGGTGCAGAAAGCGCTGCTGGGATGGAATCCCAGCCGAGGCTGCGCTTCCAGCTGCTTCTTCCCGACACCCCGGGCAGGTTTTGGGGGGCACGGCCGGCCCCCCACCCTGGGAAAAGCTGCAGCTGCAGCCTGGAGCACTGACAGGCTCCCGCCGGCTGCTCCAGGCAGGATTCACAGTTTCATACAGCATTAAGAGCTGCTGGCACCTCGTGAAAAAACTGTGAAAAGCTTCTATTTTGGGGAAAGTTCCTCTTATAACGGTGCATCCTGTGGCTTCTCTGTTTCCCTTTTTCTCCTGGTTTCTCTTGCTACGGAGAGCAGTGCAGAAAATAGGCGGATAATGTTGCCAGCCAGCCTGGGCTCTTCGTCAGAAAAGGAAAATAACCCTCCAAACCACCCCCAGCCAAGGAATTCGTTCTCATGCCACACCTGGGTGGGGGCCCGGGGTGAGGAAGGAGAAGCTGGGACCCTCCTGGGATTTTTTTCTGGGCACGGAGCGAGGGGGAGCTTGGTGGGGGCTTTGATATTTCCTGATGAGGTGGAAATGCTCTTTTTGCTTGGTTCAGACCTTTCCCTCTGGTGTCAGATCTTTCCTGGACTCTCCTCCCCAGTCTGCTCCCAACCAGTGCGGTGGCACCCATCGTGCCATCGTCTCCCTTTGCCCCCACTGTTCCCCCATTAAAAAAAAAGAATTAAAACATCAAAGAAGCAGGAGTCTGTCTCCAAGCAACCGTCTCCAAGTACGGGTGGAGAGCAGAGAAGGAGCAGCAGCAACGCTGAGAGGGGAGAAAACTTCTGGAGATCCCAGCGGGGAGAGGGAAGGAGGGAACAGCAGGAAAAGAGGGACACGGAGGTGACAGCGCCCCGGGGCACGAGGATCTCCCTCTTTCCTCATCCCGGCCCGCGGGGCAGCGGCCGCGCCTCTGCCCTGGCTTGTGAAACAGCTGCGGTGCAAGAGGTTTTACAGCGGCTTCTGAGAGCCAGGGAGAAGTTTGAGAAGAGGATCCGCGCTTACCCCTGCAAGAATTTCCTACCGAGGTCGTTGACATAGAGACCAAGAAAGAAAGAAGGATGAATAAGAGAAACCTGCCTATATTCCAATAAACACTTCGTTTGTTTCTTGTGACCAATGAGTAAAGCGTAAACTCATGAGCATTGTAAGAATGTATAAAAAGCACGCGTGCTGTAATAAAACCAGCTTTGAAGCTTCTGAAAATGGAGTTCTTTGTATTGTCTCCGTCTCAACTATGGCAGCTCCCGGGTCCCCAAGGGCAATTCCTACGCCAAGGGTGAGAGAAGGGGCAGCAGCGCTGCCTCTCCCGCTGCCCGCAGGCACGGAGGGGACCCAGCGCTCGGTGGCTGCGTGACCGTGCTGCCCACCTGCCAGGAGCCACCGACAGCCCTGACCGGCAGTGTGACCGTGCTGCCCACCCGCCAGGAGCCACCGACAGCCCTGACCGGCAGTGTGACCGTGCTGCCCACCCGCCAGGAGCCACCGACAGCCCTGACCGGCAGTGTGACCGTGCTCATAACCCACCAGGAGCCACCGACAGCCCTGACCGGCGGTGTGACCGTGCTGCCCACCCGCCAGGAGCCACCGACAGCCCCGACCGGCAGTGTGACCGTGCTGCCCACCCGCCAGGAGCCACCGACAGCCCTGACCGGCTGTGTGACCGTGCTCATAACCCGCCAGGAGCCACCGACAGCCCTGCCCGACACAGCGAGCAGCACCCGGGAAGCGCCGCCGGCTTTGTCCGCGCTGCTCCCGTGGGAGAGCAGGGCCAAACTCCCTGCTGGAAAACCCTGCCCGCGCATCTCGGTGTCTCCTCACACGTGGTTCTGGCTGAGCAGCTTCTTCTCCGCCCTGAGGGCCACCAAGGCACCCCGCAGGTCCTGCACCCCAATTCTCGACAGCTCCAAGGGCTCTTGAGGGAAGGAGGAGCTGCCAATGCCGCTCGCTCCGGAGGGGCTGCATCGCCCCTGGGCACCGGCAAAAGCCTCGAGGGCGCTTGGAGCTGTTCCTAGGGCGGGATCCAGCCCTTCTCCCGCACAATTCCCTCATTTCCCAGCTCTCAGAGCCTTTGCATTCCCCCACAAATTCCCGGCGGAGAAACCCTCGCCCTGTCCATTCCCCATGGCCTCTCCCTGGGGAATTGGGGACAATCCGCTCCGGGTTACCTGAGCGCAGCGCCCTGCTCTGTCCCGCGGCTCTTCCCTCGCTCCAGCAGCCGCCTTCCCTTTCCAGGTGCCAACCAGCCCGGACAGGCAGCACCCGTTTTTATACGCTCGCCCATGTGATCCAAACAAATGCCCTAGGGATGAGTTTTTGCACTGACACAACTCAAGGGGCTGGGACTAAAAAACCTGTTGGACCACAATCCCAGCTCAGCGGACAGGAATTTTCCACTCGGAGCCGTTCAGGCCGGCTCTGGGCGCGCCGGCACGCGCCGGGGCCCGCGTCTCCCTGCTCCCTCCCCAAAAAAATCCCATTTCCCTGCACTTCCCGAGTCTTTCAGACTCGTTCCTAAATGTTTCCTCTACTACAGCTGGAGAAAAGGAACCATGGGACACTTCCACGATGGAGGAAGGGACGGATGGGAAGCGTGAAGGAATATGTTTGAGGCACTGCAAATCTTTTATTTTTCCCATGATCTGTGGGGAAAAACAAACAAACAAACAAACAAACAAACAAAAAACCCACAGCAGCAGATGCCAGCCGGGGTGAGAAATGGGGAGAATCTTTTACCCCTGGAAAAGGAAACTCCCTGCAGCCCTGAGGCTCGGGAATAGCACTTCTGCACAGCTTGGGAGGCGATTTTAGGAGCTGCCCAGCCGCAGGGTCCTGCTCTGGGATGCTCCTCAGGGATGCAGGGAAGCAAGGCGGGTCCCAGGTGAGTCCGAGGGAGCAGAAACGCCCGGAAAAGAGAGGGCGAGCTCTGAATGGGTGAGTCAATGGGAACCGAGGCACCGGGGACATGGCCACGGGCCACGGAAAGGAGGCACGAGCGTGACTCAGTGGGATCAAGCGGTGACTCCGTGGGAAACGAGGGAGGCGATGGGATAATGGGCAGCGCCATGGGATAATGGGGCAGGAGGAGCCCCCTGAACGCGCTCCTCTCGGGCTGTTTCTCCGCCTCTCCAGCAGCGCTGGCAGCGGGAGCCGCTGGAGCTGATCCCGATGGGTTTGATAAGAGCAGGAACGTGCAGCTCGGCACACACGGGGCCAGCGCAGCGCTCGCCTCGCCTCCACCCCGAGGTGCTGCGGTGCCCCGGGCACCGAGCGGGGCCCTCTCGCACCTCCGGGGTGTTCCGTCCTCACTGCAGGCACAGCCCTGTGCTCCGGCCTGGGCTAGGGAGGGATCTCGGGGGGATTTTTCCGCCCGATTTGGTGGTAGGTACTAAAAGGCACCTGCTTTGCTGGGTCACAGAGCCAGGGAAACGTTCCCGGCCCGGAGCAAGGGAGAGTTTGCAGCCGCGTCTTGGAGCATCTGTGAACGGCCCAAAATCTCGCTCTCATATCACCTTGGGGGGTTCTCAGCCCTCGCTGGCTCCAAGCTCAGCCCTGCCGAGGCGCTGGGGCTCTGCCAGGGCCGGCTGGGCACAGCTCGCCCAGCTGCCCTGGGCTGGGGATGCTGGAAAGGGAGGAAGGTGGAAAAGGGGGCCTGGCTGCCTGTGTTGGGGACCCCAGGCTGTTTTCTGTCGCTTTGCAGCTGGGGTTTTTTGGGGTGTAAAAGCATCGGCTCTGTGACCCTGCTGGTGTGAGAAACTGTAAATAGGGGAGATTTTGGGGTCCCTTTCAGAGCCAGGGGGCCAAGGGGCTGCAAAAAAACACCTGGGCAGGGGAGAAGCTGGAAAAGATGCTCACGATGAAGAGCTCTCCCCTAATATGAGAAGTGGCCTCACCTTCTTCCTGCCCCCACACTGGTTTTGGGGAATCATGAAAGGGCTCAGGGCTTCCCAGGAAAGCAGCACCGCTGGGACTCAGCTGTGAGCTCGTTAAAGCTCTACCAGCCCCTGCTGCAAACCAGTTAAACTCATTTGGGGAAGGGTTAAGCCAGTTCAGAGTGATTTGGGAGCCCATTGATGCAAAGGTTAATCTGGTATAAGTGCATCAACATTGGGGATTTGAAGCAATTTAACTGTTCCTGCTCCAGCTTTTCCCTGGAGGATTTAGGGGAGCGTCCAGCCTGTGCTCCCCTTCATCCCAGGCTGTGGAGAGCCTTGGGAAGAGGGAGAAAATAAACCAGGGAGTGAAGGGAAGAGCCTCGTCTAGCTGGGTCTGAAACGCTGCTGTTGGCAGCGCAGCCCTGCCAGGATTCCAGGCGGGTCCCGGTGCCCAGCTGGCACAGGGCAGGGTGGGCAGGGTGGGCACGGGGACCCTCCCAGTCCATCCCAGCTCGTGGGGCGGCTCGTGGGACCAGGCTGAGCCCGAGCTGAGTCAGAGCAGAGGATGCTCCTTCCTGATGGCAGCTCCTCATTATCCCGCTGCCGCAGGGCTTTCCCACGAGCCTCATCCAGCCGGGCCGTGGGACCTGGAAGAGGTGTTTGTTTATTTTTTGCTGTCATCCCCGAAGGGCTGTAATCACAATTAGAGCGTCCACGAGGCACGGGGCAGAGATTCATCTCCTTTCCAGGGCCGCAGTGCCCGGGAGAGTGGGAGGGAAAGAGGGAAGAGGTGGAAATGCTTCCATCCCGATCCCCGCGCCCACACAGCATCCCTGGGGAGCGCGGCGAGGTTGGCAGAGGTCACACCTGAGGGTTTCTCAACGCTTTCCCTCCACGCCGCTGTCGCGTGTCGGTGTTGCAGCAATTCCTGGCGGCTTTTCCCGGCTCCGGGAGCCGGCAGCGGGGAGTGCTTAATGCAGGAATTCGAGCCGGGAGTTACGGAGGGACGGGAGCGGGATTGGATCGGGCAGCACCTGGAGAGGAGAGGAGCGGGCTGGGCTGGGCTGGGCTGTGCAGGCACCGGGAGCTGCCAGGCTGCGGAGCTGCTGCCGGGGGAGCAGCTGCTCCCGCACCGCTCTGCGCTGCCTTGTGACTGCGAAATGAATGCGCTTAATATAGGCCAAGTGGAAACATTCGGCCCAAAATAGAAGCCCTTGCCCAGAAAGCGCCGCAGCTCCGGCAGGAGCAGTCACAAGGTACCTGCCGTGGCACGGAGGGCCGTGCCAGGTGTGCCTGCGCAGCGCCGCACATCCCGCCTGTCCCCAAGGTCACCTCCCCGGGCTGCAGCTCCCCCCGACCCTCCCCGAAGGGGCCAGAGGAGTTCGGGGATGGAGCAGCCGCCCCCGGGGCTGGGGTCGGGGTTGGGATGGGGTGCGGGGGTGAGTGGCCGCATCCCCAAACCCTGTGATCCCCCGGCTGCTGCAGGGGATGGGATTGGGATAATTCCGGCTCGTGCTGCATTCCTGAGGTTTGGGATGGAAATCCTGCATTTCTGAGGTTCGGGATGGGAAGGGGCTGGAAGGAGAGGGAAGGGGGCGGCTCGGGGGGCTGCAGCCAGGCTCGGGGGCTCGCTCAGCTGCGCGTTTTTCCCTGGGAAATATCGGATATTCCTCTTCTCCTGCTGGCCGCTGGAATACCCGGCTGAGTCAGAGGGGCGGGGGCGGTGCCAGGGAAGGGTTTGGGGGTCGCAGCAGCCCCGGGGCCGCTCTGGTGCTGGGTTTGTGCAGCCCTGGCAGCTCCTCCTAAAGGGATCCGTGCAGGAGCCGAGCTGCTGCCAACCCCAAAGGCAAACAGCGTCGTGGATGCCTTCCCTGACCCCCGGAGATTCCTGCTCAGGGGGTGCTGAGGGTCCAACCCCCCTTTTCAGGGCTGTCCCCTGTCCCCTGCAGTCACTCCTGACCTTCCCAGCCCTGCTGGTGACGAGGTTTAATCCAGCTCGACCAGGCACAGCTGCCAGGCAGGAAAATGGGCCAGGAGGGGGTGAGAGTTCAGCGCTGGGGCTTTGGCAGGTGCGAAGGGAAAAGGCAGAAATCCTTTCCTCTTAATCTCAGGCTGCACCAGGGATCTGCGTGCTGCGTTTAAAGCTCTGCCCGCGGCTCACAGGAGGGGTTTGGGGAGATAAACTCAATTTCCTCACTCCAGATTCTGCCCCAGCATCTTACTAAAGCTGGAGAAACGCAAAAATCCAGGCTCAGCCCTCTGATAGGTCTCAGCCGTTAATGATGCGGGATCTTTAACCCCTGCCCCCGCCGTGGCTCCAGACAGACCCCGGGGAACTCCGGAGCCCGATAAATCTGTCACATCCCTGCAATCCACTTAAAAATTCCCCAAGGAGCAGAGCCAGCCCCGCGGATCGGCTCAGATGCAAATTCCCGGCGTGGCCCGGGCCGAGCGGGGTTTTTGATTCACAGAGCTCTTGCCCAGGGGCTCGGCCGGCACAAGGTGAAGGCGACCTTGGGCTGGCTGGCTCGGAGCAGGGACCGAGCTCTTGGCCGGGGAAGGAGGGAAACGTGAGGACAACCCACGGAGAGGCGAGATAAGAGGCACAGCTGGAGCCGCTGAGCCTGGAGAGAGGACGTGGGCTTTGTTTCCTTTTCTGTTGGCTGCGGAATTCGAGGGCTGGAAAATGGGCTTCCTGCAAGGCTGAAATCCAGGGAATTCCCCCGGCCACCGAGGCGCTGCCTCGCTGCTTGCTATCAGCAGTGTAAATACATTTTTGTAGCGATTTTTCACCCCGTAGGTGTTGATTTTTTGGAGTTGCTCGGGTGATTTGCTCAGTGGACTCTGGGGCACGGAGGTGCCACCTGGAAATATTCGGATTTCTTCCCGAATCAGAGGAAAATGTTGGATTATTGAAGGAAGAGCCGGGCTGGCCTGATGCTTGTGGTAGCCCAAGGAGCATTTTTATTGCCCAGAAATACTTTTGCTCGTGAAAAGCAGAATAAATCCTCATTTTCCCGAGCTTTGGCTCGCTGCTGAGGAAGAATTTGACTTTTTAACAGCTTCAGTCATGACCTAAAAATTTTGTCCAGCCTGGAATTGGGAGGAACAAAAAAAACCCCACGGCTTTCTGTGTCGCTGGGGACACCGGGGTGTGGTGCCACCTCCCTGTCCCTGCGGGCCGCTCACACCTGGGGACAGCTGAGGGGACAACGAGGGATGGCAGCAAGCTGAAAATCCCAAGAAAACGGCAAACTGGCTGTTTCTGTGGAGCGGGGAGGCGAAGGAAAGCCGAGGTGGGCGCTGGTTTACGTGGATTTCACATCAACAGGATGTGAAACGGGCTCGGAGGGGGGGAAGTTCCGAACAACGCTGTCCCGAGAAGTAAAAACAAGATTTTAATGAACTTCCAGAGCGAAAATCCGCTCGGGAAGTGAATTTATTTCCGTTTATTTGAAATAAACGAAGAGGCGGAGGCTTTGCACGTGTGGGGGAGCTCTGAGAGCTCCTCACTCTCAGCTGATGCTCATGGGGAGCCTCGGAAATTTTCTATTTTTGCCTCAGCTGGGTCTTAAAGCTGCCCTGAGGAGTGTTGTGGCGCCTTGGCAGCGATGGGAGAGTGCCCAGGTGGGGTTTTTGTCCCTTCCTTTCCCTCTCAAAGCCCCATCTGTGGCCCTGTGGCTCAGCCCAGGTGGAATTTGGCTCCCAGCTCGGCCCATTTGGCTTTCAGGGGTGCTTTGTTGCTGTTAAAACAAGCCCCAGGCTTCTCCCTGCCTTCCCTGCCTTCAGGTGGTTGCCTTTTATGAAGAGCTTTTTAATCTCTGATATTAACAGGAAAATAATTTCCTCACCTGCCTCTCGTCAGCTCTGACAAAAATAAATATATTTTGCAATTTTTTTTTTTTTGCTCCTTTGGAGCTGTTTGCTGGGAATAAAAATGCAAAATATATTTATTTTTGTATCTCTATTTAAATATCTGCTCCCAAATGAATTAATGTTGGGACTTGCAGTAAATTTATTCCATCGATTCCCTCATTTGATTAATTAAATTAATCTTGTGCTGGCTACTTTGAAAGCTTCATTTTACTTCCAGAATATTGGGAAACATCCCTCCTGAAAGCTGGGAGAACTGAGGGGTTTTAAACCAGGTTTTCAATGGTTTTACCCCCCAAAAAAGTGAAAATTTTAAGCACAGGGCAGCATCTCTTTGTTTCTCATCCCACTCTGGAATGTGGGGGGAATTCCTGGACTTCCCTGGGCTCTGAACCTCACACCCAGCACAGTGCCAGAGGCTGGAAAAACGAGATTCCTGCAGTCCTGAGTCAGGACAGGGAACCTGGGAACACCCGGGACACGAACCCAGCTCGGGTCTGGTGCCTTGGGAAGGCTGAGCTAGGACAGAGCTGGGCAGAGCAAAAGGATAAATCCTTTTAATTTAATTTAATTAATTTATTAAAGGAAATTGATATAAATTAAAGGAAATCCTCTTAATTTATTAAGAGGATTTCCTCCATGGATCCACCTTGGGCAGCATAAGAGCCCGGCCAGGGCTCACCCAAGATGAACCAAAATGGTCCCAAAATGGTTCCAAAGTCTCTCACTGTGATCAGTTCTGCTCCATTTGCACCTTGGAGTTCATTGTCCAATTCCAGCTTTAGGTTCTGCAGTCCCATCCTTGTTTTTCTCTCTCCAACCCACGCTGTTTGTGCTCTTGGGCTGAGATTTGGATCATTTGTCCTTGGTCCGGGACACGAGCCTGGCTCGGGTCTGATGCCTTGGGAAGGCTGAGCTAGGACAGAGGCTGGGCAGAGCTAAAGGATAAAGCAGGGATTTTTAAAATTATTTCCTTTAAATGGAAAGGGCAGCACAAGAGCCCGACCAGGGCCCACCCAAGATGAACCAAAATGGTCCCAAAATGGACACAAAGTCTCTCACTGTGATCAGTTCTGCTCCATTTGCACCTTGGAGTTCATTGTGCAGTTACAGCTTTAGGTTATTCGGTCCCATCCTTGTTTTTCTCTCTGCAGCCCACGGTGTTTGTGCTCTTGGGCTGAGGTTTGGATCATCTGTCCTTGGTCCCCAGCTGGAGCAGGAATTGTTTTGTCTCCCTGCTCTGTGCAGAGCTCACCATCCCCTCATATGAAGCCAGACCCTCACACTAAAGCAGCACAGAGTCTGAAAAATAGAAAATCTAAACCTGAGGCATCATTTCTGCCTTTTCCTGCGGCAGGATTCTTCTTCAGAGGGGAAACTGCTGCGTGCAGCCTCTCCTGGGTTTTTCCTGCTTTTTCCAGCCTGGAGAGCTCCCGGCACGAGGAGGAGGAGGATGCAGCAGCTGGAAATCGCCCATCCCTGGGCTCGGTTTTTCAGGAATGTGGCAGGGACAGCAAAGCCAGTGGCTCTGGAGTCGCCCTGGCCTGGGTTTGGAAACCACAGGGGTTTAAAAATGAAATATTCCAGTGGTTTCCTGCCCCTCGGGAGCATCACGCACGAGAGGGTGTCCAGCCCTGGCAGCATTTTCCTGTGGGTTTTTTGCCCTGGTAGAAGCTGGACAAGTTTTCTGCTGCCCTTTGCACTCCTGAGTGGAGGAAATAAAATCTTTATTAAAAAAAAAAAGAAAGTAATTTTTAAATTTTTTTTTTAATGGTTCATCTTCCATGGGGTGCTGTGAAATTGTTGCTCTGGTGAGTTTTGCTTCCTGAGCATCCCTGGGAGATCCCCCTGCACCTTTTCCATTGGCAATCCCCTTTGGGATGATCTGTGAGCATCTCCAGGTGGAAGGGGCTGATTTTGGCTCTGCAAAGGGCTTTTCTCAGCCTCTGGGCTTGGAAAACAAAAATCCACGTTCTGAGTTTATCCCATTTTGGGTTCTTGGTGTTGTTTGGGAAAAAAAAATAAATAAAGCAACTGCAAAGGGATTGGAGAGAGCCAGACCTGGGGGCCACAGAGCTGCTCCAGGGCTGGAGTCCCTCTGGATTCTGGGAATGTTCGCCTGGAGAAGGGAAAGCTCAGAGCCCCTGGTAGGGCCTGGAGGGGCTCCAGGAGAGCTGGAGAGGGACTGGGGACAAGGGATGGAAGGACAGGACACAGGGAATGGCTCCCACTGCCAGAGGGATGGGATTTTGGGAAGGAATTCCTGGCTGGGGAGGGGCTGGGATGGAATTCCCAGAGCAGCTGGGGCTGCCCCTGGATCCCTGGAAGATCCAAGGTGAGTTTGGAGCACCCTGGGACAGTGGGAGCTGTCCCTGCCCTGGCAGGGCTGGCACTGGCTGGGATTTCAGGTCCTTCCAACCCAACCCATCCCACGTTTTGCCGGGAGCTCCTTGTCCACTTCTCCACCTGTCCCTGCCCTGCCTCCTGTTCGACTCCCAGCCACATTCCCCTTTCTCCGAGGAAATCCCTGCCCTTCTCACCATTCCCCGAGCACATTTCTGGGCATTTTCTGCTGACCACCAGCTTTGCCCGGCGCTGGGGAGCCCGAATTTCCAACACCCCCCGTCCATGTGACACCGCGGGGGTGCAAACCCTAAGCCTGACTCAGCCAGCCCGGCATCCCTGGGAAAAGCCTGACTCACGTGAGCCCATTTGCCGGCTCAGGGCTCTAATTACGGGCTGTGCCCATCTCGGCAGCGTGGGAACCGGAGCCATTAAGCCCCTAAGAGCTCCCGATCATTCCCAATCCATTAATGTTTCTAATTAGTTTAAGCCTGCCGCCTCTTTCTCTCGCCGGGCTCGCTCGTGTTCTCGGAGCGCGCAGCCCCAGCTCCATTATGTAATGATCCCCTCGCTGCTGTAATCCCCGCTCCCAACTCACACCGGGCTCTTTTTTAGGAGTATTTTATTTCATTTATTCGCCTGCGCCTCTTCCCGGAGCCCTCCGGGCGATGGAGGAGCCGGGCTAAACCAAAGTTGGGCTCGCAGCGCTCCTGATGAGCCCGAGCAGCTGCAGGTGCGCCCGGGGGCTGGGCTGGGCTGGGCTGGGCTGGGCTGGGCTGGCCGGACCGAACCGAACCGGACCGGAGCGGACCGGAGCGGACCGGAGCGGAGCCGCCGCCGTTTGGGGCGGTTGGGGCGGTTGCCGGGGGGTTAAAAAGCCGTTGGCACGTCCGGAGCGCCCGGCTGCCCCTTCCCCGGGGTTTGACTCTCGCTGCCGGTCCCTCTGTCCCTTCCTGCCAAGGAAACCATCTCCACGGCAACCTCGAACCTCCGGGCTCTGCCTGGGAGCTGCTCGGCCGCCCCCAGGACTCTGGTAAGTGGCTCGGCGGGGCCGGCCCTGGTGGCCCGTGGCTAGCGGGTCCGCCGGGAGGTGAGGGGCTGGCGCTGGGCTTGGCAGAGGGGTGGGGGACCCAGCCCCGTGTCCCCTCGTCCCCCTCGAGGCTTCGTGTGGCTTAAAAATGGGTGGCTGGAGTTGTCCCTGCGTGGGGAAAGCGCTGGAGGGGGTGGCTGGGTCAAGGTGCCGCTCCCCTTGGGTTGGGGACTTGTCCTGGTGTCCTGGCTGGCCGTGTGTCCTTGGGGATGGTCTTGGACTGGCCACAGCCGCTCCTGATCCCGATTTTCCATCGTGTTTGGGAGAGCAGCAGGCGCAGACGGGGACTCTGGGTTTGGAGCGTGGTGTCCCCGGGCTCGCTGTGGTGTCACCACGTGGGCACATTCCCGGTGCCACGTGGAGGGGGACAAAGCTCCAGCCTTGTGGGCCAGGGTCCCCTGAGCTGTGCTGGGGCCTGGGATTTCCTGGCGAAGGGGAGCAGCAGGGAACAGGTCAGTCCCGGAATAAACGGGATTAAAGTTGTGGAGCCGGAGGAGGAAATGATGGGCGAGGATCGGGGAGTTTGGGCTGGGAGCTGGACTGGTGAGCGCTGGGTGCCCGTGGGGCTGAGCCTGGCTGTCCCCTTGTCCCCAGGGCAGGATGAAGCTGCTGGTGGCCGCGCTGGTGGCGCTCAGCCTGCTCCTCCCGGGTGCCTGGGGCAACGAGGCCTCCCGGACCTGCATCTTCCAGACCCTCAGCGAGTCCGACCACGAGTTCTGCAGGTGAGTGACCTCTGTCCTCTGTCCCCTGCCCAGCCTGGACATTCCCTTTGTGTCACCTCCTGGCACAGCTCGTTCCGCTGTCCCCGTGGCCAGGGCTGTAAATTTTGGCTGTTTTCCTCCTTTTTTCCCCCTGGAATCCGGAGTGTCTCTGGGCACCTGGAGTTATTCCCAGCCTGCTCTGCGGAGGCTCTGGGGGTGACTTTGGCAGTGTCGGGGATGGCAGAAGCTTTCCGTGGAAAGGAAAGGAAGGAGGCTGCTTTTCCATGGAATCCTGCAATGGTTTGGGTGGGAAAAACCCAAAAACCCATCCAGCTCCAACCCCGACACCTCCCAGGCTGCTCCAGCCTGGCCTTGGACACTTCCAGGGATGAGGCAGCCACAGCTGCTCTGGGAATTCCATCCCAGCCCCTCCGCGCCCTTCCAGGGGGGAATTCCTTCCCCAAAATCTCCTGCAGAACACTTGAATTCCTGAAGACCATTTAAATTCCTGCAGAACACTTAAATTCCAGCTGCTCCTGGTGAGCAGAGCCCGAGCTTCCCTTCCCCCTGCCAGCATTCCCAGCCCCATCCCGAGCCCGCCCTGGCGCCGCTGCCACCTCCAGCCTCATTTCCCGCCCTGTCCCCTCGTTCCAGGGGGGATTTGGAAGTCATCTACCCCGAGGTGGGCGACGTCAGCTGCTCCTACATCCCCAAGTGCCACGGCTACCGCCAGAAGCTGAGCCAGGAGTGGGGCAAGCCCCGCGTCCGCTTCCCCTGGGCCAAGAAGGTGAGAGCGCGCTCGGGATGGCCCTGGGGGAAAGATCTGGGAGCTTTTTCCCGTTTTTTTTTCCCCCTGGATTCAGGGTTTTCCTGGGCCCTGGATGGCTTTGGGAGCTTTTTGCCGACTTTTCCTCGTGGACTCATGGCTTTCCTGGTCTCAGGATGGGTTTGGAAAAAAGCTTTGGGAGCTTCTTCCCACTTTTCTTCATGGATTCGAGGTTCTCCTGGCCTCAGGATGGCTTTGGGAGCTTTTTTCCCATTTTTCCTCATGGATTCAGGGTTTTCCCAGGCTCAGGATGGCTTTGGGAGCTTTTTTTTCCATTTTTCCTCATGGATTCAGGGTTTTCCCATGCTCAGGATGGCTTTGGAAGATTTTTTCCCCCATTTTTCCTCATGGATTCGGGGTTTTCCTGGCCTCAGGATGGCTTTGGAAGATTTTTTCCCCATTTTTCCTCATGGATTCAAGGTTTTCCCAGGCTCAGGATGGCTTTGGGAGCTTTTTTCCCACTTTTCCTCATGGATTCAGGGCTTTGGTTGGAGGCTGAGCTGTGGAGAAATGGAGTTGCCATTTTGGTGATATTTTTGTCATTTATTTTTTGTTTTTTACTACACTATGGCCATTAAATCACCTTTTCCTGCATTCATACTTTTTTTTCCTACACTGAAACCACTTTTATTTTTTT
>VWZV01003000.1:137346-329595 GCA_013397155.1 Irena cyanogastra | reverse complement strand
AAAACCAAAAAAAACACCCACCAAACCAAAAAAGCAACATCAAGAAATACCCCACCACTTTGGAACCAATATTTTCTGGAAGGGAGATTGAGCAATGTGTGTCTTGAATTTATGATTGAGAGAGCTAAAGAAAATGTGTCTTTTGGAGAGATAAACATTTGTGTTAGCAGTCTGGAAGGACTACCAGGGCTGGAGAGCTCCATCAATGCTTCCAGAAGCTGCCCAGCAGCTGCACTGTATATCCCTCTGTCTATCCATCAGCTATTATTTGGTAATTTTTCTCATTATTTCTTATTCTTGTATTGCCTGCATTTCTTCTTCTTTCTTTCTGTTATGACCCAAGAAGGCAACCATGAGATCTACAACAGCAAAGGACATTTTTTTTTCCCTACAGAATCATACTTGCAAGAAGGAATGTTGCCAGTGCTGAGGATATTTAAAGTGTTCAGCTTGAGCATACACACACACACATTCACACTAGACAAACAAGGTTGATTGATGCACACTGATGTGCCTGGAGAAGTTCAAACTCCATCCTGTGGTTTAACGTAAATTAATCAGAGTGCTTGCCCATGGGCTACCTCATCTCTTCCCTGCATAACAGTTCCAGTCCCAGTCCCAGGCCATGAAACACACAGTGAATATCTAACATGAGGGTTTGGAGGACAGTCATATTTTCTGATGCAGATAAGGACATCTGGGTAAGTATGAATCACTGTTCTGAAGGCAACATTCATATTTTTCATGGAGTGCATATTTAAAGAACAAGAATCCCTTGATCTAAAAATTCTGTGGTTGTCTTGCTGCCACTCACCTGATCTCTGATCTGTAGCTGCAAAATTAATTTACTCCTCACCACAGAGCTCAACAGAATTAGAAAAGGTCTGTGTCTTATCTCTGGAGATGCCAAATCCTTATCTGCTAACATTACACTACAGAGCTCTTGACAAAAGGGGAGGAAAAACACAAGTACTTTAAACATAATAGTGTATAGCTGGAGATATCTAGTATATTTATCTTTTGAATAATGGTTCTCCATGGCACAGGAATTTGTGCTTATTCAAGGTACCCAGAATATTTTGATAACCAAAAATGTAGGCTGATGGTTTTTAATTTGTGAAAAGACTGTGCCATACAGTTCAGAGCTATCACACAGATGGATTTCCTGGTCACATTTTGACTATTTGTGGTGTTAAAATTAGAGGGTCTTACATGGCTGTCCCTCACCTTGACCACAACTGTTGCTCTCACTGCACTGCTGGCTATTCCAAGGTCTAGGTGATAAAATACAGATCTTGCTTAAATATTCTTGAAGACAATAAACAGAAGGTGTATAAGGTAGAATGGTTTTGGGCTATTCCTTTTCTTAAAATATTTAGATGGAATGACAGGAGACTACTAAGCAGCTGATAAGTTAGTCAATGAACAGTGTACGCATATGTTGGTAATTTGGTGTTCCAGATGTAACAATAAACATCTGGTGGGAAGCTGCCCAACAGAACTATTCCTGAGATACACCGGTGTCCTTACAGGGAAGTGTTATACTTAAAATGGGCATTGGTTTTATCCTTTTGTTCTGAGTACTGAAATAAACATGTCAGGCAGCCACTACACAGCTAAAGATCCCAGTCAAAGCACAAATCCAAGAGGATGCTGAGTGTAACAACTGCTCTATGCAGAAAGAAAGTGGAAAGTGGTTTTTAAATAAGGACACTTCAAGATAATAAACAAATAAAACTACTATTTAGCTGTCAGGTTGCATCTTTTTATATCTCACCCAATGGTCCTGTAATTGTTGCCAGTTATTCTACGCATGAATTGCATGGTGGGGCACACAAAATTGTTAAGGTAATAGGTCAGGTTACATCATTGCCACCATAGGTTTTCAGGAGCTCTCAAACCCTGTTCAGCAGAAGTGTGCATTTAAATGAGGCTCACACTGAATTTCAGAAAAGCCTACTTAACTCTTGCTGCTTCAAAATCCACAGTACAGAAAAGAGCATCAAAATTAAACAGGCATTTTAAAACTGATTTAGATGACCTCCATACTCTTCAGGGGTTTGGTATGCAAAGTTTCCCTATCTCTTTGCTCCTGTAAGTTGGATATTGGTCTATTCTGAAGTAACTATTGTTATTTTGCTGAACCTGGGGTCAGGATTTTTTAAATTATTATTAATTTTTACTTCAAGAAGAGGTTTGTTCCTTCTTTCTTTTTAAATTACCCTTGCAGTGATAAATCAAGATTCCCCATAGACCTGACATTTTGAAGTTGACCTCTGGCCTTCCCCAGCTTCTTTGCTTTGCACTAAAGCATGAAGTGACACCCAACTTACACCTTTTCCTGCTAGCCCATGGCTGCCTCTTCAGCAGCTGGCTTTAATGGGATGATGTTACTTTCCTTTCCAGCTAAGTCTGAACTCATTTCTTGCCCTGGGTTCAACCCATGCTCTGAGCTTCAATGCAGAGATAATTGTTGTAGTGCTACAGTTTTACCTAACGTGTTGAAGACTGTGTAAACAAGTTGTGGGATAACTCCACAACTGAGATAAATCCACACTATTTATTCCTTCAGTTTGCTTCTTTCTGACTGCAACACCTGACTATTTCCAAGTGTCTGGGGTGACAGGACTAGGAAAAATGGCTGCACACTGACAGAGAGCAGGTTTAGATTGGATATTAGGTAGGAATTCTTCCCTATGAGGGTGGTGACGCCCTGGTGCAGATTTCCCAGAGAGGCTGTGGCTGCCCCATTCAAGGCCAGGTCAGATGGGACTTTGAGGAACCTGGTCTACTGGAAGGTGTCCCAGCCCATGGCAGTGAGGCTGGAACAAGATGATCTTCAAGGTCTCATCCAACCAAGGGCATTCTATGATATCTAAAATGAACAAACACCAGCTTTGTTCCCCTCTTTTTACTGTGGTGTAAGGCGCAGATGCCACTCCCAGGAGCTGCATGAAAACCTATCTAGGATCTCCCAAACAGGCAGCAAACATCTCTCTCCCATGGCATTCATACAATGCAATCACAAGCAAAGCAAATAAACCTCTGCAATACACCTTTCATATTTTGATGTCTACAAAGGGTTTTTTTTAGGGCTTTGGTAAATACTGTGTTAGCAAAATCAAGAATTGTTCTTCCTCTGGGCTGCACAGCAAGTGCTATAGCAATGTAAAACATCAATTAATATAGTTTCCATATAGCATAAAGCAATGCCCATTAACACAATGCTAAGTTATATTATGTGATTTTATTAACTCATATAAGTAAACACAGATTGCATTAAAAGCTGTTTCATTTTTATTTTTAAAATGTTTATATTTGAAAGAATAGCCCAAACTACAGAAGTCAGTTATTTTCTGAAACTACAAAAATTAGCTGCCTACAGACCAGCTTAATTTAAAGGCTTTCTGTCTTCTTTGAAAAGGTTAGGAAAGCTGTGGCCAAAGAAGACCCTGTGAACCCACTTATTAAGATTTCAAAAGCTTTCTGACAAGTTCCCATAAGATGAGAGCACAAAATAAAATAATTACAAATCAAATGACAGGAAAAGCTCATAAAGAAATTAAACCCACTTTAAAGTCAGACAGTCTCACTTTGTTTTAATCATTTTCTGCCACAGTTACATGTGGCTGCAGTAAAAAAAAAGTGACTACTGTGCAATGTTGTTTCATTTGGGCTTCAGGCTTTTGCATGGAAAAGTTAATTCAAAAACTTTCCAGACTCTCTTAGAAAAAGAATTAAAAGAGCACCATCTTGCTAATGGAAATGTTTTGGGGAGAGAAAAAACCAAAACCCAACAATCAAACAAAACCCAACATAACAACAAAACAAATTTAATTTGAACTTTAAGTTTACACTAGCAAAGTGTCGTGCACAACACAAATTCTAGGCACTGTTGTCACCCACTGTGAGATGCCTACATCTGCAGACTCTGCAGAGCAATGGCACTTGACACTGTCCCAGGATTTGGGCTCATAGAAGAAATAATGCCCTGTACATATGCTGAGTTATCCAAAGACACAGAGGGAACTGGAAAGACAGCATTCATAAAAGATGCTACATGTTTGTTGTCAATATGTTGAATGAACATTTGCTCTCTGGACTAGATATATATTTCAATAGATAATCATCTTTTCCAAGCATTTCCATTTTGCTGTAAGTATTGTATATGACAAGTTTTTATTTTGCTCCTGATGATGATAGTGCCTCAGTCTGTGCTGCATTTCATGGGAGCAAACTGTCTGCAGCATAATGAAGACCACTCTGGCTCAGCAGACGACGGACAGATACAGCTTTTACCAGCACACTAATTCATCAAAATATGAAGTAGATACTAATACTGCTCTGAAAGGCAGGAAAAGCACATTTCCTTGTATTCACTGTGGGCTTTTTTCATTAATTTTATCTGGAAACAATGTAAAGGTATACAGATATGCACACACACAATTACTCTTTACATAATCACAGTCTCACTGCAGGGACAATGGCCTTGGTATGGGAATCACCTTGACTAAGACAGATAAATGGTTTCTGTGCCTTGAAAAGGTTTCCTTGCTTAGAGAAAACAAAAAAGAAGTGCCACCAGCTTTCTGTTTACCAGATAGAGGCAATGCATTACAAAACCCCAGAAGCCTTTTCAAAATAAAATTATGTGATCTTTTCTTTAACCCATGGTTGCACACATCCCTGAACTGTGATAGTACTTCACATGTGTTAGAAAATAACAGTATAGCATTGCACCCACTAAATTCACATTTTCCACATCTGCATTTTCACTCAGTATATCACAAGGGATTCCACTGCTGTCAGAAAAAAATCTAAGGCCCATAGTGAGATGCTACAAAATTAATCTTAAACCCTGTTTTAAACCAAGTGTTTTGCACACCTGTTACAGAGTGAAGCCAGGCTTATGTTCCTTACGTTTGCATGGACAGATGTGCCAGGACAGCTGGGAGAAGAGATTCCATCCTACAGTGCACATGCCAGCACAGACCACAGATTCACTGGTGTAACTGATAACACTGATATTCACCAGATTCACTGGTGCAACTTCATGCTGATAAGTTTTACTTTTTGTTTAAGCATGCCAGCAAGACTTGAAACTCCTTAAATAAGAGAAAGAACAGTCATAGATGTATTAACTCCATCGAAACTAGTAAAATTTTGATCTTCCCACTAGTTATACTGTTAAAGCATTCCCAAATTAAGAAACCTATAATGCCTAAGAGAGCACCATTTTGTGATCCTCCAGTAAGATGTGGAAGCCAGCTTGTGTTACTAAAGCGTCCTGAAGCCTGGCTACAATTTTTAATAATTGGTGTAAAACCCTGCTGAACCCTGCTGAGATGGAACATAATGAAATGCCAGACAATGTCACTGTGAGTCTGTAGTGGAAAATACAGGCAAAACAATGTCAGTGGATGTCTGCATAGACAATGTTATGATTTGAGGAAAGGCAAAATGCTGTCAATGGGAGTCTATATGCCGTAGATAGCATTACCACAGTATGTGAATAAAGGCAAAATGATGTCAGGGCAATACACAATATGCTCAAGACAGAATATATTTAGTCTGAATAGAAAATCTGTCATGTAAAAGAGCTGCATTGATTCTCATCTTCCACAGTGATGTGTTGTCATTTTTTATACTGACTGTCTTTTTTATTTAGATTTTCCCTATAGGCTAATCTAGGGGGCTTTTCACATCAACACTTCCCTTACTTGCCATAAGCAAGCCCACTACCACTGACTTTTTAACCTCTGGATTATGTTATTTAAAAGAAAAACGGATTTTATCCAAAATCGCGACTCAAAAAAACCCCCAGCTATATCCACACTAGAATTAGCAGGTCCAAGAATTGGATTAAAGAAATGAAACAAACTTGCCTATAAAATACATGGCTACATACACACAAACATTTGTACCCAGACAGAATTCTAACCACCTCACAAAGTTCAGACTCACCTGGTGTACTTGGGTTGAATGCCTAGACTGATATTTGGGGACACCTTCTTGGAGGCACTGCCAGAGAACAAACTCTCAAAAGCAGCAGGAGAGCAAAGTTCTGGGGAGCTTCAAACTGGTCCTTCTCCTCCCACACAAAATGCTGAAGAATTCGGGTTTTGAAAGAAGTATTAGGGTTTAAAAATCTTATTTGGTATGGGAGCTGGGTTCTGTGGAGTCATTCAGGTGCAAAATTGACAGCATCCCAGGAAAAAGTGCCAGGAAGGGCTGAAACAATCTTGGGAACTTGGCCATTCAAGTGGGCTCCTAAAGTGGTGGGAAGACAAGTTACCAAGGAAGAAGGCCTTGGCTGTATTCTGCCTTTCCTGCAAAAAGTTTTTATTTTGGTTAGCAGAATTCTTTGGAAAAGAGAAATTCTGTAGGACTATTTAGTGCTCCACCTATATCTTTGCAAGAATGCTCCAGTGTGTTGAGAAAAAATACAGACTTAGATCCAGCCATGATAATCCTTAAGGTTTTGTGTAGACAGTCTTAGCCCAAATTTTTCTTGCTTGTGCTGTTTTGAATTTCAACCTTTACATTGCAACAGCATAGTGTTCCCATGTTTAATTTGCCTCTCATCTGGATAATGATAATGAGCTGTTATTGACTGGCATTTCTAGTTCAGTGCTGCAAACATTGGGTAGGATTCATAAAATGCTCCTCTTATGCCAGCCGAAATTAGTAGTGGTTTTGAGGCAAAAGGCCAGATTCATCAAAAGGATAATGGGCAGATATATTTTTGTTTGGTTTTTTTAGAATTTTAATGACCAAATTGCATTGCTATTCTTTGTTTATCTGTTTTTGAATTCTATCAGATAGCTTTTGTGATAGCTACCTAATTTCTGTATTTATAGGAAACTGGCACAAATTGAGAAAACAGAACAATTCCATGTTTATGAAGCATGAATTCTCACAGTAAATGTCAGAATAATGTGCATTAACAGGAAAAATTCTACAGTAAATCACATATATATTTAATATGTGATTCTTCTGCATGAAGCCTCCAGCTTGGCTATTCAGTAATGTAGTGCCCATCTGCAAAGATGCTCCAGAATAATCCAGAAATCAAGAAGCTCCATCCATTTCAGGAGGTAAGAAGGGGTTTTGTCTGAGCTGGCCTTGCAGGGAAAGCTGATTTGGTTTAAAATATATCATGCAGGTATATATTTGTAAGGTGAGCGTGGTCCATATGTGGTGTGTTTGCCAGACTTAGAGAAAATAAGGAATGGATGTCATTTTGGCAGTCTGAGAACTCCATTTGTGCTATGTACATCTTCTGCCAGTGCCCACTTCAATCTCATGCTTAAATTTAGCATGGAATTTCCTCTCCTGGTGAATGTCTTGGAAATATGAGAAAATGTGGGGTTTTTTCATACTAAAATTGTTTGGGAAACAGACCACAGAGCATCTTGAATTAGGCAGCAAGAGGGCTGTGTCTGCTCAGGTGTAGCACCAAGGGAAAGAGGCATTTGCCACATACAGGACCAGCCTGTCCTTTAGAGGCTGCAGAAGTGTCCAGAAAGGTCCTCTTAAAAAAAAAAAAATTAGAAAATTCAGTCAAAAGCCCCACACAAATCATCTTTGTAACAGCATACTAGCATGAAAATCACAGAAGTACACAGAATCACAGAGAATCTGGAAAAGGCCTCAGATTATCAAGCCTATGACCCAACACCATCATGTAAACCAGACCATGGCATTGAGTGCCACATCCCATCTTTCCTTAAACAGCTCCAGGCATGGTGACTCCCCTACCTCCCCAGGCAGCCCGTTCCATTGTCTGACCAGCCCTTCTGTGAAGAAATTCCTTCTGATGTCCAATCTAAACCTGACCTAGTGCACCTTGAGGCCGTTTACTCTCGTCATTTATTATGTAGGAGCAGAACCCAACCTTCACCTGGCTACACTCTTCTTTCAGGCAGCTGTAGAGAGTGAGAAGGTCCCACCTGAGCCTCCTTTTCTCCAGGCTAAATATCCTCAGCTGCTCCTCACAAGATTCACTCTCAACCTTCCCAACCCTTCCCAATAGTGTTCTGGTTCAGGACTTAGGCTCCTGCAAGTTGATGCAAAAATATTAGAGGGTAGGACACCCAGAGACTTAGACCTTCCATTATTCATCCTTTGCCTTGATTCATTAAAGTCAAAATCTTTTCTGCATGGCTTACGTGAGGCAAGCCCCTAATAACCTATTTGTTCTGCTTCATGGCAACGTGGCATCTCCAGACTCTTCGTGTTCCAGATAAGAAGACGGAAATGATGTCTGGATCATAAAAAATCTCCCAGAGAATGTCTACCCAGGCAAAAGCCTGGCACTTCTAGCTCATAGCACAAATGTAGCTTCTCCTGTCTGGAAATCTGTTGAAATGAGCACTATGTCAGGCAGAAAAAATATTCCACCCCTTAGGTGGCAGTACATAAGGCACCTCAGATGAAGAGACATGAGCTATGTCACATTCTCTTCTCCCTGATATGCTCCACAAAACCCCGTAGCTTTCACTGCTCTCCCCTAGACACTAAACTTCTGGTGTCACCAAAGACAGTGTGACAGAGAGAAGAGTCCAGAGGAAGAGTTGTGTGAACTTTGGTCTGTGAATAGTATGGAGCCATTTTTTGGAAAACATCACCTGAGATAATCCACTGGGAAATGGTCTTTTGGATTAATCACTGCAACCTGGGGTCCTCCTGCACAGAAAAACGTTTGTCACAGCTGGAGTTTCTGTGCCATCTTTGGGGAGCAAGAGCACAGGAGCAAAACCTGTGCTTGCCTAAAGTGCCAGTTTACCTTGATCAAAGAACAGCCCCAAGCTGTGGTGTGTAATCATGTAGCTGGCATGCCGGTCCCAAAATCAGGAATCTTGGAGACGATGGTGAAAATGCTTCACTGCATGACTCTGCACAAGCCTTTTTGGTTTGCTTGTTCCTTGGTCTTGTCATCTGTAAAGCACTGCTAATAAATTCTTTACTTTTCATCTCCTGTTTCTGGGGATAGTGAGCAAAAAATTCCAGGAATCTCAGCACAGCCAATCAAAACTTCTTAGTAACTGCAAAAATTAGGTAAAGCTGATGAAAAATTCTCAATAACTGCCAAAGTGCTGTGTGGGTAAACAATTCAGTCATTGGTGGGGAACAAGCTGAACAGAAGAGCCAGGAGTCTTTCTGAAATGCCTCCTCACAGCTACATCCATCAAAGCTCCCTGAAGTTGCAGGCATATGGCAATTCAGAATAAGGGTGGGTGAACATGTTTAACCTAGTTAGAAACTCCATGGAAGACTGCAGAGTCTGAGGCATTGCTCAGCCTGCTCAGAGCTCTCAGACTGCTTAGGAGAGATTCAGGAAAACAAGTCTGAGAGACAAGAAAAATTGCCGGTCAAGAAAAGGTCATATTAAGCACAGCAAGAATAATTTCTTTAAAAAGATCCACCCCCCTCAAAACATCTAACACTTACAAGGGATATTTGTTCTGCAGCAGAGACGTGCAGCCCTGAGTTAATTTGATGGTGGAGTTTCAGAGGATTCTTTTCGGCTGTTTTTGTAATTAAATCTTGAAAAGTAGAAAAATATGAAATAAATTCAAAGGTTCATAAAACTCCTGCCTTCCTGAATGAGGCTTACCTTTTCTTAATTCCAAGTGAACTCTTCTGCCTTCCTATGTACAGAAATGTGACTGTGAGGGATATATCAATCCACACATCTTCCTAAAACAAGGAGCTGACTTCAGTGCAATGGGAGTCTGACCCATTTAGAAGATTTTTGTGCTACTTTACTATTAAAAAAAATGCTTCAAGATAAATTGCTCAGATTAGGTTTTAAAAAACATAAATGCTTTACTAAGAATTTGAATAATAATTGTAAGAAGCAGTTTAGTTGTTTGGTTAATTATCCTTTTTACTCTCAGCTCTTAATGTGATGATATTGATTTCACTTCTAGAGAAGTGCTAACTGGATATGACTAATAAATTGTGTTAAAAAGATAACAGCTTCAGAAATAAAACCTTCTGAGAGATGTTAACCTCTGTCATGTGTACACAGTAGTTTTTGGCAACTAATTGGTATCTACTGAGACACAGACATTGCTCTGACCAAACACCAGTAGCTGTTATTTTGCTTTACTCTGTATGCAGCATGTCCAGGGCTTCATGGAAAACTTTGGCAAACTTTGCAGTTTGATAAAATTCTGCCAGAGTGCCAAGTATATTCCTCATTTTTTTCCCAAGTGTTTTGTTCAAATGAACATTTTATGTGCCCTCAGAGCAGTTTCCTATTTACACAAGAATCCCTCTATGCTTGCAATACCATGTGCATCCCATCTTGTCATCCCTTTTCACTGCCAATACTGGATTTACAGACGAGAATGAGACTTTCCTTTCCATCTTTGCGACATACTGATACCTTCCCCCAACACCTGCTTAATTCTGTGTGAAAATGCTAAAGTTATCAGCTGTTTGGGAGGATCTGCTTTCTGAACACCAGCTGTGGCACTTTGTCTTAAACAAGGTACAGATCCTGAAAATAATTATTTTGGGGCATATATTGGGTGTGAGAGCTGCCATTCAAAAATGCAGCTTCTAACCTGATTTTTCTTGACAGGGATTAAAGAAATGGGGTCCCAATCTAACAAGCTGTGGAGGCTTAACAGTTTAATACACCGTTTTTCTAGTTGAAAAGAGGCTAAAAGCTATACAGCACAACACAAAAACCTAAATATTAAGTCTCTGAAGTTTTAATTCAGACCCCTTTCAAGTGTATGCATTCATATTGCCCCTATATATACAATCAGATTCTTATTTTTCTAAAATCTGTGGTTCTTCCGCTCAACTGTAAATGCTGAATATTTTCCATGGAGCTGCCCAGCTAAGTGCCTCTTAAAATCTTCTCTCTTTTGGCAGAGTCAGAAGCAACATCCAAATCTCCAGGAAGTGTTTGACTACGTAAAGCACAATTTTTCCTCCTTCTTAATTCCCATGCCCACTGCTCTTGAGCTGGTGCCTTTCAGATTCAGCAAACAAATGAGCCCTTCTTCACCACAGGCTGCATGGGTCCGCCCTGTGCCCTGCATGAGGCCAGACCCAGCGAGGGGAAAGAAATCTCTGTGTGATCACATAATTAAATATAGAATGCGACAGCAGCTTACACACAAGGTGGGGGTCTAGTCAAGGCTACCAAAGCAACCTTAATTCTGGAATTTCCTAATTTTTTCCACTCCAGTCCCTACTGCGTTAGAACTTTCGCTGCCAAAGATTCACAATTCTCCATTAAGCTTTAGTTTTAAATGAGATTTTGGGGGTGGGCACAGACCGACATTTTTCTGGGGGCACAGGGAGAGGAAGACCAAAGGATTCACTGGATCCTTGGAATCTCTACACCAAACCCAAGTGCTTTTGAACACAGTGTTTGTACAAATTCTTCCAAATGGCTAAACCATGGCATTCTCCCTTAATTGCATTTTCAGAACTGTCTAAAGTAGTCTAGCTGAAACTTTCCAGAAAAATTTTGCTTGAGACACCTGGTATGGAAAAATTCAGTCTAAGTAGTAATTTAAACCTGCAAAATTATAAGCAACTATAAACAAAGTCTTGTAATGGGAAATGTCAGGCAATTTTAGGTTCTGATGATACTAACAGCTCTGTCTATTACAATGTGAAAAATAAAGAGAGACAGAAAGAAAAAAAAGACAGAAGAAATTATAAATTATAAATTATAATAGGAGAAAGCTTGCTTACTGGAAGAGGTGGGTTTTAAGAGATTTTTGGATGTGAATTAAAAGGACGTTTGACAGATGAGGTCATGGAGACTGTTTAATGTGTTAGGAGGCACCATGAGTGAAGGCATAAAGCTGAGAGTGAGTAAGGGGAGGAAAAGAGCAAGATAAGGCTATTGGAGGATGTTCTGAGAAGGAAGACATGTACAATGTACAATAGTACAAAAAATAGTACAAATGTACAATAGTACAAAAAAAATACTATCAGAGTTCCATTGTTATGATCATTAAGAAAAAAATACATGGAACAGCGTCTGGCTCCAGTTGGTATTCTCTGGTACCTTGTTGACAGGTAGGTGGATGAAACTATTCCTCCTTAAGAGATATCCTATTTAAATCTAGCTGCTTGTAAATATCAAGGGAAGAGACAGCCTGAACCCACTTCTCATAGGACATTGCTGCTGCTCATTTCTGAATAAAATATTTCCCAAGGTCCTCATTCCTACTAGTTGCTGACTCCAGTGGAATCCAGCAAGAAGCAGAAAATATCTCAAAGGCAGAATCTGACTTTGAGATTTTTTTTTTTAGATCCCAGTGCCGAATTCGGAATTCCTTCATTTCTTTGGGACCTTTTGAAGATCTATGCACTGCAGAGTCCATGCCAGCTGTCACTCTAAATATTTCTTGACTTGGAAGGGTCCAGTCCTTCAGCTCTCAAGAAATGGTCTTTATTCATTCCAGAAGTCCTTTCTGCTGAGGTCAGTCATGTTTAATTTTGTGACAAAAGGTCTGAAGAACTAGCCTTTATTCCCCTTTGTTTTCCAAATATAAAGGCTTCACACTTGTAGCAGTGGGATGACACAGCATTTTAGGCTTCTTCCCAAAGGGGCCCCACACCCAGATGTTTATCATCCCCTTCCCCTACCCAGACTCCCCCTGAGAACTGCCTGTCAAATAAGGGACATCGGGTGATCGGGACATTTAGCCTTAAACCCTCTTCTGTCTCACCTGGTTGGTGGGTTTGCGACCCCTTCCCTTCCCCTCTCCCCCGGCGTTAAGAGGGCAAGCAAGCTATGTAGTCGGTCAGTTGGGAACCATCAAGAAGCTGTTAAGAGATAGAGTCCTGCAGGAGCTGTTGCAAGATTCAGATGCCTGCGGGCCAGGAATAAAACTCTGGATATAACCCTCCTTCAGGGCTCCTCTTTTGCCTCCACCATTCGTCTTAAGTGTCTCAGGCAGAAACCACCACCACCTCCAGAGCTTGGCAGGTCTGGACTTACTGCCACGTGAGCTGTTAGTGTCTCTTGGGATTGAACACCTCAATTGCTGCTATTAAGCTCAGGCGCAGGGGTCAGACAAGGCAAGGCACATCCCACCAGTGATATTTGTATTACTCCAATACACACTTAACTGAATATTGAATCTCCTACTAGTTTTCATGGTGGAGTATTGGCTCTTAACTGTTCCACCTGCACCTCTGGGCCAGGTGCTTTGAGCTACCCATCACTTAGGGAAAGCATTTTTCTCCAGTAACATGCTAAGATCATATTTATTTGGGAACTGCTTGGAAATCTGTCATTATGGTGCTTGTGACAGCTTGACAAGGCCTGTTGCCATGGAAAAGATTTGTGATGTTGTATAAATATATTCCTAGGTCAGAAGTTCTATGTGTTTCTTGGACATGGATGTTAAAGGGAAAAAGAATGACTAAACATTTTAAAAAGCAGAATAATACAAAATAGCATCAATAACTAACATTTGATATCATATTTCTGCCCAGTAACAAAACAAATTTGTAAAAACATTTAATTTATGCTGTAGCAATCCTGCCAGCAATGAAAGTTCATTTATTTCCAAGGTTCACCCCTATCCTTAAAATATTCTTATTACCAGTCATTTTGCAGTATTGATGCCTTCTCTATTAATAGACCAGCAGACAAGGGAGCTATTATTCTTGCCCTCTATCTGTTGTTCCATTAGGTAAGGCTGGCGGTCTCTGACTGGCTTGCAGCTCTATAACCTATTGTGTGCTCAAGCCACTCATGAAAAACCATCCTCAGATGTTGTTTTTGGTGAAAATTGTGACTGGACAGAAAAAGAGACAACAAAAACATGGAAAGAAAGCTCAATGTAGGTTTACCTCCAAAAGAGCAGTATTTTTTGACTCAGAATTGAGGAAATGTCAACACAGCGATATGCAAAGTCACCAGAGACTGTCTCTGCTGTGTGTCCTTGCTGGTGGCTGATGCCCTGTGTCTTAGTACCAACTATAGCCCCATGGCCACACAGGAACAAATCTTTCCAGCCTTTTTTGATGGCTGTAACAGAACATCACTTATGCTTCTCTTAAGGGGATTTTTAAGCTTGGGCAAGTCCAGGCTGTGCTGAGCCAAAGCCCCCTGTGGGCATGATCTTCCTTTCTTGGATGCAGGCAGCAGGCTCCAGTCTCTCTCCTGAATCCAGAGGTTCTGCCAGGATGATGCTCTCTGTGACTGACTCAGGAGCACACAGTAAACTAGAAAAAGCTCTGACCAGGTTTCCTCACCTGCTGCTTTTCTCAGCAAGAAAAGGAGTAAAAGGAGTCAGGGAAAGGTGGTGTCCTGTGGTGCATTAGCCAAAAGCAGATGTCCTATAACTAGCTAGGTTTCCTTAGTCATCTCCCAGGACATAAGTGGTTTGCAAAAAATAGAATTATAGTCTTAAAAAAAAAAACCCCAAAAAACGAAGACTCACGAATCCTCCAAACACGCTCTTATCCATAGATGTTGTTGATTAGCCAGTTCTTTTCCCACCACAGGAACTCTCTCTGTTCTATTTCTTCCATAAGGTTTTTGGCTTCTGTTTGGGTTTTTTTTTGGTTTTTTTTCTTAATTATATCCCATCAAACTCTGAAGTACTGTTTTTGAGATCCTTAAACATCAAAATACCATATATTTTCATTTAAAGTTCCCTGACACTTTATCCCAATTTTTAAGTTCTAACTTCAAAGAAGAGGGAAATGTCTCGAAATAGAGAAATGAGAATTGATCTATAGTTTGAATCCAAGCCATAAATATGCCATGAGAATATAGACACATGCACATAGTGCCATCAAGAAAAATATCCCAACCCTCCCACACTTTTTACACATTACAACATATTAAAAATTATTTCTGGTCATAGTGAAATATGTTAAAATTAAAAAAAAAAACTAGAAAGTTGCAAGTATCTCCAGAATTTTCTACAGTAACAGGCACAGTATTAAACACACTTTTTTCTCAGAAAAACTTCCATGACAGTTCAGTAACTTAACCCGATTTTCATGTTCTTCAATATTTACTGATATTAGTCATGGGCATGCTGAGATGGAATAAGAAAACAATGCATGTTTTCATTTACAAGCAAACAGATGCTGTGGTCTACCAAAAAGAATGCAAATGAAAGAGATTGAATTAGCTTGCTACTACCTGCTGTAGTAGTAAAGACAGCACATATATAATCAGAATGACGATAATTTTGGACAAATCAAGTCCACATCAGATGCCTGAATGCTGTGGAGTGCTAAAGGATCATAATTTTACTGCACATTTCACACATTTAGTGTGGTGACAGCTGTGCTGGTCACCATCTCATGAACATTCTTAGGGGCTGTTTTAGACAAGAATGAATGGGAGCCTTGGCTGGAGAGCACCAATGACCATGAATATGGAATGTTCCATGCACATATGCACACAAGAAACAGAGAGGATATGTCTTGTGGAATATTCAACAAGGCAAAGGTTTCAGTCCTCTTTGGAGAGGTGCTGTTATATACAACACTGCTCAGCAAGCACACTAGAAACCTCCTCTGGCAACTCATCTTTCAGCTTGGGATCCATGAAAGCTTTTAAGCACAAGATTCTAAATAAGGAACCAAAAAATGTTGCTGTTTCTCACCATAATTGTAAACTGAAAATAAGCACTTATACAACCTAGCCCAAATATTTAGTTAAAGAACAGGTTTATAACTAAGGATACCTTAAAATGTGTTTGAATTATTATATGCACTACTTAAACTGTTAAACTGTCAGCTTAGACTTTTGTATATCTACCTCATTAGCCTACCTCCAGCACCTGTGGTAGGTGCATCTGCATTTTTAAATTTTGTATTTTTCCATGCTTTATGCATCCTGTAAAATGCCTTGAGAACTTTATGAGGGATGTTGTGTTAAAATGTGTGATTATAAATATGATTTAAATATCTGAAACATTACAGTGATTATTGTTCAATAAGGTAGCATTCATAAAAGGGTTATCTGCATGCTGTGCTTAGGTTTCCACAATATAATGTAATGAATTGTTCAATATAGTTTGTATGCTATTTGTCTCTGTTTCTTCTCATACTCCAGAGATGCCTGATATGCAAGGCTCTAACAAGGCTATCATAAATTGTTGAACAATAAATAGCCCTTGGGATTTTGAGATAGTGTGTAGTTAGTATGTAATCCATCTCAAGGAACTTGATTTAACACCCAAAGGAACATCCTTGACAATGCTCAACATTGTTTTAAACTGCTGCTAAATCAATTACCACATGTGGGAAATAGCACTCTCCTTCTACTCCCTGCTCCGCACTGGCAGCCTGGCTGCTCAAGGAGAGATTTAGGGAGCCATGCTTCCCTGGGAATCACTGAACAAACCCAGCTTGAAGCACTGATAAGTAAGGCCTCCTAAAATCTGTACTAAACTGCACAACTCAAATACCATTTGGCTGGATTGTCTTAGCTGTGTCTACCCAAAAACACTTCCTTTCGGATCACTGCTGTGTCATGGAAGAAAAACAGCAACAACTCACTGATAGCATTTGGTGCCTACACAAGGATTGTTGTGTTTGGAGTGTGCTGCATATATCCACTAATTTTCCCTTGCAACATCCCAATGTGTTGGAGAAGTGTTTCTACCCCTTTTCAGGGATGAGAAGCACCAATTACTCAGGCAGTGGGGGTGAGCTGGGGGGGCCCTCATGGGCCAAAGATGAATGTGTCTTGAATATAATGACGTTACAAAAAGTGACCCTAAGAGTTAAACAGGAATGAGGCCTTTTTTTTTTTTTTTGATGTTTTAGTCTGCTCCTCTGCTGAGGCAATTGCTGGGGACACTGGAGGCAAAAGATGGGCACTTCATATATCTAAGCTGCAACCTTGCCCTGCTGCTTTGGAGACAATAAATAAGGATTCCTAGGCAGTATTTTCTATATGCCAGGAGACCACACAGGAAGAATATTGAGATGCAGTTATTACAACAATAATGTTCTGACATATTTCAGGAGCTATGACAGTCTCAGAAATGTCACTCTCATTGTGAGAAAAGAAGACTACAGGGAGGGAATCCTGAGATCAAGATAGAAGATGGCAAATTGTGCAGGATTCATTACTGAGAGCCACATGATCTAGTTTCCCAAGGATTAATAGACTTTCATGATCTGTACGTTACGGATATCATATCTCTGCCAGGGAGACAGTGCAAGCCTGCCTTCAAATTCAGCACTTCCTCCAGGTTTTGGAGTTCTGCTCACCTCTCTTTTACTCGTGTCCTTAGAGGACTGTGGAGTGATGGGTCACCTCTTTTCCACACAAACAGCCTCATGTCCCACTGGTTTCAGACCTCTCACCGAGTAAATCTGATCAGGTATTGGTCTTTAATCTACAGCATTGCTGGGAACGGCAGCCAGCTGTAGCTGTGAAGAAGAACAACAACTGGCAGACACTCTGGTTGGTGCTGGCACTGGCCCTCACTGACGAGATCCAAATTCCTGGGAACCAAATGTTCCTGTGATTCTGGCTTTCTGCTGCCAATAAAGCTTATGATACAAAGCTAATTGCCTTGTAGCTTTCCTTGGAAATCTGAAAGGGAAATGGATAGGTTACCTTTATTTACACACTGATACGCCAAGACTCTGCATTAAGATAAGGGGGAAAATATATATAGCAGTAGCCATAAAAAAGCCAAAGTTTATCCATCTTCGCTACAAAGTGGCTTCAGAGGCATATGAGTAGCTTTTATTTCATATCAGCTTAACAGGACTGTAAGAGTTCTTTTGACCTCTTTCATCACTGTGAAGAATGACAGCAGGCAGAGTTCATTGCAGAACTCTTTGTATAGGCTCCTTCAGGGAAGGACTCCATCCAGGATTCGGTCCCTTTGTACCAAAACTGTGGCCAGTCAGCACCCAGAAAATGGGAACTAAATTCTGTGTGGGAAGAATGATTCCTATTTTCATTGACCTATGTGTAAAGGATAAGTTTATGACTGAAGAATACCTTAATTTTTCTTTGCCTGCTTCTTCCTAGTCAGTCTACTCCTACCAGCTGACAGCTGACAGTAACAGCAGTAACATTTACATCTTCCATGGATTAGAGGACTTCTTCCAGCCTCAGAAAAGTTGCTTTAGATTTGGCTATCAGGATTGACTTTTGCTAAAAAAAAAACAAACATGAGGACCATTTAATTTTGAGTACTGCTTAAAAAATTTCAAGGAGAACAGTTATGGAAATATAAAATCTCTGTAGGATAGAAGGAATTAAGATTAAAATTCTCTTGGAACACTTGTGGCAAAAGCCAAAAAAGCTGCTACCAAAAGTTGGTGGGTGAAAAAGCACATTTTCTTGTGAAGTGGTTCCTCCTGCTACAGGCCAGAGTCTGTTTTTACCCACGTAACTGAGAGCAGTCTTATGGGGTTTTCTGGAACAAGAAGGAAAGCACTGGAATTGTGGAAGAGAAGACTTGTTTTCAATCCTCCTGGAGTGGTTCCTGTTGACCAGATTGAGAGGACACAGGGAGTTACAGCTGGAGCAGACCTGGACGTCTTCAAAACTTTTCAGCTCCTCTCTTCACTACTGTTCTCATGCTAGTACTGATTTCTCTTTCAAAAGCAACACAGAGAAATAATATTTGTTAGCTTTGTTTGATTTCTGTCATTTACCTTTTGGTAGCTCAACTATCAGAGCAGAATTAAAAAGCTACACGGTAGCTCAAGTTATAGATGTATTACTGTCACTTCCCTACCACTAAAAAATGCAAGCAGCAACCAGAAAACCAGTAGATCTGAGTTAGGTCAGCAACGTAGACTCCAGCTCTTTGAGCTACGCCAAGTCACAAGGAATTTGGACTTGCAGATACAAGAGGCAGTGGGCTTTTTCTAAAAAAAAATACTCTGTTTATTGAAGCTGAAAGCAATACAATAACAATGAGAATAAGCATGGACATGATGAAAAGCAAACAAAAGCAGCCCAAGCCTCAGCCTGAGTGTAATATACACATTGATTCTTTTTATTCCTAAAAAGAGCAAGAAAGCATCCATAACAGCTGGTCTCAACCCAAAAGTTTGTTTGGATCGCTGAATCATGCCCTCATACTCTTTAGGACTATACACAGCTGTCACTGAAGTGATCCTGGAAAAATCCCCATCTAATGCTAAGAATTATTTATTTTCCTTGCTGCTAAACATATTTTGCTCTTAAAGATGTACAGGGAAATGAAAGACTGGTGGAGAAAAAAGGGCCAATCTTCTAAAAATGGACACTTAAAATTAGTTTGTTACACTTGTAAGAAGCAGCCTGATTTTTCACAGGAGCTGGGCCTCTCTCAGCTTCCAGTGTGCTCTGGGGGAAAAGCAGGGAGCTGTGAGCCCTGTGAAAACCTGCTGGGCTCTCGTGCTCCTTGGACAGCTGCATTCCCGTATTTCTGCTGCTGCTTGCTGTGTGTGCTGCTCTGAGGATAAATGGGAAATCCAAGTTAAAGCTTCCACTTGGAAGATTTTTGTCCCAGCTTTTCCCATGGTCCAGCTGCCCATAGGAGTTCCATCCTGCTTCCTAACACAGCCTGTACCTGCCAGATGGGGCAGAGACCAGCCCAGGCTGACTGCAGGGAGTTGGATGCAGTTTCCACTGGGCAATAAGGACACCCTTCCTAAGAATGTTTTGATTGTCTGATATCCTCAAGTTTTCCATTAATTCTCCTAGATTTCCCATTATTTTTCCTGTCTTTCCAAGATGCTTTCTTCTCTCAAATTGTTGGAATTCTCTTTGAAAGTGTGTAGCAGATACAGCACCTGCCTTTCAGACTCTCTTCCCCACCACATAATACCCCACTTATATGGAGGCAATGAAACCTATGAGTGGTATGACTTTGTTGTTTGGGCCTTTCTAGATTTAATTCCTTTCTCTGGGATAATATTACCTTCTTATGAATGCTAAGAAAGTCACTAACCTCAACCACATGCACTGCAGCTTTCCCTATGTCTTGAGGGAAACGAAAAAGATGTGGGTGGTTGGAAAAAAAAAGGTGGGAGGTAAAGAGCTGTCTCCAATCCACTCTGGCAAAGAGGCACTTGTAAAATTTAACAGCCAGAATATGTCTGTATGTGTGCCATTCCACTCCCTGTCTCTCTCCAGGCTATCGACTCATAACTCCTAATCAGGAAAATCAGCCTCTGGACAGTTTTGTAAGCAGAAAAGGACGATGCTTTCTGTCCTGCACTTCCTGACCTTATGTGCCAGTGTAATATGCAGAAGTATGTCAAATGCCATTTAATCTTCATAATCCGAGCAGATTATGCTCATAACTTCACCTCTATCTGCTCACAGCATTATCTCCTTTCAAAAATGCCACACAGCTTTTTTTAGTCAAGATTCACCCTTTACAAGACATTTTTAGTGACCAGACCTCACATCCCACCTGCACCAGGGCAGGCCAATGCACTGTATGGATTTCCACATTTCTTGGGTGCTCTTCTCAAAGTACAACATGGCAATGGTATGTGCCACTCTGAACTTGCATTTCTGAAATCTGGGGCAGCTGAAAGCCGCAGTGGGGAAATGGTAATTAGTGTCCTGACTATTGTTTTCACAAAGTAGAAAGTTTATGCTTCCTCTTTCAAAATACTTGTTTCAGTGGCCTGTCTTAATTAAGGAGGCACATAATTCCAGAAGAGGAGCAGGAAAGAAGCAAGAGCAAGAAGGACGAGGGGTTTCCCCCTTCAGTGTCACCATTTTTTTGCAAATTGTTGCCAGCCATGTTTGCACAACAAAATTAACAGTCCCGTTTAAGAACACTTCTGTGGTAATATAGAAAACTTTTGTCACTGAGTTCAACTGCAGCAGGTTCTGAAAGCCCTCAAATTCTATTTCTTTTGGCTATGCATGTACTTAATCCTTGCTGTGAACTGAACGAGGCAATGAACCTACAGAAAATAATGTATTATCACATAATTGCAGACTGCACTGTGTGGTATATTCATTATTAGGGCTAAACTGAAGTTACACAGACAGCCTCAATTCTGGCATCTCCCATCTTATTGATGTTTGACTTTACATCCTTTCTGATGGCCTTTGAATGAAGTTTGCTGTGGTAGCTAATGTAACTACTGAATAATTTTGATGCAATTATTATAACTTTCCATTGGTATCTCATGGAGAATTTCACAGCTGTGTCCTTCATAAACAAAGAGGATAGAAATTTGCCTGTCTGCATGTTTAAGTTGCTTAGTTTTTGTCAAAATTTTTTAGAGTTCTGATAGCTTTGGACAGCTCTGTCACTGCAATTCTTTCACTGTGATTCAGTAACAAGCTGCATCATTCAAAATAAGAGCTGGGTAACTAATCTGAGTGGACCAAAGCTGGAATAAGCCCTTCATGAACTTGACTTTTTGGTTTTTTTCAGATACTTAATCTGCCTACGCACACTTTTATCTCTTTTTATTGTCACTGCTATTTGATGGTTGCTTGCACCATATCCAGTGCTGAAATGCTGAACCCTGAATCAGTTTAAAACCTGTGCTGTTCTTATGAATAATTATCATTTTAACAAAAAAAGCTCATATCCCATTTTCAAAGCACAAAAAGTAACAGGGATTTCAATTTCAGCACGTTCAGAAGTTCTTGGGGTTTGGATCTTTGTAACTGTGGACATAAAGGTCACCCTAGTGACCTCAAGGTTTCTAAGGGGAAGTCACTCTAGATGTAATATTTAGAAATCACATCAAGGGACCCTAATTTGAGATCATAGCATTTCCATTCAATTCTTGACCCTGTAGTAAAAGAATACCATATACACTGTTAATACTCTACTATGTAGGATAATGAAGTGCATACATATGATGCATGAAGTAAAATATCTCACTTATGTAGCTGTTAAATTAAATTTTGTTCTCATAAATCTATTGTCCCCTACTCAGACAATTATTAAAAAAAAAAGGAAGTCAAACCATCATGACAGTGTTAAATGTTCATGCCATATTAAGTTACAACTGTGCTATTTGTAGTTTATAGTAGATAACGTTACAGAAGACAATAATCTCACCACCTGCTGGAGAAAGCAATTAGAGGAGAGCAGCATTCAATAGCTGTTTTTCTTTGCCACACCATTTTCATTGATGATACATTAGACTGTGACACAGTTTACTTCAAATGAAACACAAAATAAACACCCAAAATTTCAAATTCCTTTGGTTTCAGTCACAGCAAAATTTGAAAAAAATTTCAATTAGATACACTTTGCAGCTGTTCAAAGGATTATCTAGCAGAAACTTAAGAAGTCTTGAAATAGGTTAAATATGACTTTAAAATCTCGGTTTCAGTATTTGACTACTTATACTAGTATTATCCTTCCTTCAGAATAATTTTGCCTGTAGACCACCCCCAGCGACAAAATTGGTTTTCACAGCATTTCCATTACTACTTGTGAGACAAGTTTCCAGACGTTTAAAAATTAATTCAGAGCAATGTTACTGCAGGTTAGGAATGAATTTAGAATGTTCCTTACCTGTACTCCTCCCTCAGACATTTTTAACATTGAAATTGGTGGCATTGCCAATGAATTGGAGAAGTTTTCCTTGGTGCAGTATATGAAAAAAGGAGAGGACAGGCAGAGGGAAGGGAAAAAACCCCAAGCCCTTCTTGCCAGCAGTTGCTGTGCTAGATATTGGAGGGATATATCCAGGAATATACAGATGTATTTTCAATTAAAAAAGAACTTAAACAAACCCAACATAACTTTTTCTTGAACAAGAAATTTCAATGTCTCTTAATTACACTCTGTATGCAATTGTCTTTAAGAAATCTCTGCTAAATGAAGTCCATGAACAAGGCTGGGAGACTGTGGTTGTCATGCTGCTATTGCCGTGTAAGGTAGTAAACTCTAATAATCCTTTTTGAAGGAATCTAGATCCATTTACTTTAGTTTAACTCTTCTGTGACTGGTAGTTTACTAGTTGTACTTTTTTTCTTAATGACTATGCAGCAATTATACATGTATTTATAATTCATTTTGCATTAATTTATTCTTCAGAAGTGTTTTTATTAAAAATGTGGGGAAAAAGTAATGAAGAAAGAGTCTTTTTACCCTTGGCTAAGAATACCAGATGGACTGTAAGGAGTACACAAGGCAGTAGATATACATTCCTAAAGGCACCAACCGCTGCCTCTTTTAAATCTTCATTAAAATGACTTTGTAGAGCTCTTGCTCAACTTCTTTAGTACAGCTTTGCTAAGTACACAGCCTAAGCACCTGGGGCCACTCTCATGCTTGATGGGACATGGACAGGAGGGATTTCCATTCCCCAGACTTCAGTATAGCTTTGGGTGGTTCAGATTGCCTTTGCCATCAATTGTCTGTCCAAAGCTGCAGAGCTCAACTCAAGGGCGTTAATCGAGATGAGATTCTCTTCAAATTCCTCCTTGAGAGTCAGCACATAGTGCCTAGGAAAAGGAATCTATGCATTGGGAAGCTGATTGCAAATGCTTTACCCCAGCTGGCACCAAAATGTTGGTAACAACATTCACTGATGCTGCTTGTTGCACTTTTGGGGACAGACAAATAGCACATGAATCTTTTTTTAAATGCAGAAAGAAGAAATCTGTTTGTCCTGTCTGTCCAAGCTTCAAGAAGGTTTGTTACTAACTGTACTCTCCTTACATCTGGTTCCAGGCTCTCAGCTTTTCCTCTGCTTCTAAAAGTACTAAAAGCATGGAAAAGGCACACAGACTTTGTACATGTACACACATGCCTTTTGCATACTTGTTTCAGTGTTGCACCATGCTTTGCTAATTGAAGTGGAACTCATTTACCTCCATGGTCCAGTCTGCATACACACAGGACAAGATGAAGCTGTCTGTTGAAGTGATGCTATTCAGAAATCTGTCTTTGGAATTGATTATGTCTTACTTGTCCTCACCAGCTGAAACATGTACAGATCTCATGGGAAATGGAGAACATTCGTTGCATAGCTTATTTCTGCTATCCTTTTTCCAACATTTCATAGCAAAGAATCCAGTAGGGCTTGATTACTGATGCCCCCTAACCAAATATTTCCTCCTGTTGAATGCTGTGCTCAGCTCTACATCCTTAATATTAATTCTTGCACTGGATCCTCTACTGTTTCTCTCAGACCTTTTGTGGTATTTCCTGGGATGTAATGAAAAGTGCATCCATTCTGCAGCTTTCCATGCTGCCAGGACAGGCTAATTACAGGACACATTCTGCAAATGTCTTATTAACCATTCATTTCACAGAAATGCAGACAGATGGCCTGAGAATCGTTTTAGCAGGATCCGAATTTTTTTTTTCCTCTCTGTACCTAAAGTTGCCGTGCTTGTTTTTTCATAGTTTTTTTCATATAGCCAGCTCTCAGGAGCTGGATCTACATGGGCAAGTCAGTGCCTCTCCCATCTCTAATTCTCTTCTTTGAACAACAGTCAACTTTCAAGGTGAGTTCCTGTGTTTTCAGAGGATATGTGCTTCTCCTGAGACCTTAGTAATACCTGTCTGATCACTGATGCCTGAAATATTCCAAGTTTGTGCTTGGACACGTGCTCATAACATTTCTATAAAGACAAGTCATAATTAATGCAGTCTCTTGTGGAAGTCAGTGCATGCTTGCTTCAATATGTGCTATCAGTAGCTATCAATAGGCTGCACTGTTCTGCAAGACAGCTGACAAATAGACAAACCTGTCCAATTAGCACTATCTGGCTAAATCCAACTCTCCTCAAGAACAGCAAGTACCCATTCACTATCTGCTCAGGCTCAAGGAATACTAGGTGCCTAAATTGTGCTTGAGTTTAATTGAAATCAGAAAGTTTTATTAAGTTTCTCCACCGTGGTACTTACAGACTGCCCCTGATTTGATGGAATATCCCTTCATACCTTTGAATCTGGGTATCTTTATTTTTTGTCCTTCTAGGATTTAATGTTCTGTTGGGTTTTTTTCCCTAGGTAGTTTTAGGGAATTAGTCTACACCAAGACTTCTCCACATTTAGGGTAGAGATGGATAAACAAATAGCAAATACCCAGAAGACTCATTTGTACACAG
Organism: Irena cyanogastra; assembly: GCA_013397155.1. Taxonomy (NCBI): domain Eukaryota; kingdom Metazoa; phylum Chordata; class Aves; order Passeriformes; family Irenidae; genus Irena; species Irena cyanogastra. The sequence goes on along the minus strand of VWZV01003000.1, from coordinate 304,562 downwards.
CACATTGCCAAGCCAAGTGGAAAAATTCCACGTGCACAATCGGCATTTCAATGTAGTGTCGAAGTATTCAAAGGTTGTTTTAGTGTGTGAGCAAGGAAGGATCCAAACCAGGCTCTCCAAGCACTGCAATCCTTTGTCCATCACCTGACACTACTGACTTCTGTTGTTGCATGTTGCTCTTCAAAGCACTCCCCAGAGGCTTTTCTTGCGTCTACCTTGTGAAGGGAAGCTGAGGAGCAGTGATATCTCCTCGGAGCACTGTCTCCTCAAGTGCACCATTACAAGCCAGCTCACCACACACATGGCAGACAAGGTACCAGCTCCTCTGAGGCTGATTCCAGCCTGTGGATAGAAAGGATTGGATCAGCCTCTTTGGTTGAAATTTGCCATCTCCAAGCCACATAAGCTCCACATTGCCTCTTAAAGACTGAAAAATAAATAGCAGGGAAACGTGCTCTGCTGGATGGATTCCTTTCAGCAGGTAACTGCATAAACTAAATCTTGGCAGCAGAACTTCAAGTGAATGAAGTATTATGGTTGATGGGCTTAAGCCTTTCTTCTGCTAATGCTGTGCAGGAAAGATTGTGACTGAAATAGGTATAATTAGTAAACCGTGATTGAATTGTCAGCATCAAGAAGACAACAACTCTTTCACAGATTCTACTTTGATGTCATCTCTCATCTGTAAAGCTGTTCTACTCAGAACCACTTGAAGGTATTTTTCTTTTGAATTGGCTGCTTTAGACTGTCTTTAGTGCGAGATTATCTGTGTCAGGTTTAACACAAGCTGTCTGGATGCAGGATAATTTTTCTTTTCACAGTAAAACATAGCATTCTACTAAACTCTGCTTCCAGTTCATGATGAAGGTGCTTCTTGGTTGAATCTTACATTGATGATTTCCAAACACCCAGAATCTGGATCAACAGTCTTACAATCTTCTGTATTGCTATTTTTGTTTTATTTACACTTCACAGTAACAACTTGGGTGATAATGACTTGCTACAGTCACTGTCTCTCTGCTGACAAGAGCAAAGATCAGTCATCATCTTCTATCTAGTAGCATTTTGCACTTTTGTATCTACACGTAGTGTATTACCAGCACTTCACAAGTCCTTAGTCTCAAGAACTCGTTTTTTGCTTTGTGTTTTTTTTTTTTGGTTTTTTGGTTTTTTTTTTTGGTTTTTTTTTGGTTTTTTTTGTTTGTTTTTTTTTTTTCCTGGAAAAGATACTATTCACCTTATATGTTGCTTCCTCCACTTGAAGCTTTTCTTGGTGTTTTCCTAGCAGGGTCTTCTGAAACAGAGAGCTGGGGTTTTTTTGCTCTTTTCATGTAATAATACACAAAGGCTTTTCTTGTAACTATGCTGCAGAATTGTTGATAACATATGTGATATTTCACCAGTGTGCAAGTTTCTGCCATAACCACACCTTGAATGTTGAGAAAATCTATTCCATGATTTTATGTCTTAAAATGTTATGTTGGCTTGTTGGTCTAAGTTTTTGAAGTGCACACTGTGCACATAAGTGCTTGGAAAGGTTCTGACTGGTACCACCTTATTTTCCAGTTGTCTCTGCCTCTGCTTCAGAACTGCAATGAAAACTGCAGAAATTTGTGCATTATGAACAAAAATTCAGCAGCATTATGGAAGTAGAAGCACAAGTAGCAGGCATACAGAGTAATTGATATTGTGGTATCCAAATTTCATTTCAGCATTCATTCTGGGAAAGCTACTCATGGAGAAAAGTTACCACATATGGAAAAAAAAAGGTATGGCAAGCCATACAAATACACATCCCTGAGTCAGACTTCAACCCCGCCTTAATGTAACCCAGCCTGGCTCATGGATGAAATTCTTATATTCTGAGTGGATATATGGATTGGAAGCACAGAGTTAACAGGATACACTTCCTGTTTGTATCTGAGAAAAGTCATCTACTAATTTTCTGTTGATCATCTTTTAAATGAAAGCTTTGACATTTAATTAGTTATTTTCTTTTTAAATATCATCTTTTGTCTTCGGAGTATTACAATGTCCCTGTGAAATACAAGAAATCTTGCAGATTTAGAAGCTTTGTGAATGAGGGGAATAATTAAATGAGGTCACCATGTTGATGCTTTGTAGCATGACATGGAACTAACACCCACTTCTTGTTTTTTAGAGAACTAAAAAAATCCTTAATCTAATTAGTTTCTTTTATCTGGCAAGCAAAGATACCTCCTCTCCCTTTCTTGTGAATGCAACACCTTGAAGATCAGAAATGTTCCATGAGGGACTGTATTAGGCTAATTGAAATAAGGCAAGAATCAGCCTGTCTCTGCTGAAAGCAGGGATTTGCGCTTCAGCCTTCTGGTGCTGGCAGAAAAGCAGCCCAGGCAAACATCTCCAAGCACCTCTGAATTGTTTGCTTCCATGCAAAATGAAATTTACTTGTGCACTGGAATCAGCTGACAGTGAGTTTGGATAAACTAATTCTTTGTCTGTGCAATTTGGTAAAATATAAGTAGCAAAGCATTAAAATGAGGAAGGAAGAGTTGTCTGTGTAAGGCCACAGAAAAACCTGAAGGCAAATTTCTGTGGAGTTTACACTTAATTCTGGAAAACGAGCATTAGGTGTTGCACACCCACATGAAATGAAGTCCCAGTTTTAATTTTCCTTCTCCACACTTCAGGGGGGATTGTCACCAGGTGGGAGAAAAAAGGCACATTTACCTCCCAAGTACAGCTCCCTTCACCCTCCTCTCCCCTTACCTCCTCTGTTTTACTGTGTTTTCTGTCCTTTTCCTTCTGCCACTCCTCTTCACAAGCCTGTTTGAGGCAGAGCACTGGGGAAAGACAAAGTCTTGACTTTCTCTCTCTGACCAGGGACCCAGGGATGCTCTCCCCAACAGTGGGCTGGCAGTAGGAGAGCAAATGGATCCATCAAACCACAGAGATAAGAGGAGCAGGCAGGGTGAGGGGTCAACCCTTGTGTCTCAGGGAACTCTCCTGTGAGCATGTGAATTAGGCAAATCAAAGGGAAATAATGGCAAAAGCTCCTTTCCCAGCACTGAATTCACTTGTGCAACTGGCATTTCCAGTGCATTAAAATGATTCTCTACTGTTGTGATAAGGATTTTACAAATCTAGATTTTAGCCATGACTAGAATCTGGATGCCTCAGAATGTGGGGGTTTTTTTTCCCACTGGCTTGGGAGAATCTAAAATTCCACTGCAAGCATCCAAATTTAACATGAGTTTCCTTTACTATAGTATAACTTTTAGCTTTTTCTCTCTGAAAGGATTAAATTCACCTCTCCATCAAAAAAACCCCACCAAACTCCAAATTTGTTCACATTTTTGGTGCCAAGAAAACATAGATTGTGGTTGAGAGGCTAGAATGAAGCTTGCAATGCCATCAGAGCAGAGAGCTGGTTGCTGCAGCATTATAGCTCGAGATGAGGCTCATTATTCAAACTCATTATCCACAGCACAATTATTCACAGCATCTCCAATCTGCACCTGACTTTTGCTCCCACGAGGCCATCCTTCAAACTGATATGTTCAGCTGTATCATAGTAAAGGTCATGGGACAGGCACAGGGACAAAGCCAGTCCACTAGACTTCCAAATTCCAAAGCCAGGGGAGGTAGCAACACTGAGTTAAAATAAAATATATATTTATAATGAAAGTAAAGGTTCCTCACCTCCAAGCACCCCCTCCACCTGCCCCAAGGCTGACACCACTTGGAAGCTGGGGCAGAAAGCTCTTGGCAGTGCCATGGAGGAGCTAGAGCTGAGGTGTAGCTGCAGACAGACAGACAGACAGACAGACTGCTTGGAATCGCTGCCCCATGCCGGGAGCTGCAAAACTCCTGTGACAGAGAAGGATGGCTATGGAATAACAGATTCCTCCTGCTGCTCTGGTGGCTGTCACATTTCACACCATACCTCTCTCCTTTTCACAGGCACTCTGGCTGGATTAGATGGATTAAGAACTGGTTGATAAATATGAATGGAGTTGTGAGTTGATGTGGAAAAAGGTTTTCACTGTTTCTTTCTCTATGAATGAATCATGAACTGAAACTTCTTCAAGTGCATTAGAAATTAATTCCTGGAGACTCTTTTTTTTCTCCTTAGGCTGGAAAACTGAATACCCAAATTTTGTAATGCGGGAAAAAAAGAGTGATTTAATTTATCTGACAATCTCTTGCTTCAAACCCTAATTTCTAACTGCAATCACTATGTAGATTATTCAATAAAACAACATAACATTACAATTTCAACTAAAAGGACCTACTTAAAGGAAAAAAAGTTCAGATTTGATAGCATGTTCTTGCTATATTAAATTACTCCACCTGATCAAGTCTCCCCAGTGCTGTGCTGCATGGTTTCACTGGTCTAAATCTGAGAAAAAATTATGCTAAGGAATTTGCCTGCAGTTTTTTGGAGTTTTTTTGTTGGCTTGTTGATGTTGTTTGGTCATGGTTTTTTTGTTTGTGTGGTGGGGGTTTTTTGTTTGTTTGGGGTTTTTTGGGTTTTTTGTTTGTTTGGGGTTTTTTTGCCATAATTTTTTTTTTTGCAATAACAGGCTGCTGTCCCAAAGTTTGGAAATATTCATACTATTCTACTATTCATAAACTCACAGTAGATCTTACATATGTGGATATGTACATACAGACATTTATGGATATATAAACTTGAGATCTAATTTTATAATGGAAGCACCTTACAAATTCATAATTATTTTGGTCTAACTGCGTGTGTAGGATGGCCAGTCACTGTAAACACATTTTGTTGTGGAATTTGTTCATTTTCTTTGCACTGAAGTTATGCATCAATTCCTGTCTGAAAATAAAAATACCATGAACATAATCACAAACTTCAGAAAGTCTCTAGCATATACGAAGAAACTCACATATTATGAGAAAAATCTTGTGAATTTTTGGTCTTATTTTCTAAGGAAATGGGGCTTATCTCATTGTTCCACATATGAATCTGTTCAGCTGTTTGTCTGTCACCACCCCCACATCCTTCCCTGATAAGGTTTGAACACATTACCTACTGTCAGCCTGATCTGTTAGAAGTCTTAAAGATCATGAGAGAGGGAAAATCAGCAGTATAAAAACCATCACTGACTGCCAGACCCAGTGAAAACTTCTCTTTTCCAAGCTATGAATGGCATGGTAGGGCTAGGGAGACAAAGGGTAACACATATGCAGGCCAAGTGAGCATCAAACTTTATCCAACACTCAGTGTCCTTTTGAGTGACAGGAAAAAACAGAGGTAGGAGACCTGGAGGTAAGCATGGACAATATATATGCCCAAGGACAAAAAGGGAAAACACTCATGTGTTATGGGAGAGCAAAAAAAAAAAAAGATCCTTGTGGCACAGAGCCCAAAGGCTTCCAGGAATCCTGGAGGAATTTGGGTAACAGGGGCAGTTTCTGGAGAGAAGGGAAGACTCCAGGCTTTGTGGGGAGAAATGCAGGAGATTGTACACAGACCTTTATAAAACTGGGTTTGCTATTACTTGGCTCACAATATTTGCCTGAAGGGAGAAGAGAGGCTACTCCTTTTTAACACTTCTAAACTCTCTAGCTATAGTAACTCCAGGCTTCAGTAGCAAGGAAGTCTACTTCAGTATAGTTTAGTACTAGCTGGAAACCAGCACTTGTGGAAGCCTTACAAGAAGTCCTTCCAATTGATACAGTATATATGAAAAAAACTTAAACCAACTCAGAAATGGGAATGGCCTGACCTGTAAACGTGAGCTGGACTCACCTGCAGGATGGGGTTGCAGCCCCTCCTTAGAGTAAGGTGGTTTCAGCAGTACAGACCAAGAAAACCAGTGAGAGGAGGAGGAGAGCCCATTGTTACCTGACTCTGAGAGTCTGAGCTTCTACAGCTATGCTTGCATAGGGAAAGCCCTGACTTCAATGGGGACATATCCCCCATGAAACCTGCTGCAAATACCACCTCCCCACACCCACACAGCTGGAAACAGAGGCACCCACAGAGCCTGGAGCAGCGTCACTCACTGTATGCCATCCAGGCTGGAATCCAGCCCAACCAGTTCTCTTCAGAGGTTTGCTCAGAGCAGCTTTGGCATCGATGTCCTGCCCGGGCCAAAACCCCAGCAGGGACCGAAGGCGTTAGCGGTGAGCACGGCCCTTGTGCGGTACTCGCAGACAGAAGGCAAATTCAGAACTGCTTGCTGACAGGGATATGCATGGATGGCTCTCTCTCACATGCAGCCATGCATTTGGGAATTCAAAGTGTACAGAGCAAGGAAACTCTTCAAAGGTTTGGAGTGTGCTGTCTCACACAGAGCAGCACTGTGTGAAGAGGCCAGCGGAGGAAGAGCGAGTCAGGATGTGGATTTGTGTCCCATTAGAGAGCCTGCAGAGAGTCCAGCTCGGACACTCAGGGACCTCTCACATCACTACAAGAACAGAGAGCTCAAGGCAATCCACGAGTATCAGCCAATGCCATAGGAGAGCAGTAAACCCTCATCCTCACTTTCTTCCTGGTAACAAGTCTGTGTAGTTATATCCGTAATATGCTTTAGATAGAGTAAGCCACAAAGCAATTAGGATGTCCATATGGAGAGTCAGTGCAGCATAGCTAGTACACTGTAAATTCAGGTCCTCGCTCTCTGAGAATTAATTATCTTGTAGGCAAGCCATGTGCCAGTGAAATCCATTTATTACTGTATGTATGTGGTCTTTGAGGAAGGCTGGCCCAAAAGAAACGAGGGACTGAAACTAGGACTGGCAAAGGAAATACATTGGTAAGAAATGCAGTTTTATGCAAAGTCAATTGATTCAAAACAATCTGGCTTGGTTTTTAAGCCCATTTCCCCCCAATATTCTTATCGTGGTCAAACAAAGTAAAATAATAATAAGAAAAAAAGAAATGTTTTATTTTGGTTTTCTATAGGAAAAAAATAGACTTTAAAAATTAGAATTAAAATTTTAATATGGATTTTTTTTGGTGTATATGCCTCTTGAAGAAGTTGGTTCTTCTGTCAAAGCAAGGTTTCTATAGAAATTTTTCATTTGGTTTCACTTAAAAAACCTGACTTGTCCAAACCTGTGCCTGCTATACCTTCACAGAAGTCAACAAAGTTGAACCAGAATGAACAATCACCTTCACGACATGCTTGGCAGGAATGACAGGCTTTTCTTTCTCCCTGGAATCAAAATATCACTGGAAGTAAATCTGCATCACTACTGTACCTCTACAGCTGGCATTGTCTTAAAAATTCTTATGATTTGAAAACTAGGTCAGTCAATTGTCCAAAAATAATAATAAAATAAGAAAGAGAGAAGAACTGTTGGAAACAAATCCATATTTCAAATTTCAGTTATACTGCTCTTGAGGTAGTCAGACTTGGGTATAGTTAATCAACCTTTGAGATGGAGATTGGGTTGTGTGTCTCTTCTCTTCATTCTCTGTGATTTTAGAAAAACATATGCATGTGTGAGGGCACTTCGTTGTTCCTCTGATGATTTATCATATCTTTGTGGGATGGTTTTGTTTCCTGCTATGAAATGTAAATTTAGCTTGCAGTGCTCCTGCTGTCTGTACAAAGGTTAAAAAGATATATAGATATACATTTAACGCTATTCTTGCTACTTTAAGAACTGGCTTTGAATGATGACTCTAGCACTATAAAGATTTTCACTGTCTACATTTTCTGGTTTTAGTTGGAGGGCTTTTAATTATCTTTTTTTGAAACTTTGCAGTTTCAGTTTTGAAAGCATAGCCCAGCTGCAAATAGACCAAGATTGTCTTGGTTCTGACAAAAAGTGGAAACAAAGTTATGAGTATTGAAAATCAAATGAAAAAGAGGTTTTTATATATCCTACAACCATCCTGTGGACCAATCTGAGCACAGATCTTTTTGTGTATTTGCTGATCAAACACATTCTTTTTTTTCCCCCACCCTTTTGCTTGTGAGTTCTGTGCCAGTGAAAGGGGATTTCTTTTTTGTGGTTGGTTTTCATTGCTCCAGAGTGGATTTCATACCAGTCTTGCTTTTTGCCTTCTCAACAGATAAAGATGAAAAATGCTTACCACTTTCTTTCTCTTACAAGATGCCTACTGGTAGCCTTAATCATGCATCTGTTCTTTTAGGTCTTTTTTCTCCTCTGACTCTATTTAACACTCACTAGCTTCAATTTCTGGTTTTCCCAAAAATCTTGAGAATGCAGACAAAAACTCCTTTCTCCTAAATCTCAATCCTTTGCTTCCTAACTTGTTGTTGATATAGTGTAGAGCACAGGATAAGTTAGGAAGGAAAACACATTTTCTTAGAATGGCCTGACCATGTTCTGAGGTTGTTTTTCAGCTCATGTGCCAAGGTGTGGCAAAGACACAGCTATAGAAATGAAATCTGGATTCCACATGAACCAAAGGAAAAAAACCATCTTTTGAAACAATTATTTAGCCATTTTTAAAGTTTAAGCTCGGATAAGACAAATACATCCATATAATTCACATGCCAGCAGAATTTTGCCTATGGTGAAACCAGGTCAGTGGGAACAGCTTCAACAGAGGGGAGTTTGATGCAAAGAACCACGCTTGTTGCTTTTCTCATAGCACCATAAATATTTTTTCAGAGTATAAACTTGTGTATTCATTAGCATCAGGGCCCCTTCCACATGGGGTGCTCCTTGGAAAAGCACCAAGCAAGCAGGACTATTAATCCCAATCAATATGGCACTCTGAGGGAGCACGGGAAGCATCCCTCACCCAGCTAACTGTGGCCCTGATAAATGTGGTGAGAGCAGCGTGTCACCCGTACCTTGCCTTTCTGTATTTCCATTTTCCATCAGGACAGGCCATGAGGGAATGCCTAAGAACTGTGGTGTTCCCTGCAATAAACCACAATGCTAATGAGGCAGAACAAATTGAGGAAGTATCATGTATAATCCTGATCCCTCATTGACACTATTACCAGTATAGATTTCAATTCACCATTTGTTACATGCAAAGTGGGAGGGTGTGGAAGAATTACTCCTTCAGTCGTTGCATTTTTTAAACAGTTGTCATCCTCCAAGACAAAACTCTGTGGTAATTCCCTCTGTTTTTGCTACTGTTATTTCTCAGCAGGATTTGCTGCTTGTTCTTGCAGGGGTCAGCCAGACTTTGTCTTTCTCACAGTTTCAATTTCCTACTGGGATTAAGGATCTAGCATATTTCTGCAACAAATCAACTGAACCTAAAATAAACAAACCTACTGAACAACATGGCTCTGGTACTTGCCTGCATTTTTGGAGCCAGCTGAAAATCTTTTGTAAGGTGTTCCAGAGGGAAACTGAGGCAAATACATGGTTTTAGTGAATTCCCATCAAAGTTATGGCACATTTTGTAGTTTGTGAGGCTTATTTTTTAGGACGTGAACTGTTTCTTCAGATATGTTTTTTTCCAGCCATACACTCTGTTATTCTTCCCAGAAATGGTATTTTGCATTACTTTGAAGAATGCCAGTGTACCCTGCAGACAACGAATAATAATTTGTCACTGCAAATTTATGACAGAAAACAGTACAGATTTATCCACAGATTGAAAATCCCAGATGCTGGTCCATTATATTGATTTTCATGCCTCCCTCTTTTCACCCCAGCAGCTCAGCAATTTGCTTTTCGTCCTGTGAACTCTCCCCACAGGCTGCTCCTCTCTGAAAACCTGGTCTTCCATCTCAGGAAGGTGGCCTGTCCCCACACTGCCACCACAGGGACGAGGACAAGAGACAGGTTTCCATACAGGTGGTGAGCAGATGCTCAGCCTGCCCACCAAGGGAGCTGCTGTCACTGTGCCCCCATAGACCCTTCCTCCTCCCTGCTGCAGGGCTGATCTCCCCCTGGGCTTTCATAGCCCCTCTGTTTTCCCATGGGCTGCTGTTTCCTTCTTTTTGGGGTTCTTCTGCCTCTTGTTACAGAGAGAATTTGGAGGCCAGGCTGATGGCTTACCTGAGCAAACAATAGCTCTTGAGCAGCATTACTTGGGTGTGGGGGGCCCTGGCTGCCAGGAAACCTGCTTCTGCCCCCAGTATTACATAGGAACCAACTATAATTATACTGTTCCCAGACAAGAGAATAACCTGCAAACCAAAACACCCAACCAAAAGAATGATCTCTGGTTTATTCCTTCACTAAAAGGCACTCACAACCGTGCAACACTAATATTCATCTGGATCACAGTTTGCATGCATGTTTCAAGGGACACATATTAACTGCTGCTTAATCAATAAATAGAGAACTTTTTGAAGTGGAATAGAAATGTCTCCATGGTGCTGAATGCATTTTAAAGAGAAAACGGGCTGAAACTTTCACAGAGGTGTGACAAAATAGAAGACTGATAACAGAAATAAGGTGTTTGACAATGAAATACAAAGTTATTACTAGCACTCGACTGGGAAGATTTTTATTAGTCACCTCTATTTGCTCCTCATAACCAGTGAAGCCAAATAATACCTCTATAATGATGGCCACTACACAGGAGTATTGTGATAGTCATAGTAAATGTGCTGTGTAAGAGAAATAACACTTGAGGCTCTTTAGCAAAGCAGATCTGATTAGGAACTGTACTCCAGGCGTGCTTGTGTTAAGATGTGTATAACTTTCAGGTCAGATCCTCACTGTGCTGAGAAGCTTTGGGGTGAAGAACTAGTTCCTGTCCCATTCAGGATTTTATTTTCTGATCAAATGCACATGTTTGAGAGAAAAAGTATTAAATTTGCTCAGATATAACTATTTCCATAGAAATGTACTGAATTTGAAAGGTCTTTGACTGAAGTTCTTGACATGCTTTCAAATGATCAAGTGTCACAAAAAGCGGTTACTTTTGAGCTCATTATGAGCTAAGTGAACGATAGTTTAAATGTAGAATAGCATTTTCATTATTTAAATTTTTATCAGGCTGTTTCAAATTGAAAGGCTGATTAATTTTAATAGGATTTCCACCATAAATGGGAAAACTGCCCAAATTTTGTTACCAATACATTTTTCACTTGAAACACTCTGAAGTAAAAAGATACTTAATCAGGTAACTAAAGCCAAATTAGGCCAGTCTGCACTATTAGCTTCTGTCTCATTCATAAGTCTCCCTTAAATTAATTTCCAAGTGTTCATGGACATGCAGAAATATTCAACATGAAATGGCAGATCTTTGTGTAGATTCGTGTAAATACTTCGTTATTCATATCAGCTATAAATTACAGCTAATTTGAAGTCCTGTTTGAAAAACTTTATTACAAAAGCTGTCAGACGTTAGTTAAAAAAAAGAGAGAGAGAGGAGAAAACACTCTCTTAGATTAATGTCACTGAATTTAATCAAAAATGTCTACTGCTTAATAGATAGAGACCTGAAGAAGCTGCAGAATTTTAAGACATGATTTCTCACTTTAAAAAGATGGGTTTCTATTGGCCTGACTGTGTAAGGTTGTCCTCAGTTAAGCATCATTTTGACCCAGAAAGTTTAAAGGGTTGAAATAAAAATGCAAATCCAACTGCTGGACTTGCAGCACAAAAGGTTCTTTGGAAGGCAATGAAATACTAAATATCGCATTGTTATCTTCTTATTTTTATTTACTTACTGGGGAGTTTTGCTTTTTTCTTTGCTTTTTTCCCTACCTCCTTTTTCGTTATTTCAGTGTTTACTTTTATCCTGAAAATTCACTCTGTTTAGTATGAGTCAATAATCCTGCACCTACTTGAAACTCAAGGACTTTTCCTAATTGGAGAAGAGTGGTTTGTGTGTTATGTTGTGTCCTGCATTTGGATAACAATAGAAAATTAATAACAACTCATGAAAGGAAGGTAATAGGTAGCTAATATGTTTTGTTTTGTAAGATTATGAAGTTGATCAGCTTTTTTAAAATTAGTTTTATCACTGACATCCTGTAGCAATAAATGATCAGATCTATTATACATAATTAACTCGCATTTATTATTGTACCCACTGTTTGTAATTCCACAGATAATTTCCTATTCATTATGAGCTATGACAGACATTCAGCAAGCATAATAATCAGCATAGTGTCAGTTTGTAAATACAGTTACAACACCAAGGTAAGTTGAGGGGACTGGAAACCAAAAACCCCAAAGTTTCTTCAATTTGTGGTTGAGTTTATATTACACCCGAGATTGAACCACATAAATTGCGCGCCCCACTTCCCTCCTCTGGGTTCTGGCAGTAACAAAGCCTACCTTTCTGAAGGGTTTTGATAGTCCTGGATGAAAGGCTCTAAGTACAGAGTATTATTATAGTTATAGCTGTTATAGCTGTGGTTTCCTAAGTCTTTGCTAGTTAATAATGCAGTGTGAGCTGTTGGAAATGGAGAAAATTTGCTTGCAAATAATAAAGGATATTTGCTTCAGTAGCCCTACCTCTCCTCATCTTTTTGTTTGTCATTCTAATGGTAGGTACAAATATGCATCTTTGTTACATTAGAGCAAGAGTTATTTGCCCTTTCCAAAAAAGCAATAGATTATTTTTCAAAGTTAACTGAAGATAGCATATGTTTTCCCCTTTATGTTTTTCTTTTTCAAAATTAGCTTGGGAAAACTGTGAGATTGAACATAAACTTGCAGTATGTGCAGACATGAGCAATACAAATAAAACCAGAGAAGTCAGAAGTTCTCTCCCATGAACTGGAACCTTGCAGTGGTGTTCCTGCATTTTAGTTGTTTCAAACACAGATTTCTACAGCAAAGTAAAAACAAAAGATATTTAAAATGGCAAATAGTAAAGAGAAGATCAAATCAGTAAAGCCTACTCTATATACAGAGATCTGCTGGTTGAGAGGTAGTACAATGTCAAAAATAATTCAAAGCAGCACTGGACACATACAGAATCACAGAAGGGGGGTTGGAATGAACTTCCAGAGGTCATCTGCTCCAGCATCCCAACCACTAAAATCCAGTTCCCCACAATCATGTCTGGACAGAAGATGTTTAAGGATAGAGACTCCACTACCCTCTCTGGACAAACTTTTCCTGTGCTCAGTCACCCTCACAGCAAAAAAATAATTTCCTAATGCTTAGATAGAATCTCATGTGCATCTTAAAATTCACAGGTTTGTTAAATCAACTGTTTCCAGCTGAATGTTAACACCTTATTGACGGATTCCCCCTCTCTCTTAACTTTATTTAAAAGTAAAGATTCTCTGTGTAAACAGGTACCTGATTTCCTCACAGCTACTAGCAACTTGAGCACTGATTTGATGGCATAATGGGGAAATAGATCACCCATTATTCAACAGAAATAGTCTACATATGGCAGGTGGACTTCATTCAGATAAAGCTTCCAAAAGTGATACAGCCCTCAGCACTCACCCTTTGACTGTACCCAGATGAAATATTTGTCCTGGTTTATGAGAGAAAGAGGGGTCCAGCCTTTTTATTGGCTGGGAGAAGCAAAATTAAATATTCCCTAAATTTTTTTTTTCAGTTCTATAGATGGATAGGGAGTTCAGCTGGCACACAACCCTCAGAAGTTCTTCACTTCCCATAAATGATGCAGGTGTGGGGTGACTCAGGAGAACTGCTCAAAAACAATTTTTGGGTTGTTTCTCTGTGCAGACCAAGGAAAAAACCACTATCAAACACTCCAAAGATGTGGTTTTCCCCTTGGTCTGTCAGCTCCCCTTTGCAGTTTTCATGGTGTCCAGTGCTCAAGTCTTTAGAGCTTCAGAGAGAGGAGTTTGTAACACCACAGCCCAAAAGTGTGACAACAAGGGGAAAAAGCATTGTCTCTGGGCCATAAACCAATTTTCTTCTGCTTTGAAACAGGAAGCGTGATTATCCTTGCTGTGCTTCCATGCTCTAAATTTGGCAGGTGTTCTATAAAAGTGGAGGCATTCTTTATCTTTCTGGAACCTTGAGAGTAGATTTACAGGTCACCATGTGAAGCTGCACAACTGGCATTAACATTCATGAGGGGTTTGGGTATGACTTCAGCTCAGTGGGCAAAAAAGGTTTCCCTTGTTTCAGCTTCTTAATTCAAGCACATTTCTATATTACTTGGCTAAGGGAGGTACACATTCTAAGTCAATCACAAATATTTGAAGGCAGCACAATACCTAAGTTAAGTCTGGCAAATAAATATTTTTGACCTGTTTTTAGTCCATACTGGGACCAATTCACAGCAATACAACAAGGTAAAGGCTTGAAAGTGAGTAGAGAGCTCTACACTCTATGCACCCATTGATAATTTTTAATCTGTTCTCATATCCTCAAAATAATGCATATCTAAACATATCTTACTTTTTATTGTCAGCACCTTCATAACACAGCTTTTTTAAAAGCTAGTAGCTTCAGCACAGGTTTTCCTTGAAGACTTAAAAAACAAAAAAAGAGGTTGGTAGAAGAATGTGAATGATTTAAGAATGAGATGCTTTCATCTCTTGAAACATGCTGAAAAATAGATTGCAACACTAAAATAATAAAGATTTTAAAATACTTATAATACGTTCATTTTCTTTGTGCTCGAATTACTCTGCAGAACCTGAGACCTAAAACTCCTTAAAGTACTTGCATTGTAATTTCTTGCTTATATACTTTCAAAAGAAACCCCATCTTCACTTAAAGTGTGTCAAGTAAACATTTATTTATATATTTTAACACAAAGAGCTAGAGCAGGCAGCAAGTAGAATGAAAACACCTGCAAACATTTCAGACTGCTATTCTTCTTTCCTAAATTTGAAATATTCACCAAGAACTTGTCAAAATGTCCCATTCAGCATCACTGCCCAGCTCTGGCTCTATTTTAAAGGATAAGATTTTCAACTTTCCTTCTCTTCTTTAACCCCTGTTTTCAAAGTCTTTCTGTTCTCCCATAAAGGTGCAGCATCAATCATTCACTGATTTCGTGGTACTACTTTTGCCATGGAAGATACATATTTGATTTTTAATTATTTTTTCATAGATACAGCTATTTTTACATATGTAAATATATACATATATATACACACACTTAGCTACCACTTTGAAATGGTACATGTCTTTTCCCAAGACTCTGAGAACAAAATAAATTAGTGAAGGGGCTCCTAAAAGAGGATGCTTAAAAACCGCAGCAGACAGAAATTTGGAAAATGAGGATTCTTGGTGGCTTCAGTTCAGACTTTGATTTTACTATTGGAGCAGTTTTGGCATGTTTTGATTTTGCTTTGTGTCCTTAAATGTGCAGAGGGAAGTGTGGCAGAGACGGGTTCCTGAGGTGTTGGACAACAAATGGTAGGTGCTCGAGAATCAGGAACACGATCACTTGGGCAAGGGACTGGTGACATTTTGCCGGTTTGATTTTAACACCTGGCACATCTGTGGCATCCCCAAACAGCCTATAATTTAGCTAAAACATCATAAAGATATTCAGTGTCACAAAAGCAACATTTTATTTAACCTTCCTGTAACAACTTTAAGAACAGTAATCTGTTAGAGTAGGCTGTATGTCTGGCACATGATAGTGGATGAGAATGAGTAATCAAATCTTAAATATGTATTTATAGCAATATTGCCTCAAAGTTTTTGCAAACATGGCTTAAAAGTGTGTGATGGGAAGATATAAAGACAGAGAAAGCAAAATATTTCATTGTCCTTAACTGGGAGCTGAAAGCAGAGTTTCCCAGTACATCAACAGGTTTTTCATTTGTTGCTGCACATCACTGTAAGGCAATGCAAACAAAACCAAAGCCACAGTACCCCAAATCTAAGTAAAATCTGAGTCCACAAGAATTAGCACACAAGGTTTAAATAGGCAACTAATTGTATTTTATTATTAATTCATTTTTTCCTGATTGTCTGGGGTTTTCCGTGTCTTTAATATCTACTTGATATATTCTTCTGTAAAGTAAGAAGGAGCAAATTTTTTCTATGTTTCAATTGTGTAAGTACGGAAGCCCGAAGAAAATGAAGAACTTCGGGAGAGGACTTTTTATAGTGCAGAAATCCACACTTTGTGGGCTCTCTGTGTTGTTGGCACATTTCCTAAATTTCTGCAGTTAAGTCAGACATCCCCTCTCCAACCTCATCCCTACACATCTCCCAAATCCATGAATCTTCAGGAAGAGACCTCCAAGTGTCTACAAGAGGGCACACCCATATTGAACATAGCCACTGGATGTAGCACAGGAGAGAGTGAATTATCCTTGCCTTCACATAAAACTTTGGAGAGGCTCCCTCAGGAATACAGGACACATCTTCTGGCCATCGCAGTCTGTAAAGATGAACTGAAGTACACGTAAGAAAGACTGCCCGGAAGATGAGGGAAATGATGAAGAGTACACCAGATGAACAAAGATTAAGATCTTAATTCTTTCTGCATTGCAAAATGATTTTCTGAGGGTGATGACTCCTTTCTGCTTGCATCTGAGGATAAACACTAGCAGTGAGAAGAGTTCATTAGGTAAACGATAAAACTGATACAGTGAAAAGTTGCTTTAGTCTGGTCTGAACAATTTCTGGCTGAAAATGAGAAGAGATTATGAACTCTCAGAGCACTGAGACTCTGGGCACATTTTTGAAACCGTGGAAACGGATTGCCTGCTCTTTCGGACAAGCCACTTAATTGAGCCTGAGGATCTTCAGCCTTTGCCCCTCTGTTACATATATACGTTATTAGAACGGTGAGAGAAGTAAGAGGAAAAAAATAAGACAAAAGCACTGCATTTTAAAATGTGTGAATATGGATAATTTTTCCTTCTCAGATTCATAAAGCAAAGGCAAAATCATGTCACAGTTTTGAAAGGTGGAAGGAGAGCTAAGACCTTTTTTGCCGTGTTTTCATCTAAGTACTCTTGTGCTCAATAACATTTGGATAAATCTGCCTATTACCTGGGATGAGGATCAGCTCTTGCACAATCTCACACTGGTTGGCTGGCATGAGGTTGTTCTTTCCTAGACTTTTCCTTTGTTCCCAGACTTTGGCTTAGATCTCTACAGGTCTAAGACCACTACAGATCAAACCGTTGTGCAAAAATAACCCATTCTTCATGGTGATGACTGGATTTCTCCATGACATAAAATGCATACAACCTGGAACACAACATTTTCTGTGTTTGAAATAAGTGCCAAGTTTACGGCTGTGCAAGGCTGGCTGATGAGAATTTATCTGCTGAGGAACTGATGAAGAAAATCTGTTGGTGGTTACAGCAAGGGCTGGTATTCTGGTTTCTTTCCTAGGTTTTTCATGGACTCATTAGGGTGCCCTCTGGCATGCCTAGGTATGTTCACTTTCATGTCTGTAAAACGGATTTGTATGTATCCACCTCACATCCTGTTTCAATACAAAAACCTTTAATATCTGTGAAGGAATTTGCACAACAGCAGTGTAATGTAGTACATGCACTTGTGATAATGGGGAATAACCCTATAACAGGTTAGGGTTTAATTTTAATTAGAAGAAATCCAAAAGAACAATAGCGAATCAAGCCACTTTTAAAATTTACTATTAACTTACTAATTTAACTAAGACTAGAATTTGCCCCAGTGTCAGATTCTAGAATATTCATAAATAATGACATAAATAGCAACCACAGAATTAAGCAATTAATGAGTTCTTTTTACCACATGAAAGGCCCTGATACAGACCCTTTAGCTCTTGCTAATGAGAAAACCAGACAGTTTCTCCCACAGGCAGTCTGTCAGCTTTCTTCAGGCATTTCATGAATTTTGGTCAGAGTACCCATGATACACAGTAGGTGCACAGAATGGCAGATCCTCTCCTCGGTACAGAAAGGTGCCTAGAGCCAGACCAAGGCTTGCCACCTGACCAAAACTTTGCTTCACAGTTTATCAAACTTAGGTAAAAAGGACAAACTTAGAGAGTCTTTGGAAACATCTTTTTTTTGGCACTTTAAGTTGGTTGTATGAGATTTTCCTTCTTTTCCAGATGAATCCACTTTATGAGAACAGACTTGAGCAGAAGAAAGCCAATTATCTGACAACTTAAAAGGTGGAGGGAGTTAAAACGCTAAACAATAATGAAACTAATGTTGAATAGCATTCAATTAATATTTATAACATGCAGCAATATTAACAGCAGAATTAACTTATTTTTGTATGTCTGACAGCTCTCTAGTTGATTAAGAATTGCATTATGGTACTTTGCATATTTCCCATGCAAATACAGTATTATTTGCAGAATTATTTTTATCCTTAATTGAGGCTTTGTTTGGGAATCACTATTTTCTCCTCTGCTGAAGCTCTGTAAATGATCTTATTAGGGATGTGATATTTTTCCCTATCACTTTCTCACACAAATTTATATTAAAAACATTTACATATCATGTATATCTAAAAGTGAAAATTACAGTCTAGTTGGGCCTGTGGAAAGAATCAGTCCAGAGGATGCCTAAGTTCCTCAGTAGATCATGGGAACTGGTGTTCAGCCTCATTTCCATTAGACATCTATTGCATCTTTACTCAGCTAAGAACTTCATTAAACCTAAGGACTGTATTAAACTTTGTTTTAAGCAGCTTTGTGAAAAGATGAAGGAAAGGGAGGCAGAGAAAGGGGTTGGAGCACCCACCTTAGCTACTCATAATGTACATGGAGTGTTGGGAGCATCTCACAGCACCATCATCTTCCCAGTGACACCTGTGCCAGAGCAGGAGCTTGCCACACACAGTGTGAGGAACCTCTGGCAGCCTGATGTCCTAAGGGTGGCACAGCCAAGTCCAAACAGCCTTTCTGCACCTCTGCTTATCAGCACAGTTTTGCACATTCCACTTCCCTACAGGGAAGTGTAAAATTTACATCTCTTTCGGGTCAGAATTCCTCATGCTACTTCCTGGTTTCAGTTTTAAAACCATGTAGGGATTTGACTGAGTTATTGGGTTAGGACAATGGCAGCCAAAACCTAAATGAAATGTGGCTGTAATGGCAAGAACAACTAAGAATAATAACTTACTTCATCCAAAATATAATTTCAGAGGAGGAGTGGAAGCCTCCATGACATAAATAAATTCAAATTTCCCTGGCAAAAGCATGAGGCAATTAACAGGTTGAACCCTGTACTGATTCAGTATGATGATACCATAAATTTTTCTTTCTCCAACTCTATGATTCTATGCTAAAGGTCTGCACTGCTCTAGGAGAGAAAACAGGATAAAGGTGGAGGGAGACAGAGTGAACAGAGAAGGAGGCATTTTGCTGGTGGTTTTAAATATTTTTCCACCTCCATCATGATCTTTTCACTTACATCCAGCCCTGCTTCCAACAAGAAGGAAACAAAAAGGATGAATGTGGCAGTGAGAACTTATCTCTACTTCCTTACTTTTCTCCTCAGATGAAATTCAGATGCCACGCTGTGAAAGAAAAACAAAAACTCTTTTCCTGTTGCCAGTTTTTTGTGAACTCCAGAGACAGCCAGGGTGGCATGTTTTGGACCTACATCTGTATTTTTATGCTCTTTTGGCACTCCTTTTCTTCCAAGTAATTTACATTATTTTAGATTCTGTAAAAACAATAACTACCAAGCTATTTAGAACTTTCTATTAAAGAATAATAATCAGATTTTCTATAAACCATAGTGAAAAAGCTGTAAGGGAAAAAAGAAAATCAGCTCACCCTGGCAGATAAGTATAAACTCAAAAGAGCTGAATTCATGCCCTGCTCTGTCAGAAACTTCATTTATGACATTGGATACACTATAGCCTCTCTCCACCTCTACTCCCAGGCTGCAGGACAGGAATACTATGAATATTTCCTTTTTTGACTGCAGTTAAGGGCTGGGTTAAGGGAAACCTTATGAGCCTTATAAGAAATCATAAACACTTTCTGCAGGACAAAGAGAACACCATGATTGAAAATATACTCAGAATTGTGAAGCAATAGGAAACTACTGTAATGAAGACATAAAGGTACCAAATTAAATTATTGGCCTGGGCTGTAATAGTCTTACCTCCGAAGTCAGTTAAAGCATATTTGAGAATACAATATGCACAGCCTTGGCTTGGACTAAGTGCAGTGCTGCTTTATACTTACAATATGGATGGAGTGACTTCTCTTATGTATATCCACATGTAATTGAACATATGATTCAGTGAACCTGAATCATATGCTGCACCCCACAGCTTAATTTTCCTCAATATAAAAATAATTCTTTTAAATGGTTTTCTTCTGACAGTTGTGGCCCACTCTTCTTCCCTACAGACAAAGAAAAGTTAAGGTGAACAATAGTGAAAAATCTTGAGGTCAAATTCTGCTTTGAGCAATACCTGGGACACTTCAGGTGGGACTTCCAAAGGAGGTGAGAGGCCAGGCTGTCCACAAGCACAGCAGGAGAATGAGGCTGCTTACAACACCCCTTTTTCTTCTCTTTTCCCAGTCCCCCAGCCCAACCACAGCAGGAATTGTGGTTCACAGGCCAGGCAGCAGGCACTACTGGCCGTCCTCTTCCACAGAAAGAGGCCAGGGGAGATTGGCCCAGTGAAGGAGGAGGAAGGGTTCTCTCTCTCTAGCACTTGGACTGGGTAAGGGGAAGAAGCCCTTTCCAGTCAAACATCCCAGCCTTCAGGCTGAATTCTCATACATGCTCCCATTCTCTTGGATAGAGAGATAGAAACACGTGTATAATATGCAACACTTACTGAGTGAGATTCTGTTTCCCAACCATTTTTATTATTCACTATAAATAATAAAAAGCTTCACTTTAAAGCTATTGTCACTAGCTTCAAACTGCCCACAAATGTGCCCCCAACACACAGGCAGGATCTCTCCTCAGAAGTGGGAGCATGGCCTCGAATCCCTTTAGAATACGAACAAAAATGAAAATGAGTTTCTCACACCGTGACTGAGTACTCTCATTCCTGACCCAGGGAGAGGAAGGGGGGGGGGGGAAAGCATCTCCTTTACTGATATTTGATGACCCTACAGCCTTCATGGCTGTGCCCTTCACCCAGCTCTCCTCTCCAGCCACCTGCTGGGAATCTCTGCCTGCACACCCCTCCAGCACATGCTCTGATCTAAATTTGGGAGTGACATGGATAGGTGACATGGCAGGTCAGCCCAGTACAACCTCAGAAGCCCCTCTGCCTGAGCAAAAGCTGGGTTTGGAGATATCGAGCTCAGTGGTGAGAAGGGAGGTGCCTCCAGGAGTGCCTGGTACCTAAGTGAGGGCTCAGGAAATGTTAAAATCCCACCGAGGGGATTGAAGTCCCCAGGCAGCTCCTCTGAACAGCTGTGGTGTGCCTGGATCCCACGCTGGAACAGGACTCGCTGCGAGCAAATCAGCTGGGCTTCCGCCTTTCCTTTTCCCTCACCCAGGTGGCACCTCACTGCAGAGTTTTGGTGCCTGCAGGTTAATGTAAGTCCCTCTGCCAGGTCCCCAGCACAGACCCCCCTCTTGGAACTTGGGAACTGGAGAGAGGCACAGTTTTACACCAGTATGGCTGGGGCTGCTTCTTATCCTCCTAACTGGAGACTTGCAGGCCTCTTCTGTCAGCCAGCTGTATCCCCAAATTCTCTTTTTTTATTTCCTCTACCCAAGAGGAGCCAGGCTGGGCAGATGTCTGTGGAGATGGTAGAGGATGGGGTCTGTCACTTCCCTGCCCTCCTGCAGGTAAGTGTCACAGCAGTCAGGAGAGCCCTAAACACACCCCTATTTATTGGTTTGACTACTACATAAGGAATCCTATTGATTTAGAGCCCCAGTTTGTTCAGGTTCAATACAGTTATGGTATCTTTAATAGGTGAAATGGCTTGCGTGAGGCATGAACAGCCAAAACTGAGTTTACAGACCACACCTGAGCAAAAAATTCCTCAGGACTGTTAGTTTCCCTTTCTCCCAGAGGCAGGGGCATGTTGCTGGGTGAGAGCAGTGGCTTGGAGGCAGACATCAGAAAGTCCTTTGGGCCTTAAGAGAAAGTCCTGGAAATGTGAAGAGATTCCCAGCACCTGCTGCTCAGCCCCACAGGACTGCATCTCATTGGAGCACCCAGGCTGAGGCTGCTCCTCTGAACTGACCCATATTTAAACTTTTGAGGTTTCCTCATCTTGCTGCAGCATGAGGGCAATGGGGGCTTCTTCCTTCTTCCAAAAGGAGATGCAGGATGGCATAGGGTGGCCAGGGAGCAATAACAACTGTGGGAGAAATGTTAGCTTTAAGAAATTGAAGAAAGCACTTAGATCCCTCTTTGGTCATGTTTTGAAAGTGAAATGAAAGAGGCAGCCTCCTGATTTAAATTGTTTAAGAAAAAAGAGAAATAGTAAGAAAAGTATGCTGTGTATACAAAAAAAAAAAACCTCTAAAATTTGCCTGAGTGTAAGTATGCAAACAAGTTCAGAGTTTTCCAAATATGGACTCTGTACAAGTCAGAGGGGCATAAGCCAGGTCTCATGAGTAAACAAAATAAAAATACCAGAGGGAATGTTTTAATAGCTTCTTTTAATTCCCAGTTCAAATAGATTCCTTGCTTCATTTGTTCAAGTGAAGCCATGTTGATTTGGTGGCTGTCGTGGGTTTGTCTTACTGAATACACCAGGCTGATCACTGAGTGTACACCAGCAAAATTCCCTGGCTCCAGAAGGGTTACAGGGAGCCTGCACATCAGCAAGCCAAAGAACCAGAACCATTATTCCCAACAGGCTGTTTTGGAAATAAACATTTTAACTACTGGAAAATCACTGTGAAAGCACAAGATTTAAAGTTTTGCTAAGAACATGCAAATCTTGCATGCTGAACTTTCCCAGAAAAGTATATTAATCTGTCAGCTAAAGGAGTTCCAAAAGGGAATGCTGACAAGGTGCTGAACAGAGATTTGGGACACCCACATTCAGCTCCCGGCCTGGCTCTGTCGCTGGACCACAGTAATTCCAGACCTGTCTTTTCCCAGCATGGAGCCTCAGTTTCCACACTCAGACACTGAAGATGATGTAACTGTGTAAAATGATTGGAGATCTACTAACAGGAGCAAATTCTAGCGGCAGTGGTGAAACCGACGCCTTCTAGAAATCTCTCTGCTGTTGGATCACCAGATGTCTGTGTACAGGTCAATGAACTTTGCTGGTCCTCAGTGCAATCTCCTGCCAGCTGGACACATACATTTTACCCACTGTGCAGGGGACTAGTAATAACAAATTACATTTTCAAAGTCCTTCAGAGGTATTAATTACTGAAAGTGATCCTTCAAATCACCACAAAGAGCCAGAAAGTTGACCACGTGCAGCTAAAATTCGAGGTACCAATTCTCATTCAAATTATTGCCAATTTTCTTAACTTAAATGAATTTTAGTGACCCAAACGTGACTGAAAAACTATTCCAAACCTGACTGAAAAACTATTAGTTGTGAATGGTAAAACCACCTATGGTTTTTAAACCTGATACTTCTCTTTTATCCATGACTGTTTGACTAACTTTCATTTTCAGTTAAATTACTCCAGAGAACTATATTTCTACCTGGCTCTATGCCTACTGTCCCATTGTACAGAGAGACATTTAATTAGTAAACTCAGTGCCATTTCTTTGAGGTTTCTGAAGAAAGATATGTAGAAAAGAAGAAAAATGTCCCAGTGCCATGAACCACTCCTCAGAACTCATAAATAATATCTTCACCAGGACCTATAATTTAAATAGGAAGGTTAGGTATAGCAATATGAATTATATTTTGTCTCCATCCCACTCTAATATCCATTTCTCCTCAGACACCTTTTTAGCAGGTGGACAGGCAGATTTGTAACGGGAGCAGGGCTCTGGCTGAGATCCAGGTTTTACCTTCAGAGCTGGATGAATGTGATCAATTTATCCCTTTCTTGCACTGATTTGTCTGCTGGCAAATCACCAAGAAATTCCCAGCTAAGAAAACGTCACTGTAAGATGATATATAGGGTGACATGGAGAGCAGTTCCTTCCTCAGTATAGCTGCAGATGATGTGGTCAGTGATAGGTCTTTCAGGTGGAAAATAAAATTGAGCCATCTAGAAGGTAGCTTCCACCTTGTTTATACCTCCTGAGTTGAAACATTTTACGTACATGGCCAATGAAAGCTATTTTAGATGCAGTCAAGTCTTGCAGAAGGCAGAGCTTCATTTTCAATGCATCCTGAAAGAGATCTTACATTGAAAATTTTACCTGTCAAGGGGCTTCTGTGTTATAAAGACAAGAGAAGAAACAGCACGTGTGAGTAAGATCAGGTACCTGGGGTAACTTCACAAGCAGGATTCAAACTTGGCATTAGTCCCTCTGACCTGTGAGTGCCCTGATCTTGGGGGGATTCAGCACCTTGATGGCAGTGCTGGGGGGAGCAAGGTGTCTTCAGTGAGATTTGCTCAACAAACAGCAGATCTAAATCAGCCCCGTAAAAAAAAAATGTGGCCTTAAGCTTCTGCCATCTCTGCAATGACTCTGGGTGGTGGAGAAAAAGTATTGGTGTATATTCCAAGATCGAATACTAGTTTTGAGGGTGTCAGTTGTGGTTCTCAGCCTGTGGCTGGTCATGTAGGCTCACAGTTGGGTTAAAAATCCCTTGTCTTCAACCTCCTCCTGGCTGAAGTCCTCTGAAAAAAAGCTCCCACATTTGCTGTGGGTACACATGAATAAGTAGATCTGACTTTCTGGGAAGTTTGCTCAGCTTAGGACTGCTGAACTCAACCACAGGGTTATTCTAAGAACAGGCACAAAGTGGGCAAAGCCAGGCAGATAACACATTCTGTCTTCCTCTGGCAAAGCTCAGAAGCCAACCCTTTCCTTAGCAGGGCCTGCTGTTACATTTTCAAGTGGTTGTGGCTTTGCACATTTCTTTGCTACGTGACCAATCTAATCCAGCAAGAACCACTGGGTGTGCAGAGAACACTGGAAGAAAGGTGAGGGAATGATTTGACCTCAAACCAGGAAAAGAAATATTTCAGGATGTTTCTGGCAGGAATGGCAAGGAAAGGAAGATCTCAAGGACCTGAAACTGCTTTTTCCATGGATCATAGCCTATGTTTTCTCTGTTTTCTTTTCTCAATGACTGGACAAATGGACTTCCACCCCACAGGCTGCCCAAAGATTTGATCGTAGCAAACACAGTGGGAGCAGCACATCATTCCCAGATGCCAGATGTTGCTGAATAAGCACAAAAGAAAGCTAGGATGGAAGAGTCATGAGGACATGAGTCACTAATTTCTTTCAGTCCTCCTTTCAATTACTTCCTGCCCCTTAACAGGAAAATAGCTACCACAGAGCAAATGCAGGAACATCCATGAACAGAGAGAAAGCTTGGGAGACCACAAATATTATTTAAGAAGTATCTGCTGATTTAAAGAAATTACATATTATTTCTTTTATATTTGCTTATAGAACATCATAAAGGAAAATTCTATGTCAGCTTGCTAATTCCACCCAGTGTAATCAGTTCAATTACCTAGATCTGCATGGTGCCTCAGTAAATCCTGCACCATATTCCTTTTTCCAGACCCACCCCACTGGTGCTGACAAGGGAAGAAATGGTTCTTTGCTGTCCTCACCATGAGGAATTCCTCACAGAGATGAGGATTAAATGTGGCTTTTTCAAACAGATTGCCTTTTCTTCAAATTGATGTTAGTTAAACAAAGCTATCTTTTCCTATCACAATATTTATGCATGCTACTGGCTCTTCTCTCTCCAAGTTACTTGCCAGTGAAAGGTGGTGATCAGAAAGGAGGAAAGTCTATGTTTTGAGACTCTTTTATTTGTGAAAGAGAATGAAAGAAAGATGAAGTAGCATTAATCCATCTTACAATGTTTTCCTAGCAGAAAAAGAGTTCGCAAAAAGTGTATTATATAAGCTCAGTCAGCCAGCTCCCAGGGTTGTACTGCTATTTGCCCTAGGCCAATTATATTTTACATGATCAACACACCCAATAATTAAATAATTAATTGGCTTCTTTTGGAAACTGTATAAAACGTCATGGACCAGAGACTATTTATCTTGCCTCTGTGATTCCTGCTGAAGAAACATCTGGTTCTTTTTTTCTGCAATCAACATGAAACCTGAAGGGGCCTGAATTCAAAAGCAATTATATTTTATGTCATTTATGTGCATTACAGGCTGAGAAATTTAACTTGTTGGAATATGTGATCCCACCCTCCCTGTCCAATTTATGTTGATTGCATTTTCAGACAGCCATGGAAAGAGCTGTTGCAGCGTGATAAAAGCTGTTGATCCATCAACTCCTATAACTTCTCCCCAGAGTTTACAATAACAAAACAGTTGCTCTAACCAAAAAGCTGCTGCTAGACTCTGCTTCCCTTATACAGGGATTAATGCAAGGGAAAACCCCAGGAAATATCTCTTTATAAGTGCCTTGTAGCAGGTCCTTCAAGTACTCTCAGCCTTCATCTCATTTTGAAAGAGAAACTTGTTTCCTTTAAAAACAGCTTTTACTTTGAAAACAACAGAAGACTTACTGTGAAAAGAGTCCACAGATGCAGATTCTGGATGGTTTAACTAGTCACTTCCCATAGAAGGCATCTCTTGACACCGAATCTTTGCAATTTCCCAGTGGTATCTCTAATGTTGTTCATAAGCAATAAGGCAAGTATATTTGAGCACATTAATGCACATTTTCCTGCTATGGTAGCAGAGCTGGAAAGTTACCCTGGGTAGGACACCCTGTGGCACCCCTGGTGTCACTGAGAGAGGTGTTAGTGATTTAGCAAATGGGAACATTTCTTGTGAGCTTTCTTCAAATCAAAATCCTTTCACTGAGCTGTGCTAGGAAGTTTAAACAGCATCATGACAATGCTCGCATGACAATGTCTCACTTTTGTGGATATAATGTCAGGCTGCCACAGGTTATTCTTCCTTTAGGAAGAATAGAAAACCAAAGGTACTTACGTCTTCTATAAACATTGTTATGTATGAAAAAAGACAAGTTTAGCCTTCCCCAGTTCTAACAGTTGATCTAAAAATTCGTAAGAGTTAATAACAATAATAACACTTGTTGGGAGAGCTATTGGGATTACTCCACTATCACTTTGCACTTTCCTCCCAGCCAACAAAAACTAACTTAAAAATTTCATCTGCCTTCAACAATGTGCTGAGATGTGAAACAATGCAGCCAGGGCTTGCTACCTTGTGAAGGGGATGTCTCTGGGGAGAATTGGGAAAACTACTTTATGAGTCGCTTTATTAGTCTTACAAATCAGTTCCAGGATGGATGATTGCATTAGTCAATGTAATGCCCATTTTCAGTTTCTGTTCTGCCATTTTTCCCTTCTAGGATCTTCTACTGCTTTATTATAGAGGGGTTACAGTGTTGGGGGAGATGTGAAGGGAGATAATTGCATTCAGATAAATGCATAAATCAGTTTCTCAGCTTTGGAGAGTATGTAAGGATTTTTTCTCTAACTTTCTTCTCCATGTACACATACAGATCACTTACATTTACTGAGAAATCCCCATGATTTTGCTGCAGCTAACCTTCAGCAATGCAAATTACATGCAGATGAGTGATCTGTAGTTAGGCCACAGCTGGGAAAAAATGCCTGGCTTGCTTCAGCCCTCTGCCCTTTCTCAGATGCTCTGATGATGCCACTGCTACCGCCTCTTCCCTGCCTCCCTCCCAGGACACTCATCACCTCCTTTCCACTGGTGCCAGATCTCTGCTCTGCTCTGGCAGCTCTTGAGCTGAGCCAGACCCAAGGCACCCACCCAGGCCAGGGTGACACCCTCAGAGAGGCTGGGATGGGCCAGGACCCCAGTTCCCCTGGGGAGCTGTGAGGCCTGGGCTCCTGCCCTCGCCCCCGCTGCAGTGTGCTCACACTTCCCTGCTGAGCTCCTCACCACTTGGAAAATGCTTTGCCAGGGAGTTACTGAAGATGAGACTTGGCCAAGGATCTTGGCCATCCTCGCCTACTTGCAGCTGCAGGGCTATACATCAGCTCCTAGCATCATATAGCTAGACCACAGTGGTCCCTGTTTCCAGCCTCTGAACTGTACTAAAAGGCAGCTAAAAATACTTTAAATACTTTCCTAATGTTCCTTTTCCACATAAACAACTTCTGTGGGAGGAAGTGGCTTGCACATTTTTGTCTGGTAGGGTGGTTCACACTAAGAAAACATTGAAGAATGCCTATTTGAGACCATACTAACAGATGAACAAATCATCTGCCAAATCTGTGCTAAAAAGAAGGAAACTAGGTAGGTCCTGTATAGCTGCTGAAGTTCTGAAAGGCTCTTGAACTCTACAAATAACTTTTAGGCCATCCTATAACTGGAAAACTTTCAGGAGAGGTAAGCGCAGAGGTAAGAGCTCACACAACCATTGCCTCTTGAGAGTCTCAGCACCCACTACTTACATGCATTAGCAGGAGTGATGGTGTCTCAGCACCTTTCAAAATCAGGCCCTAACCACCTCAAGCTGGTGTTCAAAAAGCAGAAACAATTTCTGCAGCTTTTTACTTAAACAAACACCAGTTTCCCAAGTAAGCTTTGTAAGCACAACAAAAATGAGGCACCTTTAGTACAGAGAATTTGCAGCAATAGTACCAAAGGCAACTTACCTAGGCAGGGCACCAAGCCAGCATTCCTACCACCTATAGAATATTCCTTATCTCAACCTCAGGCCATAAGTTTCAGCCAGTCCCTGTTAAGATTGAAAGACTACAAAATAATCACAGCAAATATTTAAAATAATGCAGGACTTTGTGTTACAGTCAGTAACATTTTCTGTGACCATTCTGTATCAGCCAGAACACTTGCTGATGTTATTTCTTAATATAGGCAAAGCTCCAGATCCTTCATTGAAACCAATGGCCACATGCTTCCAGATTTTAATGAGATAAAGTGTCTTTTCAAAGTATATTCAGAGAGGGTGGGTTATTTGTTTGTTTTCTGGTTGTTGTTGTTGGTTGGTTGGTTGTTTTTTGGTTTTTGTTGGTTTTTTTTTTTCTCATTTAAGACCTTGACTTTGTGTTGAGACAACACTCCTCTATTCTGCTATATTTAGCTCATCAGGTACAGTCTGGAAGAAAGTCAGGCCTATTCCACCCTGCCCATTTACAGGGTAAGCTCTTCCAGAACAGCTCTGCCAGGCAACCCTAGTAGCTGTTCCAAGTAACTAAAAATCTCAGTCCTTTGGTGGTTCTTGGGAACCTGTTGGAAACAAGCAGCTCCTTTGTTCCTGCTCTCACTGGACACTTGTGTGCGGCTCAGCCAGCAGCAATCACGCAATGTGGTAGAAGCAGGCATACATTTAATTATTTTTAGCACCTCAGGATGGATTCTCAGACTAAATCTTTGAACCACAGTGGCAATTTAGGTGGGGAAAGCTTGTCCTAGTCATGTTTGTATTGCACCTTTTCTACACGGAGAACACAAATTTCCACAAAACACAAGGCCATTCCCAATAAAAAAAAGTCGCCTTCCACAGCAGCTTGAACTATATGGATCATTTTTGTCCCCCAAATCATTCTTGTTGCTAAAAGAATCTTGGTGTATTTATTCTAACACCTATCAAATGTAAAAGAAATCAGAAACATCTATTATCCTGTTCTGCAAACCAAGAACTTAGAGATATAGTAAGGCTCTGGACAAATGGTTTCTTTCCTGATTCAGATATGTTTTAACAGCATACCTTGGGTGCTCTCAAGCACACCAAACCCAGAAGCTACCACTGGCTGACCAGCTGTCCCCACTCCTTATGGCATTTAAGTTCAGTCATGCTGTCTGAAACCACTTCTTAAAGCTCTGGAAGCTGAAATTTGCCTATTCCAAGTTAAGAAGTGCTCACAGAAATTAATGAGGGCAGTAACACCAAAAAAGAGAAAGAGCAAACAGGCTAATGATGGCAATCTGTTACAGTACACCGTTGTTCCTTAAATTAATATCTGTCCATGGCATAATGGCAGACTTTTGATAGGATTTAGCTACTTGTATCTTGCCTCATTGCCTCTGTGAGTGATGGAGTCTCTATCCACAAAATCTCCTGTTGGCTAATAGTTCTTGCAGTTTAAAGGCACACAGGATGACTGTGTTTTTCCCAGAAAATCTGCTCCATACTTGAAAGTCTGCTTTAGACTTTTTCACAGCAACAATCAGCCAAGCAAGCCTTCAATGGGATTGAGTCCTAAAGGAGACCTCCTCACCCTGCAGTGGGGGTTTGAGCTCAGATTGCATTTTGGAGCATTCCTCTTGGATTAAGCTTTCTCAAACAATCCTCAGAAAAGCTGAGAAGAGAACTCTGACTTTTCCCCAAATACCCCATAACTCAGTGGTAAGGGGTATCCACCAAGGCTTTAGTAAGTTCAGATTTATTTCTCTCCTCTGCTTGAATCCACATCTTCCACTGCGAATTCTCTAACCAGGGGATGATGTTGTATACACAAGGAGAGCTGTTGCAAACTTCTTTTGAAGCCCTTCCAGCGTGCTTGGACTAATGAAGCATTTATTGGGCCAGAGAGAGTACAAGTGAGAGAATAAGCATGACTCCATTGCCTCGTGATTAGGGCATTCCCAAAGGGAGGAGACCTAAGTTTGTTCCTGCTCTAATGGCTTTTTAATGTTCTATCATTAGATTATATCATATTATACCAATACTCTTTATATTACATGTGCATTCAAATAAAATGGAAACAGTCATTAGAGTGGGCACTGAGACACAGATTTCTTCCTTTAACATCCTTCTCACAGGGTGCCACAATTACTGGCCTGTGAAGTCATCCTTATTCTTTCACTTTCTCTGGACAATTAGCATTTAATTATTGCAGCCCACATGAAACATTTTTGATAGGAGGACTTCAGGTTCACCTGGTGGTGAGAGTTCCATGGGTTGAGTGGAACTTGAGGGATCAAGGTGTTTTCACCCCTCTGGCTCTTCAGCAGTGCCTGCTGCTCCATGAGCTGACCTTGGCAGTTCCCATCCTCAAACACCTCTCCTCCCACGGTGTGTGGACAGCACTTCACAAGCCGTCAGGGAACCTAGCACAGAATTACAGATGCCATTATATTGAGTAAGTGTTGGATGTTATGTTGCCTGAGCCCTTTTCTGCATACGATCCAAAGCTACCTGCTAAAGACCAGTCTATTAAGCCAAGCAGAGTCCTAAATTCTGGACCAGACTTCCTTCTTTTTCTTTGGTTTCCCAATATAAGCAGATCTGTGTCTAGCTAATAAGCAGATGGGCGAGTTCAGAGGAAAACTGAAGTGATAATGTTGCTAGGAGTTTCAAAATTATTTCATAGTGGTTGCAGTGTTTTAGGGAGGGGTATTTGTAATCATGCAGCTTATGATTCATGATTGATATTATGAGGTTGTCAGGCTGAAAACTGTCCAGTCTTTGCCCTAGCATAGATATTTATAGATGGGTAAGCCAGAAACAACTAGATATCAATAGGGAAAGGCCTTCAGACTTAGTTACTAAAAGCAGAACAAAGATATCAAATAGTGAGTATGGCTTTAAAATAAATTATTCACAGGACAAAGGCCATGGACATAAAAGTTAACAGAATAAAACCAGACCTTCAAGTCAAGAATGCAAGACTAAAGGCAAGGTCGTTCCCTCAGTGAATAAGGCACTGCCACAGAAAATGAAGGCACAGCAGCAGTGTTAACTTCAGCTGTTGTTGTGTAGCAGGAGAGAGGTGGTAAAGCACAAGTATGGGTGTATTTCCTGAGGTACTAAAAACAGAGTTAAGTGATGCACGTGACTGCTCTGCAAAATCTGCAGGTTTTGCTTCCTTACTCCTGCTTTGTATTGGTTCAGGGAGTCTGCCACAGAAGGTTGATGAAGGTTGAACCTTTGGAGGTTCTCAGAAGAAAAGTGGTAGAGCATGCTTCTGCTTCAGGATCCGGCCCAGAGAACCAAAGCCAGAAGCAGGGACTGAATATTGGTCACTTGCTGAAAACTTAAAACTTCTGTGGGTCTGGCCACCAGGATTCAGGATTCAAACAGGCAACATAACTTCCTTTAAAAACTGTGAAAATGAGATTTGAATGAACTGGAAGTAGAGCATGGGCTACTTGTGCTTCCCACAGCTTTGATACACACACTTTTCTATTTCTTTTCTTGGCTTTGTGAGAGCTATGAGTCAGCCCTGCTATGCATACAGTCTAACAAAGAGGTGCCTGTGTTTTATTGGGGGGGAAACATATGTCTTCCTACATCACTCATGGTTAATGTTAACAAAACTGCCTAATGCCAATAAAAATCTATACATAGACACACATGTAGATATATGGAGAAATCTTTGAAAAAAAAAAGATTTTTAAAAAAATTGAAATTTTTTACGTAAAACTTCAACTTAACAAATCCACTCCAAAAAGACCTCCATCCATTGCTCATCATGGACTGCTGCATCTTGCTTATCTGCCAGAATGTAAAAAACATCTTAAAATATCAAACTATCTCCATGCTTAGAGGATAATACTCTTTTTCACTCAAGCAAATGTTGATTACAGAACATTTTTCATTACATATTGGCTGAGTTAGACTTGGTGATACTGCCCCTGATGCCTGTAAATCAAAGGAAAGATGTGCAGGGCTCTGCCGCTCTGACACCTCATCTGTGTCACATTTTCACCTGCTCGTTGTGTGAACACCAGCTGGGTGCTGCCAACGCAGCTGGGCTCAAGCTCAGTTCTAATCTGAGCCAGGCACAGATCCTGCCTCCTTTCAGCAGTGTTTGGTCTCCTGTCTTTGCCACTCCTCCAGTTCTGGTCCTGCACTCAGGCTAAGCTACAGTGATTTCAGTTCTGGGCTGAGCATGGATTGTCCTTGGATCTGCATCCCTTTATACAGTTTATTTCTAATACTATGGGAAAGATATATTTTAGTAAGTGTATCATGAACCAAACTCTTCTCTGCTTTGGAAATTACTTTTAAATATCATACACTAAGAAGTTACTCACTTTCATCTAATCAATCTATTCATAAATTTAAAATTCTAGAATGTAGCACCTATATATACTAGCTCTTTTTAATTCAGTAGAAACCAGACCCAGCCTGAACTCTCTGCAGCCAAGAGCCTTTCTTTCTTAGTGAGTGCACCCTGGATAAATCTTGAGAGGAATTTTACCTGTTTAGCTCTCAGACACATGTGCATGCACACATATATACACACACATATAGCCCCCACTTAATTTTTTTAAATGGAGATTTGATGCTGCTTCAGCCTACAGGATTCCTAATGCTAAAATTTTAAGAAATAGGAGTTGGACATTCTGCCCCCTGACCAGGCTATGGATTTTTTTATTATAGAAAAATTTTACCAGACTCTCAGGCATAGTAATTTTATGTACATTTTGTTTATGGATTTGCTGTGTTTATCTCATGAGGCTGATAAACCCTGCTTTCTAGAACGTTCCTACTGTCTTCCTTCATCTCACTCATCTGGAAGCCAGGACTGCCATAGGGCAACAGCTCACAACCCCTCCTCCTACACTGTGGCCATGTATGAACAGTCTTTAATTTCTTCCTGCAGAAAGGAAAAAAACTTGTCTCAAGTACAGCAAGAGTCTTGAATGCAGAAACATCTGTCTACCAGAATTTAAATCAAGAACAAAGCTCATTTATTATAAGTTTTACCACCACCAGCAGCAAGCATATACCGTGTTTCCTGTCATGATGACCTTTATCTTTGTGTAAGAGAGCAGCAAAACAAGAAAAGAACAAATACAAAGTTCCTAGAGGAGAGCACAGCATGTCCTGCCTCTACAACACATTACAGGACAAGAAAGAATTAAAAGCCTTAAAGAAAGACATCACAAAGACAAATGCTAGGGCAAAAGCAGATAAAGCTAAAGGAAGACAATAAAATCATTCAACCTACCAGAATACTCTGAAACATCAGTTTCCTTGTTCAACAGCAGTTTGGGGTTTTCCAGGAAGTTTAATGCTGTTGATTGTGGTAAACATCAACCTGGGCACAGCTTAGTACCAGTGGAGGATTTGTTGTTCCAGTAATTGTTGCTATTGTTTAGAAAAACAAATGTGGAAGAGATGAAACAGGTCCTGGGTCTGTGCTGTCACTGAAACAGAAAGCCACTGTTGAAGGGAGGGAAATAAAGGAAAACACAGAGACACAAAAAGCCACAAAACTGCAACAATAATCCCAAAGACACTGGCAACAAAAGGAGAAGCAGACAGGAGAAAAGGTCTCAGAAATAAATTAATCTCAAATTCAGAATCTTCCTCTTCTACCAATTTTTGGTGATGCTTCTTTACTGGTAGCTTTCTTTCCAGCAGAGAGTGCTCCATATTAAGCCTGACATTCAGAGTATTGGTTTAATATTGTTCTCTAAAACAGAGAAAGGCACTTCAGTAACAAAAAGATGTCATTACCTCAGTTAGGAGACAACAAATCACACCCTTTGGACAAAAGGCAAGAAGCTGAAACAGAGGCATGTCCTGTTGTGGTTAATCCTTCTTTAGTTACCAACAGCACAAACCTTTGTGTGCAATGATATACAAGATATATAGAAACTCTCTACAAGGCCACCTAAGCCTATATTAGCTAGGATCATTTTCAAGATTGGAGCTCAAGTTCCAACATTCCCTTCATGAAAGCTCTCTCCATCCCAAGCTTGGAAAAAGTCATGCTGAAGTTGTCACCAAATACTCCTCTCAGGCCTGTGTAAACTCACTGAAATCTACTGTACTTGCAGCAGAACCTGACTTAATTTATCCCTCAAAACAACTAACACAAACCTTTTACCGTTGGGGGTGAGAGGGGTATGTGCAAAACAAGGTTCCCAAGTAAACTGATTTCCAACAGTACCAGCTTGAAATCAGCCCTTGCCACAAGCTCTTCAGAACTTCTGAAAGAAAAAAAAAAGCTACATTTTTAGGTATCAAATTCTGAATTTCAGACACTAAATTCAGGATGCCTTTCTTCTGGACCTTAAGCCAGTGAAATGCTGAATTCAACCATTGGTTATCACACTGCAGCCCCTTGGTCTTGTGGAGGTATTTAACTGAACTGCATGTGCAGAATCTTAAATGTGCACTACTGGGGAATTTCAAATTTTCTTACATTTTGCAGATAACTTCAGGTGCAGCCAATCTCTAAGTTTAGGTAGAACAGGTTCCTATGGAGAACTTGAAAGCAATAGATTTACATTCAGCTGTAGGAAAAAAAAAGCCCATGTACTGTGATAGAAGTGACTTTTCACACCTATTCAATGTCAACACCTGTTTAGCTGTAGGTTTTCGAAAAAGCAATGACTTACTCTAAAATTGCTGTAGGAGTCCTTTATTTCTACATTCATGATTTATTTTAATTTTATTTCATGTTATTCAGTACAAGCTATTTCTAGTATATATCTATAATGCATTGTGGGTAGAAAGAGAATCTCTGATGAACACACAGCAGTGAGTTCTAGAGAGGCAGATAATTTCCTTCACTTAATAATAGTTTTCTTTCCTCTTGGCTGCAGACTTTCATAACTAGCACCATGCCAAACATTCGAAGACTGGATTATGGCCTGTCGTACTTGATTATTTTTGTCAGCACGCTGACCCAGGGTGCCCTTTTCTTGTGTTGTTCCTTCTGTTTCCATTTTTCATGTCATCCAGCTTTTCATCTTGTCAATCAGCTTTTGACTTCCTGATTAAAGTGTCTGTCACACGAGCAGCCTGGTCTCCAGTCAGTTGTTTAATTTGTTCCTCATGGCATCCAATTGAGTTATTCATCTGGCCCAGCTGTTCCCAAGTGCTTCCAGCATCACTTTTTCATGTGTTTGGGTTTAACCTCTATATCTATGTACAACAGTGTGAATTCTTCCATTCATTCTGTTGACTGTGGATTTCTTTGCCTCTGTCTAATGCCTTGACATTGCTAGGAAGGCTGCTACTGTATTCTGTGGCTTAACCAGCTGAGAGAAAAGCACTATTTCACCCTGCTGTTATGGTAACAAGTACAACTAAACACACTACTTCTCCAGTATTATAGCAGGCCAATCTTTAACAATTAGGAACACGTAATGGAAAACTCTGCTCTCAGGGATCTGAATCCACCCAAAAAATAATGTTGATGACACTTGGCAGGAGGAGAGAAATGTTACTTTGCCAGGAATTTTTAGCATTCACTTGAAATCAGTTTGCTTCATTATCATGAGGGCTGTTTGCTCAGTGCCAAGTCTAGGCCTGGTATAAACCAGCCATAACTCCCAGTGACTTATGTGGGAGTTGCACAAGCTCACAGCAGGGCTAAATTTGGTGATCTGACTGAAGTCGTACAGTTCCTGTTGGAACAATGGAATTTAAATCAATTCAGTGTCATCACAGTAAAATGCTTAAATCTTGTTGTGTTGCTTTAATTGCTGCTTTTCAGCAAGAATTAGGCAAGAAAGATTATCATTAAATTCTGACTCTAGTTCATGATTTTTTCCCCCTCTGCAACAATAACTGTCATGCCTCAGTTTCCCTACAGGATATAACAATGCACATATTACATCGGGATGAAAGAATTACTGTTTAATAAATAAGTTAAAGATGAAGAATGCTGAGTATCATTATTTATGACTAATAGAAGCTAATCTAACTGAGAAGAATGCTGGATTGGTTTTGAATTATGTATTACAGGGGAGG
This sequence comes from Irena cyanogastra, assembly GCA_013397155.1. Classification (NCBI taxonomy): domain Eukaryota; kingdom Metazoa; phylum Chordata; class Aves; order Passeriformes; family Irenidae; genus Irena; species Irena cyanogastra. The sequence goes on along the minus strand of VWZV01003000.1, from coordinate 268,085 downwards.
AAGATATTGTCCGATAACTTGCATATTTTTATGGAAGTCAAGTGAAGTCCATGCCATAGGGCACATGTTGATTGTTTTAGGGTTTGGGAAGAATGTCTCCTTCTTCTCAATTCCTCCATCGTTTCATCCTTTTGCCCTGTCTTCTACTGCATCACAAAGTATTGCCATCTGCTACTGGCAGGATGACTCAATTACCCTTCTCATATAAGAAATCCTCTGCTTTAGTGTAAATTTATATCACATTTACATAAGATTTATCTGATAAAAGTATAGAGCAAAAAAATTTCATCTCAAGCTGTGTGGATTTTCAGCAGATTGCAGCCTTTTTTCCCATTGTGCTAACACCAGTTTCTCCACAGACACACCAGGATTCAAAGTGCTGATTCCATTGCACTGTGAGTTTTTAGCAGAGTTTTATATACCAGAAGAATTTGATTAAACCAATATTAACTCAGACAGCTCCCTGCTGGATGCCTATCCACATCTTAAGAGCTGCCAGCTTGACTGGCACTCACTGGCACCCATGTAGAAACTCTCAGTGGGGAAGCCAAGCTCTGGATGGACCTGGGTCCTGAAGTGCCCTTTCATCCCTACAGGTGGTCCTGGAGCTCAGGAGTGAGGTACTTTCTTGGAGAAGTCCTGTACCTGTTCTGGGGCTAAACAAATTACTTCAGCTTTCACCACCTTCAGAGCAAAACTTTCCAAGTCTTACTTTTTTCTTTTCTTATTCTCTCTCCCTTTTTCTTTTTTCTTGGATAAACAACCTGAAGTTTTGTTTGCTTGTTAAGAAAACTTTCCAGTCATAATTTTGCATTTATTTGGAAAACAAAGGTGTACAAAGGATCAGAAAATATCTCCAGCAGCATTTGAAGCTTGAAGCCATGATGCATCTAAAATATTCCTGCTTTCCTCTTACTTTCTCACTGACTCTGTAGAGACATCCAAAGGACCTTTTTGGCAGAATGCAACCTGGCTTTAATAGTATTAAATGGCTTCCATTATTCTACTAGAGATTTGTTTGAGAAGGACTGGTCCTGAAAAACACTGCTGTGAAACACAGGTTATTTGGAAATAATTTGTATGTGAAGTGCATTTTATTTGGTATGAATTTATATTTTCTAACTTTTCAATATTTTAGGACAGGTTAAAAAACATGACAGAACAGGGTGAACATGTGCACTCGGCCTAAAACATTTGCACTTTCTGTCAGTATCTGAGTCTCTTCTGTGTGGAAAAGTAGAAAGACATAGTTATGAAAAATAAGCTGCATCCCTTGGCCACATGCAATGGACCCATTCACAATAGGTTGTGCAGTTAGTTAGTCCGGCTGGGCTTGCTTAGGAACTTTGCCCTAAGTCCTGAATTTAGTTGTCTTGTACATTTTCCATGTAGCTTGACTCCTTCTTGGTTAGTCAAGAAAATAATTGCAGGATGTCTCAAACTTGCCCTTCCCCCAGCATCTTGTATCATAAAATAACTCCAGGCGCAATATGCTATGCAAGTCTGTGATCATCCCTCTAATTTCTTATAAAAGATATGACCTCGTTATCAATGAAGATTTTTTAAAGTACTGATCAACTGAGTTAAAACTTCATGGAGAGAAATGCAAAACGCATTCTTAACTCTCTTAAAGCCCAACTCCACACTGGTTGCACTCAATTCAAATTCCATGTGGTTTTCTTTGCAACCAGAGCCAACTACACTACTTGTGGAGATGCACAAAATACAAGCTGAAATTTTGTGGTGCAGCGAAATTCTTAAGATGTTATGCTACAATGTTTGAGGGTGACCTGGCTTTACTAACACCTGAGAATGAAATTTCTCTGCCAGGCGTATTTTTCAGGCTAATTCTAAAAATTTGAACAGTTTAAACTGTAAATCAGGGTGAGTTATTCAACTGCATTTCAGGATCATAACCTGAGTAGGTTATGCAGGAGAATGTAGTTGTCAGACCGTGACACCTTTTGGTTCGTATATTATCCACTGTCAGGAAGCCACTTCTGATCAGTCAGGAAGACATTTTTTTCCCAACGTTCAATATGGACTGCAATAGCCATATAATCAAGACATTGTTCCACAGACATTTTACATTTATTCTTTTTTTTTTTCCTTCTTTCCTTTTATTTTGTTTTGTTTGGTTTTGTTTTTTGGTTGTTGTTGTTGTTGTCTTCAGACTGAAAGAAGGGTTTCTTCAGGTAAAGGTGAAGCTATATGTATAACATTTTGCTCTTTATGCACCTAACAAAAGAGTGTCTATGCTTTAAGAAGACAGAAGATCTGCAGCCCCCTCATTCCTTTTACCTTTGATGTTTTCAAGAAGTGACTGAAATATCAATATGTTTACTGAACACAGAGGAAAAAGTACTTCGCCCAGAGTGAAGTAACTGGTTTTAGAATGGCTTACAAGAACCTCCTCTATGGAAGAGGACGAGCTTCAGGGCACATATAAATATGCAATATATACTTGTAGTCATCCTCCCAGCCAGAAGAAATGCTTGTGTTTAACAAGCACATTTCATATGCAACCTGGTTTAGCTTCTGCTGCACTAACGACTCCTGCAATTAAGCTACGCTGGTAGTCAATTAACTCACTTTTTCTTTTCATATTGAAGGAGCAAACAGAGTCAGGTATTTAACCCTTTTTGTGCCCTTGGGCCATCAGCATGCCATGTGGGAGACTGTTATTGTAAATCCTCACAGATACAATTTTGCTTCTGTTATATTAGGAGGTGATAAAATGAAGCAGCATGATTGAATATTGAAACGGCTGGAAAACTTTATGGGTATTGCTACTACTAATAGCCACCTTATGTGTAAGTGAAATCTTTGCATGGGAGGATCTAAAAACTTCCCAATATGCATATAAGGATAATTTCACTTATCAGTGAACTTCTCTGAGGCAGCCCTAGTGCATGAAAGAAGACTCCATTAGACACACAGCCAGCCCAGCACTCTGTGACAATCCTTATACTACTTTATAACTACTGTTATTGAGTAGTATAAGCTACATACAGTAGTATAGAGCTACTCTATAACCTGTACATCAGGACATACGCTGTGGTGGGGAGGTGATACCATGTGGTCTTCCCCAGGTTACAAGCCACTAGTTGTCACTAGAGTTGTGATCAAAAAGTATTTCATTGTCCTTTGTTCTTCCTGAGTATAGGCAGTTGTCAATTTTTCTAGAGCTATAAAGAATGAATATAATATATATATATAGTTGTTATTAATATTAATTTACTTCCAGCTTCAGTACATTCAGTTTCAACACATCATCCCATACCTACCTATATTAATGCTGGACTAGGTGTTATTTTCATGCACTCTCATTTCCATTTAAAATCCTACTGGAAAATTGTGAAATATTTTTTCATGTGTGTGAATAGAGCCTTTAACGCTTGAGGTTAAATGAATGGTGTAGTTTTTGGCTAGGTGTCAAAAACTTAACAGAACTCGTACTATAGTCATCTCACAGGAAAAACCAAATAGTTTTACATCGAGGTATTTGGAAACAGGTGTGCTGAACAATTACAGAATGTTACAGCTCTTGGAGGCAGCCCTCCAAGATATTAGGTCTGAAAATGTATGGCAACACCATCACATTGATAAAATTTCTACTGCCAAATCCCACTGGACAGGAGAAAACCTGAGTGGAGCACAAGGAGAAGATGTGATCGCTATTATGTCAGGGCATGAAGCAGCCAGAGCTGCTGCCAAGATGAAAACAATGGAAAAGTTTTGTTTGGGTGTGGTTTGGAACAATAGATCAGCACGGGCCGCTCCCACTCCCAGAGCTACCACCCCGCCTGGAGCAGAAAAATGCCCTCCTGGCCACATTCAGCAAAATTCTTGATGGAGCCATCACCTCTTTAGTATGTGGCTACACAGCTCTAAAAACTGAGCAGCAGCTGGTTTTGCTGATTCTCCTCTTTCCTAAAGAATCCCATCCATGTTCCCGTTTTTACTCATCTCCATCTCCTTTCCAGTCTCTGCTGAAAATCCACTCTTCCATGTTTCTCCTTCTTGGTTATGATCTAAGTCAGAAAAACTCTTTCATAGAAGTTGCAAAGCCAAGATTTCACTTCCGCCTCCTGATTTCTAAAAAATATCCAGAAACAACTGCAAGCATTTCAGAGTTGTTATTGGTCCACAAAAATTGAATCCAGCCTTCAAACCATCCCCTGAAATATGCTCCTGCTTCTGCAAAAATTATTTGTGTCCCCAGGAACATCTGCACAGCAAATCTTTACCAGGATCTCTTAACTTCCTTTGTACTTTTGTGCTTTGAGAAAAATACTGTCAGAAACTAATTGGTCTTGTTCATCAGTTCTGATTTATTTGCTACCTCAAGACAAGGTGATCCCAACTTTTCACTCACAAATCCACCACTTTATGTGTGCAATGCTTCCATGTGGTGTAGAGGAGAATTCCTCTCTGACTCTCTCCACACGCAGGTTATGGCCCTATCATTATTTTAGTATCTGTAGCTACACATTTTATTACTGGCCACAAAATTATTCCTCTCTATTTTCAAATTCAGCCACTCTGTTTGACTCCGTGCCCTCCCATGGCAGCAGATCCCAGGGAAAATTCTCCACTTTTGCCAAGGCTGCAAGGGAATGTTTCATGTTGAAGGATGAAAACATATTATCTGATCTTCGATGCTTAAAGAGAGGGGAGAGACCTCAAGACCTTTCTGCATATTATACAGTGTAACACATTTGTATGCTCTCAGCAGAGCTGGCATGTCTTATTCAAGGTCAGCTCTGCTCCACAATCTGGTCAAGTAACCTCCCTACCCAGGTTTTCATATTTTAGTTGCAAACCAAGTTGCTAAAGTGGGAAACTGGGCTAAAGCAAATGAGCAAATAGAAACAAACTCTAATACCTTGTCCTACAGCTGTGTTTTTCTGGAAAGATGAGCTTAATAGCACCCTACGTGCATGGACCAGAAAGAGTGGCTGGAAAGGTGGGCCAGTGCCCTCCCCCAGCCCCAGAGGTCAGAAATGCACACACGCTCACATAAGATGGGGTAAGAAGTAATTTTACTTTACAATCTAAGACTGCATCATCTGCTGCTTGAAACACCTAAGAGATGGGAAAATAAACATTTCAGAAGTGTCCATGATCCCAAGACTGGTGAGATTTCCTAATCTTATTAGGCTTCTAATGGGGCAGAGTCTTCCTAATCATCACTTTGTATTGTGAATTCTTATCAGATGTTGTTGAAAAAATGTATATTTTTATTTAGAAGACTATCCTTTATTTCTAAAATAAACCAAAACATAAGACCACTGCCATTCTGTTTTGTGCTAACTAAATGGCTTTTAGCATTATTTCTTTAAAATAAAAATAATAAAAAGACATTTTAGCTCTCAATCAAATTATGCCCATCTACTGTGTTTGGTAGTTCCTCTTTCTGGATCTGCCATTCCAGCCAACCTCACATTCAGCTGCAAAAGTGCTCACCAGGTCTACATTGCCCACTGATTTTGTTGGTAGCAATCACAGAATATTCTGAGCTGGGAGGGACTCACAAGGACCATCAAAGCCTAACTTCTGGCTCTGGACAGGACAGCCTCAAGAATGACACCAAATGATCAATTATGTGATGAATCATTAATTTCTTTTGTGTTATTGGAGGATGGACCACAAAAATGGAAACTCGGTGCCAACCCTAATGATAGAACATAACTGCATTATATTACTGCATTCCATATGTACATAATAACATGTACACAAACACAAACATACACACACACACAAGTTCTGTTGCACCAGTTCTTTAGCAATCCTTGTATGTAAATGTAAATCATTATAATCCCCATACAAAATTAATTACAGTCAGAAATTCCCACATTCCTATATTCAGAGGGTTACCAGATAGGATTTTAATTTGGGTCTACTGTCTTTTCAAAATAAAAGCTCTTTCCCTAACATTTATGAGGCCTCTAAGATTAATTGCATTCATCTTTATCAAGTCTTGAAACTGGCTGATATATTTAAATGAGCTAAAATTAAAAGGTTTGAGGCAACTGAAGTCTCTTCAATAAACTGAAGAAAAATTTCCAAAAGACTATGGAAGCAGTGTTGACCAAATCTGCAAAGAAGAAAGATTTTAAACTAATGAGTTGCCAAGTGGATCTTTTTCTTAATTATTCTTCCTTCCAAAACAAAGTGAAAGGCTTAAAAAAGATGAAGAGAAATTTGAATGTTACCCACAGTCTATAAATAAGACTTAAATTAGTCTTTCATTTGGCCTGTGATAATTCTATTATATATCCTGCCATATTCAAATGACTTTGTCTCACCTTTCTGTGGCTCTCCACTCCCAAGAGATGTGATTTTGACTAGTGGTGGAGACCCGGAATGTATTTCAGCCTATAAAATAAAGATGGAGTACATTGGTGCTCTTCTTTTTTGGGAGGTTTCTTTGGGTTTTGGTTTTGTTTGGTCTGGTTTGGTTGGTTAGTTGGTTGGTTGGTTGGTTGGTTGGTTGGTTGGTTGGTTGGTTGGTTGGTTGGTTGGTTTGGGGTTTTTTATTATTGTTCTTAGCTTTCATGGTTAAATGCTGTTGTAAGTATTTTAAGGCTTACCCTTGGAAATGGTAGTCAGGGATGGGGGGCTCATCTCTGAGCTCTGTCACAGACTCAGGGGACAGAAGCAAGGAACCAGACAAAGTGGAGGTGGCTGCTCTCCCTGGGGCCTAACCCCTCTGAAATAGGCACCACCAGGCTGTGGTTTGTGGGCCTCTGAGGCTCAGAGAAAGACAAATATACTGTCAGGTTGTACCAAAAGTAGCACCACCACTAAAAAATTGCTCTGACCAGAGACAGATTGTCATGTAGGTCAGTAAAAAGACACTTGTCCAGCAAAAGAAAATGCCCTCTTGCGGAACTGCCTTCCATGCCTGAATGCAACTTTAATTTTTCTGCATCTGAATTCCCAGCCAGAAAAGAGATGGAGTGGTGGGAATGCTGGGAATGTTTCCCACCTTGTCTTCTCTGTTTATTCTATTAACCAATAAGCTCACAGATTCTTTCTACGGAGTTTCTTCTGTCTCTGCAGGCAATGTTGCTCTTTTATCTGTTGTTATGAGGAGCATTGAAAGAGTGACCACTGGTGAGCTCCTTCTCTCTGCAGGGCTCAGCCCTCCAAAGCATAGTCCATGGGTCTGAGTAGGGAGAGCAGCTCTGGCCCACACCACACGTGGGAACTCTGGGCTCAGCTTGTGACAAGGTGCAACAATTTGAAATAAAAACTTTGAGACACTCAGAGCCCCTTTCTTCATTGTCCCAGACTCTTCTCCCAGGTGGATCTAAGACTGGAACATGGCTGGGCCTAGAGGGCCAAGATGTACTGGTCTTTATCAACCCACTTATTAGAGGCCAGGAACTAACATCTGCTTTATCTCAGAGCTTAATATTGCTATTGTCTACCCCACAGTGTGGTCAATACATGTGCCTAGGAAATTCACCTTATGCCATAGAACCAGATGATGTAAAAAAAAAATAGCTTTCATATAGATCTGTGACAAATTCACACAAGAGCTGAGTTTCTCTGATGGCTGGAATGAAGAGGTACAAGCTATGGCAGCTCTAGGCAGATTCTTATTTTGACAGAAGCAATGATTCACTGTGCGACCATGGACAAATCGTTCGATTTCTTATGATTTAGTCAACAAAACTATAAAATTATTAAAAGACAAAAAAAGAAAAACATGAAGTCCTCAGATTTTACTGAAAAACAAATCCTCCTCTGAGCTCAGCTGGTGAATAAATGACAAAAACAACAAGATGAAACATGGGTGTAACTCACAGCTTTGCCAAATATACCACAAAAATATGGAAAAGTAGAGAAGAAGAAAAGGCAGGGGAAAAAAAGAACAGCAGGCACACTGAAATACCCCAAAGCACATGAAATCATATGAACAGAAACAAATTCAACAAAAGAGAGTATGGATGCCCACAGGGTGGTGAGTAGGAGGATGCATTCCAAAGAAAAACAGCAATCAAATGATCTAATGCTCTTTTCATCACAAAGCAGCCTTTAAAACTAGATAGTGGTTGTCTCATCCTTTCATGGGGTGCAATGTGACAATCATTGAAATGTGTCTGGAAACAATGCCAATCAGGCTTTATCCCAGTTAATGTGTGGGGGTTTGTCCAGCAGGAAAAACACGGGTGCCTAGAAGCCACCAATGCCAGTCAGTGATGGTGCCCCATTTAAATCTGCTCTGTGACACCTGCTTTGCCAGGGCCACATGAAGGAACCAGGGGAACTTAAGCATCACTCACACTGTACAGGTCCTTTGAAAGAAAGCAGGAGGAGGAAGCCTCGGTTCTGGCTGCAGCAGCTGAGTGGCTGTAACGGAGTGAGAACATGAAACAAGCAGGAAAACAACGAACAGCGGAAAAGTCAAAGTTAGGCCTGCAGCAGAAGAGAGGCTACAGAGGTATCTTCAAAGGGTTTTCTGGGGGATAAAAAAGGGAGCAGGCAACATACATATTAATGAACCAGAAACAATATTGAAAAACAACCTATTATCCTTACTCAGATCAAAAGAACATGAAGATTAACACCTCAGACATCAGAACCCTGCAACAGGAGAGTGGGTTTGGCAGCAAGCCTGCTTCTCCCATCTTCCTTTGTTTTTGTGACTAGAACCAGGCAAAGAGGGGGTAGATTTGTTTTGAGGAGCAAGTGAGACTACAGCCGCGTAGCAGAAGGTTAAAAAAAAGGCATTAGAACTGAGAAAAGACTCAGTAAAAACTGGATCAGCATGGGAAGAAGGTGAAAATTAAAATTATATGGGCTCCATAGACTGCCTTTCCTTGGTTGAGGGGAGTGCTGGAGAACTTCGGGAAAGATGTGGAATTATTTGCACACTCCTCACCAAAGTGCCAAAGGGCTTCCTGGTGGCTGCCAATCTCCTCTCCCATCTTCCCTCCACAGAGCCCTCTTCTCCTCCAAGCCTGTGAGGCTGCCAGGCCTTGCAAGAGAAAGAGAGGCCCACAAAGGCATTTTTGTCTGAAAGTCAGAGCCAATCTCTGCTGGAGATTGTATCCATTTGCAATGGTAATGGCTCCATGATCTGAAAAGTCTTTTCCATATTTAATTTCTCTGCTAGATAAAATAGTGATCTGACCAAATTAGATTTTCTCTTAACAATTTTCCACAGCACAAAATATTGTTTAGGGACTCCTACCTGGTCCATGAAACTATTCCTGCAAAGTTAGGGCATTTATGATAACGAAATAAGAGTTACTCTACAAGGGTTTACAGTGAAGGGAATGTACCTTTGTGATGGCAACAGAGACAGAACCATTCTCTGCCAGAGACTTCAAAACAAAAATCCTTCTTTCTAGATACATCTCATTTGCTAGCAGCTTGCATTTGCTCAGGGCATTGAACTTCACAACATCTTCTTTCTCATTTTCTGCACTCATTTTGATACATGCACTGATGAAGAAATAGGGTCAAAATATAAAGTTAGAATTGAGCACATTTTTCAACAGAACTATGATACTCCAGAAATTATACAATCTGAAAACAAACTTAGGTTTCCCACAAATGGGACTGAACAAAATTTCCGCCTTCCTGAGTCCAACAGAAGTTTTGCTGCTGATGGCAAAGATTTTCACTTTATTTTATATGCAGGATTCCTTAGGTAAGAGGTACTTGTCTTATTTTTGCTACAGCCATTTTCATAATTCCAGACTTCTCCTAGCTTTGATAGGAAGAGAGTCACTGGTCACAAGGTAGAACACAGGAAATTTCAGACATATTTGAGGAAGGACCTTTTCAAGATGAAAGGAAACAGCCACTGGAGCAACTGGTTAGATAAACTGTGGGGCCTCCATCTTCTGAGAGATTAAAAACTCTTTTGGGCACACCCCTGAGCACCCTCACCTAAACAGAAGTGTTTGAAGCAGGACACTGGACTAGATGAACTCTGGAGGTCCCTTCCACTCCAAACTGTTGTGTGGATCTGCCTGCAGGAAGTTTGGAAACTTACCACATAACTGCCCTGTGTGGATTCCATCTCTGCCCTTACCAGTCTCCAGACATTACTGCAAACAGTGTTAAATATGAAGAATAAACCCAGAGCTGGTGAATGAAATCAGTACCACAAAGTCTGCAGGAAGATGCAAACTGCACAGTAAAATGCTATTGTGCTAAAAGATTCAGAATTTAACTAGACCCTCATATATTTTATGAAACTTTGCATAGGTGGTGTGAAACCCACTCCAAACGTTTCTTTTTGTACAACAGTAAGGTCATAAAAGGTTTTGGTTTACCATCAAGAACATGAACCAGGTTCCGGGTTGAGCTCTACCTTCTTCAGCATCAGCAGTGAGGAAATTTCACAGACAGTGAGGAGGGACAGGACCTGTTCCAGTGCTCTTCAATCTTGCAAAGCTTCTCCCTCTCCAGACTGAGTGGGAAATTTCTGCATGAATAGACTGAGGCCTGACATTTCTAATGATTGTTGGTTAGGCCAGATCTGAAATACCAAAGCCTTTTTTTGCAGTACTTTCTAATTTCTATTTCAAATTTTCCCCCTCTCCATATTTTCTTACCTTCTTTTTCCATATATTCACCCTCTGCCTCACTCCTAAGAAGGTAAGAAAGAAAGATGTAGAAACTTGAATTACTGTGTAGGTGGGAGGAATTAGCAAAGAGTTGTTTAAATTTCTATCCCTGCTGCAATCAGGACTATTCTAGTTTCATACACAAAATCAGCAGAACCCATTTTCCAGTATTTTCTGTACCAGTAAGTAGGTTTCAGATGCCTCCTGAAAACCAATCAAACCACCGAAGTTTTCATTAATTAACCAATCAAAAAATTACCATTTATTCAATTGTGTTTAATGCCAAGCAAAAATATATAGAAAGTGATTAAGTGTATGATGGAAAATAATGAAAAAAGATTTAAGCAGATGAGTCACAACAGATCACTGTTTCCTAAAGTCTGAGACATATCCCCTTGTGGGGCATGAAGAGCTAACAATGGTCACAGAAGATGAATACTTTACAATGGGTATGTATTTAACAACATCGTAATTTAGCAAGAGAAGAAATTTTTTTTTCTTAACGCAGCAGGGCTTGGTTTTCAAAAGTTTGGGAAACAATGTGGTACATCATGGTCTGAGGCAGCATGTTGCTACCAGCCCATGGTACAGGGAGGCTGTTTCTATAGGAGTTTCAGGAAATTTTTGTACCTAATGGAGGTTCCCATGATCATTGAATAATAGGACAAAAATGTGACTCCCCACCCTCCTCTGACAAAATACACAGTTATTTTCTGAGCTACCTGTGAACTGGAAAAAAAAAGAGAGAGGGGTTTAAAAGACAGATGGGTGGGATGATTTCTTCACATTGTAAATGGAATAGAAATTCTTCGTGCACTTCAGTACATCCATCACTCCAGTGATGCAGCTCACTCAAAAAGTCCAACCACAATTGCTCTGACTCCCAGGCTGTGGTTTCAGAATGGGCCCAGAGGTTAAATGAGCCAGCCCTTACAGCTCATGCTTGAAACTCAACAGCTCTGAAATTCCTCCTTAAAGGCTGCATTCAAACAGGAGCTCAGACCCACTAGGGAAGGGCTGTTTCTATGCTGTTATTCAGGAAAGCACCATTGCTCTCCAGTGCAAACTGTATTTCTGTATAAAATATGTTGTATCCTCCTGACATTAGTCAGGAGTCAGTTTTCAGCTGCCTCCTTAGAATGGATTTTTGACCCACAAATCCACATCCACAAATCAACCAAAAAAATTATCAGAGTTTCAATACAGCCAAGAAAACAGTGCAAAGTTTTCTCACAAAAAAGGCCAGAAGTCTCACAAGGGCTGAAGACAGAAGAGTTCTGATGAAAATTGTGGGTCCACTCGTGGACATCAACCCTAGACAGTCTGTCACTCCAGTGCATTAAGAATATTCTCTCTTTTGTCTCTCCCATACATCAGCCTCCAGCCTCACTAGCAATGACCACAAGCTTGAACTTCAAAGAATTAAAGCTAACATTTACTTTCACTTATCAAATTCTGTGTCAGATATGTGTAGTCACTTAGGCGTGACACAGACTTCATTCCTCCTACTACCACAAAAAGAGATCTTTCTATTCTTTATTGCTATCCCAACCCAAGTATAATTTTCAAAGCTCCTAAGCCATTTATTGTCTGGGAAATGTAAAGGCCAAATTGTGTTGGCCATTTATTTCTAAAGAGAACAGCTAATCAATTCCTAGTTGAATTTAGTCCAATATAACAGTTGCAAAATACGTTCTATTGGCTGTTAGTGCTCTCTGGGGATCTGCCATGTGGCCCATGTTTTGAGGTTTTTTCTTTCAGCTGTGAAATACTTCACTAAAAGTTAACTTTCAATTAAAAAATAGAGACATGTAATTTAGGTCAGGGACTGGGCTGAGACTAAGAAGACTGGAGTTTTGTTCTTGGTTACACAACTGACCTCTTGTGTGGTCTAGGAGAAGACACCTTCTCTTTGTCTGGCTTATTTTGCTCTGCTTTTGCTGCCTTTTGCCTAGTTGAATAAAGAGCCCTCAGTGAAGTAAGTAATGTCTGACAAACTTGACTGTTTCCTACAATAAAATGACTGGAACTGTGGAAAAGTACAGAGGAGTAGATGTCATTTACCTTGACTTCAGCAAGACATTAAACACTGTCTCCTACAGTACCCTTGTATTCAAGTTGAAATCCCACAGCTAGAAAGCATGGACAATTTATTGACTGAAAAATTGGTTGGATGTTCAAGGCTCAGACGGTTATGAGCAATGGGTCATACTCTGACTGAGTGCCTGCAAGGGGTCCTGTTTAATAACTCTATTAATGTCATGTTGGACTGACACTGCAGGTGCTGTGTACCTGCAAACTCAGTCTCACTCAGCTGATTTCATTAAACACACATTGAATATGTGAGCTGGTCACCACACACTCGAGAAACCACCCTCACTAGGACAGAGGTGACAGACTTTTTTTTGCCATGGATCCCTATGCCCTCACTATCTCTCTACAGGATATTCAGGGAAGTAGCTCTAAATCCTTTCTGAGAGCTGCTCTGTGTTATTAAGAAGATATAGTGTTGCGAGGTGCTTAAGTAATCACTGTGCCAAAGAACAGGAGCAAGCTATAGAGAAAAAAGGTTTTTAGCCAGGTGGCTGAGGGAGCTGCATTCTACAGCCTGCTCCACACAGCCTCTGAGAGAAAAAGGAAGAGCCACATGCATAGAGCTTCACCCAGGTGAAGCAGGAGCGCTTGCAGGATACAGAGATTCACATCAGATGTGGAAGGAAACCTGACTTCTTCCTACTGTGTTTTGGGCACAAGGATGCCCTTAGGAAGAGCCTTTTGCCTCTGCAAAACCCTGGTTTTCTGTCTGCTAAGGGCACACAATAAGCTGGGGGGGTCACTTCTCAAGTAATGGTCATGTAAATACATACATATAGCATTCCCCATACCAGCTGCTAGGTAAAAAGCTGTCACCTCTGAAAACCTGGCAAATCCTACTCCTTTATTTCCTTTACTTTTCCTCCTCACGCTTTAAAATGAACATTTTTGTTTTGGATGAAATGGAATGTATGTTTGCATTTTACACTAAATAAATGTTTTCAGATTTCCATTTTGGCAAGAAAAAAAAAAAACAAAGTTCCATTTGGTTTGACTCTAACTTATTTTTTTCCTCCCTCTTTTTTAGTTTCGGCACTCTAGCTGAAAAAATCACAATTATTCTCACAGCCTTAGTCACACGTTTTCCAGGCAGTGCCTGAAATGTTTCCTTTCAAATCTTTGCAAGCATTTTATAGGTTGTCATTTCACTGCTGCTTCAAGAACAAGATACTGCAATTCTTCCAAGTGAACAGCTTCGATGACTTTCCTGATTGATGCAAATGTGTTACACTGTTGACAAATACTAACCATGAGAGATGACTTGGCTATAGCTGTTTGCCGTAACTGGTATTTCCTATGAAAATTCTCTCCCCCCCTGTCAAATAGAGCATTCTGTTTTAACAAGTTAGGGTTTAAGAATTTTTTTTTTGCATGCCTTATCTTTTATCTAGACAAATAATAACTAATTTGTTTACAAGACCCATAGTTTGTGACTTAAATGGCTATAAATTATTCCCCGATGAAAGGCCGGGCACCGGGTGCATGTGGAGACCAGTATATCTCTACCATTAAAACACGCTGAAACCCATAGACAGGGTAACACGGGCATTTCAGCTATAACTCGACATATCTTAATTTCAGAGAAGAAACAGTGAATGCTTTTGGTGCCCTAAGCATGTCAGTGTTTAAGAGGCACAGTGTTTGGTCAACACCGTTAACGTGCTTTAATTTGGTCAGCCCTGAAGTGGTCAGGCTCTTAGAAGAGATGATCCCTGCAGGTCCCTTCCAACTGAAATTGCCCATTCTACTCATTTCCTTAAGCTCTGCCAACTGCTAGAGCCCACAAAGAGCCATGTAGTTCCCAGCCTGAGGAATTTGCAACCTAAATTAATACATGACAAAACATGTCAAGAAGTGCAGTGGGTTGCAGAGACCGAAGTTTCCAGCTGTACAAAATGCAACTCTGCTCCTGCTCCCCTGGCCAAATGCTTGCTGTGGGAAATGCATCTATACTTATGGACCCAAGGCCTGAACCAGCCCCTTAAAAAACACAGATTAATAAAAAGATAATGGTAGCAATTTGGTCACAGTGGTTTAGCTGCCACAGTTACTGCTAAACAGGCTTCAAGAGGGAGCAAATCTGGTGAATCTAACTCTGACTCCATGTTCAAAAGCGGTCCTCAGCCACATCCAAATTACTACAAGTGGAAGAATTAAAACAACAAATAAATTACTTTTTAGAGCTACTAATCCACATGGATTAACAGCCGTAACTCAATTTTAGAGAGATGACTGGATTTTCGTAACACATGCAGACACACATGAAATAGACATCAGGATATTTGGGCTCAGTTAAATATTTAAATAAGGTCAAAATAAAATTAAAATAGTTTTTGTATTTCATATTTGTGTTTTTAATTGACTGGAAAATGGAAATAAGACATTAAAATACTGTGTTAATATCTATGCTATCTCCACTGGCTACACAAAGATTTGCTTCTGATTTCAAAGTTTCTCAGCTCAAGAAGATGTAGATTTTCTTGGCAACAGCTGCTGTGTAAAATATTCTGAGATAGAATTTTTTATCATAATTAATAATAGATGAAAATTTCTGTGTTTTTGATGTTCTAAACTCTATGCTGTTTGATTTACGATGTCTTTATAGTTATTTTTCTAGTAATTCTATGCTTCTTTCTGTTGGTATAAGGGTGGTAGTCTCTTTTATTTCCCTAGTGGAGTTGGTATGGTACTCTTTTCTTCCTTCTCTTGCCTTCTTTTTCTGTAAATATATTTCATAAAGTTCCCCTTTCTTCCATAATGAGACTGATTCCTATGTTCTCCAAGTTTGTTGCTATGGAATTTCTTTTTCTTTCTATTTTTTTTTAACTCTGCACAGAGCAGTAATAAAACCATGGTGGGGGCTATTGCAGCAAGGAGCATGTTCTGCCCATATTCTCTGTAATGAATATTTCAAACCTGATGGTGACTGAAGGGGTGCAGTTTGGTTTGGGGGCTTGAGGTTTTTTGGCTTGCATTATGATTCTTTCCTTTGGTATTGAGGTTCTAGGGATGTGTGCCTTGCATAATTTACTGGATAAGGCTCCATGATTGGTATTTATGAGAAGTTGGATATAGGTGCCTACAGGTATTACTGGGGGGCAGGCCCAGCTCCTGTGACAGTAGATCTTTCACAGCTGGGGTGCTATTGATAGCTGAACTTAAAGGTGTAAAAGAGGCCCAGGACATTTTTTCAGGAAATGTTTACACCTCAAAGGTAAGTGTTTTGAATAAGCCTGACCAGTTGTTGATATGTGAGAATAATTTAAAAACAAAGGAATGGGGAATATTCTTCAGAACTGTACTGATAAGAGAAGTAGTTATGGGTTCGAACTGAAAGAGGGGAAATTTAGGTTAAAAATTCTTCCCTGTGAGGATGGTGAGGCCCTGCACTGGCTGCCCAGAGAAGCTGTGGCTGCCCCATCCCTGGAAGTGTTCCAGGCCAGATTGGATGGGGTTGGAGCAACCTGGGATAGTGGAAGGCGTCCCTGCCTATGGTGGGGGGGTGGAAAGCGGTGATCATTAAGGTCTCTTCTATCCCAAACCATTCCATCATGTTATGATTCTAGCAATAAAGCAGCTTCAGGGAAAAGTGTTGGATACTTGATGGGATTGGGAGTCTCTGACTTACTTTAAACGAGGCTCAATAAGCTCAGCCCACTGAGGACAGCCTGTGCAGGGTGGGTATTCATAAATGCAGGGCATTTATATTTATAAATAAGCAAAAAACCCCTCTGAATAATCTCAAAACAAAACCAAAAAATACGCTCTGTGGCTCTTTCTCAGCATTATTGCAGCATGGAAGCTCATAAAATTTCACCAGAGAAGCCACTGCTCTAAGTGCAAGGCAGGAGTAAGAAATCTCATCTTTTCTCCTGCACTGCCTGCTTCCCGGCTCCAGTACTCAGCAAGTTTCAATGGCCATGTCCCACTTTGTCGCTCGCCCCCTGCCGCTGTCCTTTTCTGATCTTCTGTGGTCCCAGCTAGCCATAGAGATCAAGGGCTAGGGAGCAGCGGTGACACGACGCACACACTCAGGGTGGCAGTGTCCCACAGTGTTCAGGACTAGCTGAGGGGTAGTTGACGAAGGAATCCCGCAAAGGAAACAAGACGAGACTCTTGTGCCTTGAATCCGTCTCGGTTTATTCCAACAGAACTAAGAGACCACCAAACCAGACGAAGGGCAAGCTGACAAGAGCCAAGGCAATTGGTGACACCAAGTTATAAAGAGTTGCCACCCAGGGGGTGGTAACCTCTAGCAAACCAATCACAGACAACGAAGAGGGGGACACAAGGGATTACATCATGAGAAGGGGACAAATCACTGGATAGGAAGGAGAGAGGCAGATCACAAGCTCCAATGGGGGGTCGAGGGAAGAGAGCACCCCTGCGGGGTCAGGAGAGCTATGATTGGACGGGGATTTGAGGGACAGGGATCTTTCCAGCACAAGGAGTGGAGGAGCTTTAACAGACATAACTAAACCAAGCCCAAAGGGAGGGGTCAACATAACTGGCAGGGGCTTAGGCGGGAATACTAGGGGGTTGAATCATCTAACACAATCCAAAAGGGGAGGAAGACTAAACCATCTAAGAGAACGAACCACAACACCACTTTACTCTGTAACACTCTTTTAGCAGCATTTGTGCATCAAGACTGTCAATTACCTCAGAAGCATCTGCAGCAGCATCACTATTTGGATAGCTGGTTCTTACTATCTATCCTTACAGAAGAACAAGCTCTGCCCCTTCAGCTTCTATGGTCTGGGTTTTCTTTTCTTCCATAAAAACTATATATTTGCCTATGCTGCAATGTGCCATATGGATGTACTCATGGTAGTGTGGCTTTTTCTACTGACTGCATTTTTATTTGTAACACTGCACCTTCCATAAAAGACTTTGGCAAAGGCAATAGAGAATCATAGTTTAAATATAATAATATTAATTTACCATCCTTCCCTTCCCTTCCTTTCCCTTTTCTTTTTTTTTAGATTTTAAGTTAACAAACAATCGCTAGTGCACAGACACTAATTTCTTCTTCAATAATCCCAGGAGATAATATTCTGGCATTCCTCAGTAAATTGGGACTTTTAAAAGCTATGTCTGGGTGGTCCATGATCATCTTTCTGGAACCAGGCTGTTCTCAGGCAGCATTGTTTTCTCTTTAATAAAAAAATTTCTTGCTGAGAAATATGTGTCCTTCAAATCAATGCAATTTTCAATGCTGGTCAGGAAGAGTTAGGCTTATTTAATAACACTCACTTCCATTTTGAAACTACTATCACTGTTCTCTTAGAACTTGACAATTGCTACCTGATACTGTTATTTGACAAACTGTTGATCTGTTAATTTGAGAAATGTTATTATTGCATTAATACCTGGCATTTATACAACATTCCTCATCCTGAGGGATCCGTTCATGTTACTCAGAGCCTGACCAGGCACAGACTCATCTCCACAAACTTCCCCAGTGGGTTCCTGTACATACTTCAGCATTTTGCAGCAAGTTCTGTGTGAAATAAGGAAAGATGAGGAAATCTATCAAATGCACATGGCAGTCTGAAGCATCAGGAACTAATTGAGGCAATTAAACACTCCAGGCAAGGCTTGGGCCTCACCCTTTGTAGCAGTGGAAATACAGCCATGCATTAAAAGAAATTATTTTGTCGGAATATGGTAAGAGAAAATTCATTTTACACCCAACCACAGCATCTGGTGTAACAATAGCCTAATATTTCTTACAGGGTTGAGTTTGGAAAAGTCTGATTCAAGCAGGCAGGAAAGGATGATTTAAAAATAGGTACTAAGTATTATCTACTCTCACAGACCTGCTGCACTAATGCCCAAAACTTCCCACACTACTTGATAGTCCCAGCAATGCAGTAACTTTCTGACACTGATTCTTAAAGTCCAAATAGGCAGTGCACAAGCAGTGTACAGACCCAGAGCTGCCCCAGGGATATTCCAAACCTGACAAATATGTTTATTACAGGTAAGTGCTTGAGGCATGCAAAGGCCTAAAAGTGGCTCAACAATCCAAAAAATTTGTGAGCCTCTGGCTTAAGAGAAGAACAAGGAGAACAACCTTGTTGAAACTAGAGGAACATAAGCAGAAAAGTAATTCATATAACAGAGCTTGGTCAGGTTAGTAGGACATCCAAACACCCCATGGTTTTTAATAACCATAAAAAAACAGGAGTTCATTTTGTGTTTTACTTGGAAATGTACCTTCTTGGCAGTTGCAGATCCATTGATATGATTTATTCAGCAAAATATTTGCTTACTACTGATTCAGAAGGCAGGTCAAAGATTCACTTGGCAATCCTCTGTGTGCATTATTTAACCTCAACCCTACCTTAGAACTGCTCCATTTACAAGTTTAGATGAGATAACCACCTACAACAGTGTGATGGATGCCAGAAGAATTCCAGAAGAATTCCAGAGGTGCTCACTTAGTCATAAATGTTTTGAACATAAATGTTAATCAGAGTTAATAATCCTGAGAACATAACTCTAACAGTCCAACACTTTATGGATAAAAATTGCAGGGTTTATCAATAAATGTGTAACTTCCATTTGTTCTATTACACCAAGACCATTTTTCCATGAAATAGATGTGTCCATTAACATAAAATTGGAAGGCAACTTTTGAATCATCAAGGCCAAACGACCATCCAACTATCATTAACAATCACATCACATTGTCTCTTACACAGAGATAGATTTAACTACATTTTACATTTAACTACATTTTACAAGCAATTCCATTTTTATTCCCACTGCATCCCAGAAGATGCTGCTCAAAACTTCAATAATATAACGTTTGAGGACTTTCTTTTGTCTTCTAACTGTCTGAAGTTTTTGTGTCTGGTTAAATCCATTTAATCTTTTATCCTGGCATTGAATTTACCTCTACTGCTTAATTATTTTGATGCTGTAAGTACAGAAATGATAGAAAAACCACACAACAAAAACATACAGTCTAAAGAGCATCTACAAAGCTCTCCATCCCTCTTCCTTTTAAATAGCATTGAAGAGGAGAACATAGCAGGGAGGAGTATAGTCACTCAATCAGTTCAATCATTCTTGTGTTACTTCTGTGGTGCCCTTCATGCAGAATGATCACAAGGAACTTCACTTTAAAACTAAATTCAAACACTTACCAAACTGCAACAGAAGGAAAGCAGAATAAAACAAATAAGGCTAGTCAAGACCAAGGCTTAAAAATGCCAAGGGCCCTATTAACTGTAAAAAGCTTACAGTATCTGTATATGTATGCACTTCCAAGCACAAGAGAGAAATTACATACGTACATGAAAAGAGAAGGAATTAACAATCCATGCTGCTTCAAGAAGATTGTGCACTTCATTCTTGAGTCACAAAAAAACCTTGCCTTAAAATTGACCCAGCTTCAAGAATTTAAGACCTTCTTAGGCTACTATCCAGGTTAACATAGGTAACAAGGCTGGTCTGGAATAGCTAAAATCTCTCAGAAATTCAATGATGATTCAGTGCATGGGCATGTGTTTCTCCATGGATTTAGTGTAGGGCCTTACCGGTTGGGAGAGAAAAGCATGGCACAGCATTCCTTGTCCTCAGAAATACTGGAAACATGCAAAGTGCAAATTAGCTAGAACTGGCAGGACCCATATCTGTTACAACATCAGATTAAAAGGCTGCAATCACTGGCAATTTTATGGATCATGCTGCACTAACATTTTGTTAATGTTTTACCACGGAGGTAGACAAAATAGTTGTAAAACTTCCCTGCAGAAGTATATACTTGTACCTTAACAGAAAGCCAGGGAAGAAAACCAAGGAAGGAACACAAGCAGCTACAGACAAGCAACTTGCTACAAGAACATTGTGGGCAAAATCTCACACAGCCATTTCTTTCCTTGTCATCCCACTGTTCTGAGCTGTCTCCACGCTGTAAAATAAGAGATAAAGAGAAATTTAAAAGGCTTTGAGAAGTGGTCAGAGAAGGGTAAGGTCTGGGGAAAGAGTGTGAGTCAATGTGACTGTCTCAGCAGTGGGGTGGGAGGGAAGCAGCCTGGGTGGCTGAAGATCCAAATCTTGAAGAGATTTGGAGATGTCAGAGGTGAATACACTTTGGTGCTGTAAGGGGCAAAGTGTGATACAGAGCTATTTCTATTAGGGCCCAGTGTATAAGATAACTGGACTAGGTAAGGTAGAAGACCAAGAGGACCATAGAATCATTGAGTCATACAATGGTCTGGGTTGGAAAGTACCTTAGAGATCACCAAATTCCAAACTAGGAAACTTCCACTAGACGAGGTTGCTCAGAGTCACATAACAACCTGGGCCACCCAGGGCACAGCTGGGGCACAGCTTCTCTGGGCAACCTGTTCCACCACCCTCACAGGAAAGAATTCCTTTCTAATATCCAATCTAAACCTACTGTCTGTCAGTGTGAAGCCATTCCCCCTTGTCCTGTCACTCCTGGCCTGTGTAAATAGTGTCTCTCCATCTTTCCTAAAGGCTCCTTTCAGATACTGCACCCTTGGCCCATGCAGACACAGAGACCATTCTGTGACCACATCAGGAACAAAGTTGATTAAAGGACACTAGAGCAAACTAGGTATTTCTGCCAGGGTTCTTTTTATTATTAAATGAGAGCATGTATCTCATAATAAAATTTAAAATAATAATAAAAAAAAAAACTTAGGCAGAAAAACCCAACCATGGAATAGCTATGGCAATTTTCAGTGTTTCTTGTCACTGAAAAAAATCATATTTTGAAAAAAAAAAAAGAAGTTGAAAACAAAGTGTTTAAAGAGCAACATTAAGCAGATTACATCCTTGCCACTAATTAACAGCACAAGTAGGAAATACTTAATAAAGGCAAGCTGGTTATGTAAAAATGTAAAATGGCTTAACATGAATTGGTGCATGTCAGGATCATTAATGAAAACTTAACTGACTGAATAGACCATGTAATTTTATCTAGTGATTCTTGACTCAAAGTATGGTAGGTACAAATGAAGTTGAACATAGATCTATGTAAATATATAGTTATATTTATAGATGCCCGTCTGCATTTAGAGCCTTTAATTAACAGGAAAGTTACAATACCTCTGACTTCATCATTTTAGTGCTCACAAAGTAGAATTTACACCTCGTGAAGAAGAGACATAGAAGAGACACAGCTCTTGTTTGAGAAGAACAAAAATTTTTGTGAAATCATGCTTTAATGAATTAAAAGATCTGGTCATAAATCTGGAGGAGAAATTAGTGTGGTGATTTAGAATAAACGAATAAATTTCAAGGCAATGTATTGTTTGTGCATGTAATTGCCAGTCAGGAGAGATACTCTGTACAAACTGCCAGTGGTAGGAAATCACTGCTCACACATCTTGGCTATATCAGATTCTCATAATAGAAGGATGAAATATTTTCTGACAATGAGACTTCTGCTTCCATCTCACCATATCAAAATTTTCTGACAACATACTGCTTCATAGTTATTAAAAATAAACCATCAGCATGACTTCTTTCTCATGCTGTAGATATACACATAATAATGCTTTGTTCTCTCCCACATCCAAATCTTCCTGCTCAATGACAGAACCATTTAGCAAGATATCTACTCATTCTTAAATGGAAGACACAATGTACTTTTTTCAGCTGTAGTTACATTTCACAAGAAGTGCTGAACTATTTTGAACTAAGACATTGTTTGGAAACATATTCTATCCTTTTATAGAAACATGTTCTTCAGCTAAAGCCACAGCTATAACTATTACACAAGATGAATAAAAAGCGCATCTTCACAAAAATTTTCCAAGTGCAAGTGTCCCACTCCCCATACTTGTAACTTGTTGGAAAACAGCAACTCGAAGTTTTCCCAAACCTCATTTATTTAAAAATAAAGGTTACACCCAGGACCAAGTCCAACAGTGAAATCAGCAATGTAAACAGGATGGAAAAACCAGCTATCCTCACATATGGAGAGTTATAAAAGGTATGTGACATATGGAATCTGTATTTCAGTTAGGTCTCAGCTTTGCTCTTACACTTTCTTTTACTCTTTAACCTATTAAGAAAACAGTTTTCAGTCAAGGAGATGGAGATCAAAAAGAAAACCTATTGACTCTTCAATCTGAAGCCTTCTCAGGACAGGATGTCTGTACCCAAGAAAGATGTGTTAAATGACAAATATGTAGCATGTGTGGAGGATAAATTCTTGTATTAAAAAGCAAACAAATAAAAACTCAGAAAAAGTTTATTATGGGAAACTCCAGGTTCTTTCATAGTCTGTATATTCATGAGAGCAGGAAAATATGGAAACTAAAATTTTTGTGGGATAGGAAAATATTTCCTGCCCATCTTTGACCTCTCAGTGTAAAACTGCTTAGTGCTTTGGTTTACAGTACAAATATTTCTGGATATGGTATCCATCTGTTATGTATTAGTAAAATATTTCTGATATTCAGCATTCTTTTAAACAGCACTATTACAATTTCATCGAGAAAGGTTAATAGCTAAGTAATAGTCTGATAGGTTTACAGTGGATGGTATTTCGGGAAAGAGTATTTGCTATTTAGCATTTCTAAAGGAGAGCTGTTAAAATTTCAACCAAAGGGTTCCTAAAACTTCAAGATGATATATCATATGGGGGGTGATTACACAGAGTATTACTCTTAAAATGCTTTTTCAAGGAAATTTGACTATTTTTAACACTTAACTAAAGACTTTAAATGTAATTCTGAGTTCATCATAGTTATCCATAAACATAACTTGGTATCAGTTTTTGAAATGTTGCTTGCCTTGGCTATATGTTGATAGAGGGTGTTTATTTGCGCAGTAAATTTTAAAGTCCTTACAGTAATGGAAGAGATGCTGTCATCTTAAGAAGTAGAAAACCACGCAGAACAAGAAAGGAAATGAAAAATCCCAAACTGAAGACCTCCAGGAATGTCTGCAAAAACCAGCAAAGGGGTCTCGTTCCCACTGCCATTGCAATTCATTTCTAGCTGCATGCAATTACTGCACTGGAGCTTCTCCTGCCAGGCTCTCCAATCTCATGCGCATTAATGACCAGGAAGCTGTTTTCTCAGATCTGTATGCCTGGAGGAAAGCTACCCCGGCTCAAGGCTGAGTCACAAACTCAGATGCTTCAGAGCCTTTCTGTCAGGATAAGGGTCCCATGGGCTTTCCTCTAGCTTGGTGTTTATTCTGAGGTCCTTAAAAGATCTTTAAATACTTGGCTCCTTGTCATCATCAACAGATTTTAGCTCAGCCCACCTTTCGCAAAGCAGTCTCTCCCAATATCCCTGGTGATGCCTGGCTGTGGCCTTTTGATTCCCTAGGGGCAGGAAAAAGGAGAGAAGATCTCAGATGTCTTTTTTACTTGTTTACTGTGAGGGTGACTGAGCACTGGCACAGATTGCCCAGGAAGGTTAGGGAGGCTCCATCCTTGTTTATACTCCAAATCTGCTGGCCATGGTCCTGGCAAACCAGCTCCACCCTACCTAAGCAGGAGAATTTTATCTGGGAGTTGGGACGGTGGTACTTGCAGAGGTTTCCTGCTTTAAGAAAGAGAAGAGAGAATCAGCTCAAGGAAATACTTCCCATTCACCCTCTCCAGCCAAGAGCTCTGCTCCCTCTCTTCCTGAACGTGCTGGAGCAGTGCAGAACAGCTGCTTGTATCTACCACAGGGCGCCTGTAGGCACAAGAAAGTAAGCTGGGTAGCATTTGTACAAGTGCGTGGACATCTCAAACCCAGGGTTGTTGGGGACAGCAGAAAAAGTTCCTAAATACCTCACTACCACTTCTGCCCTAGGGACAGGATAAGAACTGCCAGACGGAGCCCATAAGTGGAGCTTCAGAGAGGACTGAGGGTGAAGAAGAGCAAGATCTCCGGCACCAGCACTGGTTTGTCAAAATATCTCTGTGCCCTTGCTTCCAATGTTTAGTTGTATCATAGAAATGACTGACATTGAGATGCCTTTTCTCCATCAGTACTGCAAAAGAGTCCAGCAGATCTGCCCATCACCAGATTTCTTCCCAAAGGAGTACCTGTTCTCCAGTTTCAGGTTCAACTGAAAATAAAGCTGCTGTTAAATGGTTTCCTGGGAAGCTCTGGTTGACACCCCCCGCATGCAGGCCCATCTTTATGCAAAACAGCAGTCACTTCCTTTTCACAAGTTCCTCAGAAAAATGTTGGCAAGGCTGACAAACAAACGGGAAATCTCACACGCAGGATTTACAATTTTAAACTAAAGAGAGAAACCTTGGTTTAAATGTACATACATAATTTTAACCTGGAAGGAAAAGAAGCAAATACGGCAAAAGAGGAGCTCACAGATAGACAGCAATCTTACATACAGAGAAGTTTGTTTGGATTAAAAACATCCTGAAGTTCACCACTAGATTTGGAACCAATACAGCTTCACATGGATGAAAAAAAAGGGGCAAAATGAACCTCTTGCTGTTGTGCAATCAAGGCAACAGACCTATTTCACACAAAGAACCAGCTAATCAGCCTGGACTGCAAACCCATGTGATAGACTCGCATATCCACTGTGAAAAGCTGTCCATGTGCTTCACTGATTAGGGTGGCTGCATACATACAGAACTCACTGGAAAAAGAAAATTGTAGCTGCAAACAAAATGTATAGTCTATCCCACCATGTACAGCTGAGCATAAGCTGTATTATAAAAATTAACAAAAAATATTGAAAAATACTGAAAAATATTACAGCTTCCCTCCTTACAGCCATGAACCTGAGAAAAGGCAGTAAAGAAGTACCTCTGAAGTACCTTCAGTACTATGAGAAACAGTTTTGGATTCTGTAAGAAGCACTCTTCAAAAGGGCATTACACCCACCAGACTCTTTGTCATCACTGCTCCATTTCCAGTTTTCCCTTTCATCCCAAAACACATATGAAAGCCATCATCAGTAAACTTCTTTCATCCTTAGGGCTTGAGAAAGATGTTTGGGTAGTGGCACAAAGCAGAGGTGGATCTACACACTGCTGAAGCCACTCAGATCAGAAAAGAAAGTGCTGTAAAGAGCTACAAAATAACATTTTTTGTTGTTGTTATTTTTGGTTTCCGAAGCAGTTTTTAACAGTTTAACAGATTTGACAGTTCTCAAATACAAGGTTGTCTCCTTTGACTTAATTTCGTTTGAAACCATCTATTTTTAAAAGAACTCCTCACAGTTCTCCACAGTGCAGCACGAGAGTCCCCCTGCAGCCATGTGGATCACAAAGCACAGAGCAACACAAAAACCTTGGACGAAAGATATTCTGATAAAGCTTAGGAAGACATTTTCCAGAGAAATCTCAGTGTTATCTAGCGCCTGATCATCTTAAGGAATGGTGCAAAAGTTTCTTCTGAGAACTTCTTTCACCTCTAGGAGATGTTTGTTTCACATAGACTGTAGTGAGAATGAGAAAACAGAACTTGTTCAAACTGAGGCTGGTTTCTTAGGAAAAGAACTTTTGTGGAAGTACAGCAGGCAAGCTTCATAGTCATCCTTATTTCCCGACTCCTAAAAATTATTGTCTTCATTCAACTTCCATATTTGAATCTCAAAACTTCCTTCTTCTTCCACATCCCAGTTAGCCCTAATCAGATCTCCCACAACACTCCCAGACTCCCATCATAAGCAGCTTTATATCCTTATTCCAGAAAATACTTCAATGCTAAGAATTGGAAGACACAGAGTCTATTTTTATTGATTTTGTCTACTAAGCCTACTAAGATTGATATCTGCTAAGGTTATCATTAGGATGGCCAACAATATAAAACATAAAATGGTACCCTCGAAAGTCCTCCCCAGCTCACCGCCAATACCTCCAAAATAGGAACTACAGATATGAGGAAGAGGCTAAGTCTCTGAAGGTATTGTACAGATAGAATTTCAATAATTTCCCTCTTCCAAACAAAAGCATAATCACGACCAGATAAAAAAACAGTTTTCACAAAAGAACATACTAGTGTTCACCACAAATCAGCTGGGAATTATTGTATGAGGTCCTGGCAATAGGAGTAGACAAAAACTGCACTCCACTCTGGGGCATCTTTTGCAAATGTCATCAAAAAGCACTGTCTCTCTCCCTATAAATGACCTGCAGATAGATAAGAAATAACAGGAAAGTTTGAGACTTGGCAGAAAGTACTGCTCAAAGTAACAGACTGAAATGTCTTGGTCAAAAGTTAGCATTGTTATAATTTTTAGAACTTCTAAAAGTTATTTTTTTAATTAAAAATATAATTCTGGTCCTTTTTATTTTCAAAATACATATTAGAAAAAATACGTTTTTAATCTCATTGTATAAGACAAGGAAGCAAATGGTAAAAATGCAGATTTTCTAGCATAAAAGCCTTTCTTCCAAAATTTGTGCTACCATTATTTTTAAGATGAGTTTATGTCTTAAGCCTGAGATTCCATTTAGTAATTCACCTTCCTGCTCTCAGAGTAATTCAGAAAACAAAGTCATATTACTGTGACACTGATTGTGAATATGTGTTATTTATTTCTTTTACACCTCACTTGGCCACTCAGACCTCAGAGTACAGACAACAGAGCTGCATCAGCAACTGATGGAGGAAGGCAGAAGTGGAGAAAAGGAGATGAGAGTAATAATGGTCTAAAGGTCTGTCTGTAAGTTTGTGTGATCAGTGGTCTTTAATGGAATAGGCAGCTCCTCACTAACACATTTGTTGCCTACACTTGGGTATACAATGGCACACTACCAACTCCCCCTTAATTTTCCTGTGACGAGCTTTTTGTGCACTCTGAGAGCTACTTTATAGGACAGGGCTGAAAAAAACCCACCTTCCTACTTGCACAAGCTACTTCCTACTTCTACCAGTTGCAATTTTGATATTTAAGTATTAATTCAGTCTGTGGAAATAACAGGCTTTGGAAGGGTTTAGGTTCTTTTTCTTTTTCCCAAATGGTTCTCTGGAGAGTAAGGCACAGTGGGCGTAGGTGCTGGCATTGCCATTGCATCTCAGTCTTCCAAGCTGCAGAAGATCTGTTATTCTTCCAGACTAAAGCTGTCAGTCAGGAGGGACTGTGAGAAGTGAGGCAGTGCTTGGTGATGTAGACTGAAGTTCACAAGAGACCAACTGATTTGCTCTTGTGACCTAGCACAAATTTGAAATTTCTGCCTCTAGAGGTAAAAGGTTAATGGAATAACCTATTTTTCATCTAGCTCCCTACTGCAAAACACCCTTTTAATTATTGCTATTATTTATTGATTTATAAAGTAACAAGTAACATAAGGTACTCAGCAAGGAAATTATGAAGCATATAAAACACAGTTAAAATGATCAAAGAGATGTCTGATCTGAAGAGATCTACGATGACAAATATGGAAAAGCATTTCTCCATCCTGGAGACAAACATCAACTTCACTGTGTCTGGTTATGCAGACACAGAAAATACACACACAAAAGAATCCATCTGTAAGTTAAAAAAAAAAAAGAGGGATGTTAAAAACCCACACTTGTTTAGAAATGTGAAAACTGTCATATTAAGAATCCAACTATGAAGGAATAGACATTGGAATTCTTAGTACAAGTCAGATAACTGACCAGTGACCCAAACTTCTTTTAGTGTCTCTAAAAATCACTCTGATTGTTTTAATGACACAACAGTTGAGGCAGCATTTGAAGCCACATTGCACAGAAGTAACAAAGAACCAAATCCTACTGGAGTCAGATGTGATGTCCCAATGCTCTGACCCATATCAGGGCTTCTAAAGGGTGCAAAGGTACCATGAGAAGCTGCAAGGGGTGGAAAATATCATTGATGTTAATGTGTTCTCTATGCCTCAGCAGTTGGAAATGGGAATAGGAAAAAGAGAAGCTGTGCTGGAGACCTGCTCCTGATGAGGTCCCTGCATTCCCTTGGTTCCCACAAGCACAGTGGGTGCCCCCAGGTCCAGTGTGCAAAACACAACGGGCTCCAAGCTTCCACACACAGTGTTAAGGCTGCATTTGATGCTTCCCTAATGCAGCCTGGAGCCAGGAACTTCAAAGGAGCACATCAAAGCTGTTATTCACAGCAGAGAAGAGAGTGTGAAGCCGGGTGGCATTTTTTCTCTCCCCAGTGAATATGAAACTTTAGGGGGCTTCCCAAAGGACATATGAGTGATTAAAAAAAAGGAAAACTGTCCTTCATGTCCTAGGGAAAGAACGGTAGAGACCCCATTGAGGCAGACAGAGGAAGAAATGAAAATTTCTATCTATTAATACGTATCCTGGGTATCTTGCTATGCTGACAAGGGAGGGGGAGGGTGGGAGGAAAAAGAACTAAGTTTCATCTTTGTTTCATTGGTATTTTTTCTTTTATTTTAATATGAGTCACAAATGCTTAAAATGATGAAATGAGCATGTGCAGCCTAACTGAGAGAGGAGACAGGCAATTACTGAAACTCTGGGCCACAATATCAGCTGCCTGCTGACTCCTGCGATTGAATTAAAACAATCGTAAGAATAGTGCAAGGACTTGCCCTTGTCCTGCTTGTCTATGTGTTTATTTAATTTTCTTTCCAACTGACTCTCAAATAAATTGGGAACAGCTGCTGGTTTTTTGATTCAGTAGCTCCATTACCCCCCAATGACATCATTCTGGGCACGCTCACCAACAATAGGTCATTATGCAGCAATTACTTTATTGATTTATGGAAGTTTTTAAGCTCCACCAGGAATATGCACATTCAAGGGAAAAAAGGACTTTTCCTTCTGCACTGTTGTAAGTAGTGAGTTGCTGCAGTGGGCAGGAATAGTATTATGGACACAAAATAGAAGTTAGATTACAAAGAGAAAAGACATTTTTGATATGGGTTACGTTGTCAAAGAAAAAGAAGATAAGATTTCAGAGGAGGATCCTGCTGTGAACTGATGTTTAGAAACCATGATTTAATGTGGCAATTAAGTGTATCATGCAAGTAAAACTGCTACGTAACAGACTGGCAGTAAAAACACGCAATATTTGCTATAATGGGCTGATGCAAGGCATTTTTTTGGGACTGCAAAAACCATTTAAGAATTATTATCACTTGGAAACATTTGCTTTCTTCTGTTCTTACTGATGTATTAGATCAGCCATCCTTTGTACTTCAGACACTATTCTAAGAGAGGAATGCAAAAACAGTGTAGTGATCAGTGTTACGATCTTTCAGCTTTTAATCATCTGCTTGGTTTGAAATCAAGACATTTTGAAGACAACTGATGCTACAAATTAAAGCAATTTTTTATCTTCTATATTAAAAAAAACCTGTTGGAACACACAAAAAAAAGTGTCACGGTGGTTAATAAAATGGAGGTAAACAATGGATGAATTTTACAGTATTTTAAAATAGAATGGACATTGGTCTGTATGGAACACAGATAGAAATATCCTTTTAATAAAACTTGCAGAAGAGGGCAGATACCTGCAAAAACTCTGTCTGAATATGTATTTGAATATATGAATGAGGCGTATGCTTAGACCTCTCAACATTTACTAATAAAACTTCATTCACTTGCTTTTCTTTGCACTAAAGAATATAAATTTCTTTGCACTGGAATCTAAAAATGGCTCACTGCAGTCATCAGGAGAATAACTGGAATTTTCAAAAATTTAGAGAATGATGCCTGAGCACCAGAGTATTCAGCAAGAGCTGAGTGCCTTAGGTGGATATTGAAATTTCACTCTTTTTTTCTCTTCCTGTTCCTGACTTCGATGCTTAAAATGTTTCAGTCATCCACAGAGAGGGAAGAACCTGAATACTGTGCTTTACATGACTCATTGCAGTGATGCACAACAGAGGATCTGATCTTCAAGGGCAAGTAAGTGACAGCAGCAGGGTCCTAATTCAAAGGTTGATAAATGCAAACCACCACATTTCTGCAATGATCCCAATTCCTTTTGGAGACCTATCCATACTGGATGACTGAAATATACATGTTGTGAGCATGACTTAGTCAGACACTCCTCACATTAACTTTTCTATACCAGCTGCACATAACAGACAGAATCAGAGAAAATAGCCTCACCTTGTGAATGATTCATAAAGAGGAAAAAATGGGTTGGATAGCTTAATTATGATTAAAAAAAAGATGATTCTTAGAAAACACCTCAGGAAAATGTCTTCAGGTCTGCAATCAACATCACATAGGTACATTACTGTGCCTAGCAGACTGTCATATTATGGCTTGCAGAACTGGGGCTTGGCTGTAGATTGCTGTTACCAGTGTTCTGACAAAGTATTGGAACAATATTTGTGAATTTTTTCTGCATTTTATAGATGCATTTTGCAACCATTTCATTTGTTGTGATATGTCCAATCATTCTTTCCACATCAAATATATGCTAATGTTTGAAAAGTTGGGTGTTTTTCAGCAAAATTATCCTGGATGAAAGAAATATCCTAATTTTTAGGAGGTCATGCTTTGAAATGCAAAAAGAACTAGATAGCTCATTAGATCTGCTGGTACCACATTAGCAGAAACAACATAAAATGAAGTAAGATATTATGATTAAAATAATAACATACCTGTATTTGATAATATTTTTTGCATTTAAGGTATTAAAATAAATATGATCAAATTATCTGGACGCTCCAATGGCACAAGTTAAAGTCCTTTTTTTTCTACTTGTGACATTTGCACTTTGATTGAAAAACATGAAGGGATGTGAGATTCCTTCTCCATAGTCTGATTATTCTTTAAATTTCTCCAATACAACTGTTGTATTTTACTTGCATCATCACGAAGACTTTGTCATGAAGTCAGACATGACTGTTTTAGTAATGTCCTTGTAACAGACTTGAAATACAAGCCTGGACTCTGTGATCTCCCCACAGTGACCATACAGTTACACAATTTATTTTTTTTTACTTATACTATCTTTACCACATTCAATGCAAATGTGAAATTTCTGTAGGGCATTAATGAAGCCACAACAACAAATTGCGTTACTCTGATCTTTCTGGTTTTGTTAACTTTGCCAGACTTCTCCCATTTATAAGATCAACAAATGAGAGAACACCTCTTGAAATTGGCCAGTCAATTACTACAAAAATTAGAATTTAATTTATCGAAGTAGCACTTCCAATATCACAGTAATGCAGAGAAATTAAAAAGTGAAACTAGAGAAAGAGCTGTCCACAGAGACATCAAGGGACCCCAATTTAATTTCTCCTGCCCATGCATCTCCCATGGGCAGCACAGGAGGTTTTCCTACAAGTGGAAGCTGTAGTTAAACCACAGGTGTTGAAATTTAGATTTCTCATTCTGGTCACAAAGCTGGTGAGGAGTGCAGAAAAGCAGGACAGCAGGTGTTCACTCTCGTGGAGGCCAATGAACCAAGAATGAGGACAGCACACACAGAACATCTCTAACAATCCAACCCTGTGGTTCCCTGAATGCTCCCCCTGGCATATGAGGCCACAGAACTGTGCTGAAGCTCAGTGGAGCTGACAAGGGGCGGATCCAGCTGGAAGGGAAATGGGACAAATCTGCTGAGGACCCATGGAAATGGAGAGCGGGGGCAGGGCGACACTGGGTGCTAAAATTCCCCTTTGGCTACTGGAAATCCTTCAAAGCCAGCAAACTGGCGTGCTACCAAACCCAAGTGCTAGTGCCAGAACAGATTTCTATGGTACATCAAGTGACAGATTTTGCAGTCATACCATAAATAATGCACCTTTTCCTCAAGTGAGGTGAGATGTGGTTCTACTGAAATTAATAGCACTAACTCAATTTGTAGTGGCAGGGAATCTGTTTCAGCCTGTTAAGATGTCCATTGATCTGGATCAATGGAGACCTTCTGGGTTTAAGTTATGACTCCTTAGTTTAAAAATTCCACCTGGAGTTATTAGTAATGAGAAGGAAATTCCTCCCTCTTCCAGCATCCTGCTGGTATCGAGGAGGCTGCAGAGGTTACAAAACTACTCATTTTGTGCCTTTGCAATGAGCAGGTTTTCTCACAAAATGGACATTCTTCCTGGCAGTAGTGACTAAGATAGAACCCCACATTCAAATACAGGGCTTGGAACTAGATCTTTAAGGACCATTCCAACCCAAAACATTCTATGATTTCAACCAATTGATGTAATTACCCTGTATCAGTGGTGAAATGTTAAACCTCCATAATGCCTCTGTGTCACTTTTCCACCTTGAAACCTTAGGTGAACAGCTCTCTACATCATTATTTATCCCCAAAAGGAGCAGTAGGTAAGAGAGACAATAGTTAAATGAACTGCCTACTGCCACAAAAGATCAGTGCCAGAGGTAGGATCAGAAGTCAAGTTCTGGATCTTCTAACAAAATTTCTCTATGTACTTACATTCACCATTTGTAATTATTAAAGATATGTAGACATTGAAAAATGTCAGGAAAAAACTCTCTTTCTGTAGGGGTATCTGCCCCATTGTTTCCAGAAAAATACATGAAGCTACAAAGGCAAACAGCCAGTTAGATAATTATAGACACAGCCAAGGGATGCATTAGCAACAATAATCACTGACTGTCCTCAACCAATTAAGATTTAAATTTTGCCCCTTGGCCTAGGCAGCCTGGCTTTCAGTCCTGTGGGGTTTTTCCTCTCTCTCTTTGTACAATTTCCAGTCACTTTGAATACTTTCAGCACCTTTGGTGTTTCAAATTCACAGCAGACTGTGGGACAAGCCTCTCACTGGGCCTGGGCTCAGATGCCAACCCTGGGAACCCCTGGGACTGTCACTGGTTCTGTGGCCATCTCTGTGGCTAGTGGGGCTCAGACGTCACCATAAAAACTGATTTGTGAGACTGCTTTCTATCCTAAACATGGTTTTTCAGCTAACTTTGCATTCTATGGAGATGCATTTTTGAAAACTAGAACTGAGTATAAAATTCCATTATTTAAGTGGCATGTACTAGGTAGGTATGGCCCAAGAAACCTGGCAGTAACTTAATCTGTTTGTGGCTTCTACTTTGTTAGACGCTGAGGAGCCATGAATCTATCTTGTCCTTAAAAACCTGAAAGAGGGGGCCTTTAAAATGAACATAATGCTTAATTTATATGACACAGGAGCAGCATATCAAGGCCTCTGTGCTGATTAGACCCAGATGTTGGTAACAATGTTAGTGTTATGGACCAACTGCAGGTGTGGGAATAAATCCCTTTCCCTGGGACCCTCAGCAATCAGACCAGTGGTTTCTTCTGGCTCTCAGCTCACAGTTTTCAATTAGAACTACAATGGTATTGTTGTTCTCCACCATTAGATCATATGTCACGTAAATGAAGTTGAATACACACTTTAACTTGACAAGGTGATTAAGGCCAAGGATACATATGTTCACTATTTTAACATGATCAAGGTTAAAACATAATAATAAAAAAATAGCCCTGACATGCCATAAAGTTGTTATTATTTTGGCTTATCAGTAGATTTTCACATTTTATTTTCATAAAACAGAACATAGTGCAAACCAGGTCTAGAGTAGAATTTGAATAAAAGGCAGACAAAAACATTATATGTGTAAAATTATATGTGTGTGTGTGTGTGAGTATAATGCTTCGTTATGGACTTGCGTGTTTTTATGTGACAGTCTGACATCTGAAAACTTGGATAGCTCTTTACTTCCTTCCCCAGTTTTCTGTACACTCTCCTGACCTTTTCCTCTTTCAAAGCAATGAATAGTGCATGCACAACTATTTCCACAGGAGAAGAAACAGAAATATTCCTGAAAAGCCATCTATGTTAGAGCAATGAATCCAGCTCATCAGTGCCAGAGGTTGTTTTCTCTATCTCCTTTGGGCTTCATGATATTTAGAACACCACCATGGCTCACTAAAACATATTAAGGGCTCTGGTAAGTAAAGGGGCTGTACTCCTCTTCCACACATGCATAATTCCCATTAATGTCAATGGTCATTACCTCTGCTAAGAAAAGTGTAGCTACTAATATTTTTCTTATATATTCACTTTCATCAGGTTCTTTTTCCCAGAGCTGTGGGACTATGTATTATTCAGTGGTAGCATAACAAAATAAAAAGGGAAAATCTTGTGAAAGTAGAGTAAAAAAATGACATAACCAGCACAGAGACAGGGTTTTGATATATTGTTTGCAGGACAACAAGATGATTTCTCTTTTCTGGTGGTAAAAGGGAATTGCAGACACAAATCCTTCAGGAATGCAGCAGTGTAAGTGGTCCCTGAGGTTGTCAAGTGTTACCCAGGGTTATCAAGCACCAATTACTTGCCACCACAGGCCATCACAAAACTGATCCTGGGACTTATTCTGAACTCAGGACGAAGAGTACAAGGACAAGACCCCACTGCTATGCAGACCTGCTGAATCTCAACACAGAAATCTGCATTTGCTCTCAGAGAGCAGAGCTCAAGAGCTCAGGAGTTCATTACAAGAAGGACTATCATCTTTTCTGCCCTTTGCTTACCCTCTGCAGGCAACAGAGTAGGTGCTTTTGGGTGCTCCTGGGCAACTGGACATGAAGTCATAAAGAAATATCCCCAAATGAGGTGCAACTTGGTGCAACAGCATAAACTTTGCATAAACTGCAAGTCTTGGATACCACATTCTGTTCCGACCCTTTGTTATTCTGCACATCGTAACCTCCTACGTGTCCCGCCTTGCAAGAAAATGGATACAACAGCTGACAAACAGGAATTATCTTAATGTACTTTCACCACTTCCATACTTTCCAACACAGAAACCAAAGAAAAGTGCATAGCACAGACCACACAAATATTCAGTTAATAAAACGAATTCTGTGAACTTCTATCAGTAACAAATAATTTCTATATCTTGCTTTATCCCCAGTAATTCTAAAATATTTGTTGTGTCCACTTCCCTTACTCTTGCCTTAAACTTTTCCTGCAAAGCCCTTGTGAGAGAGACTGCAGGTATGCATTCAAAGGCTGTGACAAGATAAAGAACAAAGTACTGACTCTCTGGGTGTTAATGTTACATAGCTACATACCACTGTTACTCTTCATAGATTCACAATTTGGTATCCCAACTTTTGTTTCAAAAACATTGAGAAACAACTGTTCTACCTATGAAGAGTAATAATTCAAGATGGCCAGAGAAAAATAAATCTGGTTAGTGTAGGATTTGAGAACTCAACATTTCTTTGCTGCGCAGATTTGAAACAAAACCTAAGGGAACTCATGTATTTCTCTATGAGGAGTTGCAGATCCTAGGAAATCTGGGCTTCCTGACTTGGAGAAAGATGAGGGAGAAAAACAGCACAGAAGTGGCAAATTAAAAGCACAAAAATCCCAGAAAGACAATCAAGCCAGAATCCTACTTGGCCTTTATTAGAATTTACAATTCATTCCTGAGAAGCCTTTAAATTTCCAGGAGTCCAGGTGTACTAAAAAAGATGCTTTCTGACCTGTTTCAACTATTTCTGGTTATAAAAATTGTGAGTAATATTCTGTAGTGATGAAGTAATCTAGAAACTTGCCTCATACAGTTTTAGACACCCTGTATTAATTCAGGACACTGAAAAACCCTAGAATAGGTAACATGGGAAATAAAAACTTCAGCTTTAATGATTGATTAATGAGGACCACTGGCATGCTCACTTACAGGTGACAGGTCTCACACAAACAATGTCCTGTTTGTGGCTTTTGCATAGAAGATGTATTAAAAATCATTCACCTCTATTAAAAAGCACTGCCTCGGTAACAATGTCAACATAAATTAACTTCAGCAGAACTGTAAGCAACAGAAGTTAGTAATGATATGTAAGATTTAACTTACAAAAGGGCTTCAGAAATTTGCACATTTTTGAGGCAGAAAACCATAAACTTAATTTAGGAACAGGGTTCTTACTTCTGGCTTTGTCTTCTGAATGTTACCTCAAATGGTGTGCCCTGTATACTTAACAATTCTCCTGAACAACAATTAATCCATGCTGACAAATTTGTCAGATGTATTGGAGTAATCAACTTAATTTTCAACAGGTTGTTTAGGGTGAAAAGAAGCCTTTGTGTACCATTTTAGCAGTAAATTATCATAATAAGAGTACTCGCACTGGTATATAAAAATTGTAGTAATGGTATTTGATATATAGAAGCTTTAGAGTTCAGAGGTTGCAAAGATTTTTCTCTTCTCTCATGCAGCTGGATATATTCTTTGAAATGAGGAATGATGAAGCAATTTCTACACAAGATTTGTCCCCAGCAATGATGTTCAAAACAGGAGGGCTCCTCTAGGAATTCATTCTACAAATCTTAAGAGAAATCTTAAAGTAAGACTCAGGGTCAGAGGAGGCAGTACAGAAAGTAGCTACCTCAAGATCAAATCCATCTCCAGTGACATGGCCACAGTGAAAGACAGGGGGAAAATAATCTAGAACTCCAAACATAATTTCTTTTCTTGGTTTTCAACTGTTCCACTTTCCTTTCACTTGTTACTCTACTCACTTTCCTAGACATCAACTCGCCTTTTAAACTCATAAAAATAGCAACCACAAAGGCAAAGTTAAAGGTGTAGTGGAGTAAAGTAGCAGCATTAGACAAGTCAAGGCCAAGTCAAGAGTTTATTGTAGCAGGTGTTGATCCATGGCTGTTAACCACTGGGAGAAAACTGGCCAAGAAGCATGCCACTTAAAGATGGCTAGGTGTGCCATTTTCCCATTGATTGGAGGAAAAGAAATCAATGGTGTGGCCTCTGGTCCATAGAAATCATATCCCAGATATGGGAATATGTTTCAACAAGGCACCAATGCATTCTTCTGCTGTTACAGCCCCACCATGATCTGAACAGTTCTGGTTCTGAGCAAAAGCAATGGGCTCGTTTAATCCCAACCCAGCTTAAAAATGGCAGTCTGTAATTTAGATCATTCAAAGCAGGTGTCAAAGCACAGAATTTATTAAGAACTTAGGATATGTAATAAACTTAGGCCATGATAATCCTGTGCAGCTCTCATCCTGAGGTCTGGATCCTGTTAGCAAGTGAAGCACTTAGGACCAAGGCCAGCCTTTGCATCCTGGGGAGGACAAAAGACTGGAGAAAAGGAGAAGATGCTGTCATCTTGTTTTCCTTCTGCTGACCAGAGGTTAGTGAGTTCAAAGGGAAGTCTGTAGAGACAAAGACCATTTCTATTGTTATAAGAAACCCCCAACTCTCTCAAACTCCTCTGCTAATAGCTCATAACAAAAATGCAAGAGTGGTTCAGGCTCTTAAAGACTTCTAAGTGTAGGTAAAATATCTTTCAAATCAAAGACAAGTACTCAGGTGCAAGCCACATGCACAGCAAGCACTGTAAACAATAAAGTGGCTTTAATAAGTCATCTATCAAAGAACTAGAAACATCCACCTCAAAAAGACCCCTCACAGCAATCACTAAGCTCGTTGGCTGGTCTGTTTACACTAAAGCCATTTCTTATTCCTTATTCATGTCCTAGCAGTGAACAATAGCAATATTATGCTGAAAAGTTGAGTAAATCTATCCAACCTCTCACCAATACCTTCATGAACCAATGAATTAATGGGGATGGATGGCATTATTCCACAAAGTATTGTGAAAACAGGCACCATTGTTAGGCCCATGGCACATTATTGATAACCAAGTAGAGTCAGAGCATAAAAGAACATATTACAGGTGGAGAAAAGAGAAGTGTTCTGCAAACACATGTAGAGGAAAGAAGATGCTTTTTGTGCTGTTCACCCACAGTTAAAGTGTAACTGATTTTCACATTTAAGCAACAGCTTCCTAAATATAGCCTTGACAAACATCTGCCTTTCCTTCATTTCCTGTCTGTTTCTGAAACAAATCTGACCAGTGCTGGATGAGGAATTTGAAATTAACCATAGGATGCTTGAAAATCACATATGTTCTGTAGCTATGCCTTGATTGTACTGGGAGATCTAGCCTGAAGGCCAAGCATGGCTGAGGTTGCAAGGGGAGAGAGAGTAGAGAACAGGGTGATGAAGGCAGAGCATGAGACTGAAGATCTTGCACAGATGTTGGTGCAAGAGCATCTCTCACTGCCATCTCTGGGCAATGACCTAGAATAAAGTTGCCTCTCTTCTGGATGAAAAGCTTAGTCCTCAAGCCACCAGAAACATCTTGAGACATTAAAAAAATGTGTTATAAAAGCATGGATGATGCCTGAGCAATTACAAACAGTGAGGGGTATCTCTGACTTGTATTAATGCCTCACACACTGCATGTGCTTGTGCCTGTATTAAACACAGAGAAACACATGAATGGTGTTTTTTTACAGTACATCTGTACTTCACACAGATAACACACTAGAGAAAGTGAGTGAGCATACTGGTATTTCTATTTAACCCAGTTATGGAATTTGTTTTTAAAATATTACCTTTGACTTAATCTATTGATCAGGCATGGATCAGGGTCTAGATTTTAGCAGTTGCCATGGGCTGAACAGTAAAGTGACAGCAGCTGTAACAGTAGTTCTCATGTTTTAATGCAACTTTCTGGAAATGAGCTGTACACACAACCAACACTGTCTCTTTCTAGCCTAGAGGAGGCTTAGGAGTAGGAAATATAGATTAGAAGGGCCTTACCATCCATTCATGCTAGGTACCTTACAACCACATGGAAAAAACAAAGTCTGGCTAGCAGCTGATAACCCCATTTAGTATCAGCTTTAACTTGCAGTAAACCTCTCAACTGCAGTATCCCCCCTCTGTCATTTATATCTACTGGACACATGTGCTGAAAGTGAGCATGAAGTAACTGCATCTTACTCAAATGTCATATACCCCATAAGTGCAAATTAACTAGGCCCTGTGTTTATTACAGTGCAGCTTGCTAGACCTCCTTGGGTTTAGGGTCAGTTGGTGTTTCTTTATGAGCCCTTTTATGAAAGTTTTCAGTGCTTTATAGCTCAGCCATTAAATTTTGCTCCAGGCTGAAGCTTCTTACAAAAGATTTAATTCTAGAAGCTTTTTTTTTTTTTTTAATGCATTTTCAAAGAGATCTCTTTGGTCATTTTTAAAACATAAAAAGGTATCAAAAAAAAAAAAAAGTTAATTGGTTTTAGGCCATCTTTAAGGCTCACCATAATTCAGAAACAACTTAGAGCTGGCTATTTTTTGTGTTTGAAGCCTGTCTACTAAGTTTGTACTAGGACTTTTTACTGCATTTCTAATATGCATGTCTATAAATAGGTAGTCCTACACCTTTTTATGGTTATTACAGTTTCTTTTTCACCCCCATGGCCTGAAATCCTGCTTGTCTGACTCATGGAGAGTAATCCATATAAACGTGATAAGCAGTTCTAAGCCTCCATTTTTAGCAGTTAAATTCTAGAGAGCTAAATCTCTACTTCACTTAGTTGTGTTCTTTACATTTCATATTAACATAGAATTTCAGTAGTGTTAAATGTTGTTTGGCACTTCAGTATGTGTGCCGAAATTAATTCCTGCCCTGGCCACTCTGGCATTTTTAATTCTAGGTTTAGGAAGATATGCTTGTCAGCAGTGCTGCCTAAACATGATCCTGCTCAAACTGCCCTGTTTTCTGCATGTTTTTTGTCCTGGGGTCAGGGAAGACCACAGTTTGAATGTTTAAAACCTCTCAAACCACCCCCCTGACATGTCACTGGCAAAACAAACGAAAAGGAACAGATCGTCCAGTACTGACATTTGATCTCTGCATTCTGTGTGAGCCTACCCACCCAGAGGAAGAGCTCTTCCTTCCAAAGAGCTACAAATGAAACCAAGGCACATTTACAAAAGCATCTATGTGGATACCCACACTGAAGAACTTGAGAGCAAAAGGTGCCAGGAGCTGTACCAAAAACCTCCCCGTGTCTGACTTTTGACTTTGCATCTGGAGAGCTGTGAAACCCCCAACAGCAAGTTCAGCTGTCCCAGTCCTGGCATAACTTGTACATCCTTCCCTCACCAGCTCCATCAAGGCACTAAACTATGTTTAGTGCAGAAATCTGTTTATTTTAAAATACTTAATTTCCCTTCCTCCCATCTGGGAGCCAGCCAAGGCCTACCTTCAACTGGGCTTCCCCGCCTGGGGAAGATGTCCTGCAAGTCCAAAGCTCTTGGGAGAACATGTCCTGCAAGTCCAAACCTCTTGTACACGTTACACCTAATGTCAGGGTGACCCTGAGCTCAACCAAGCAATGAGAGGGACACGTAAGGTGTCAGCATTGCAATGCACATCACATGATCTACACAACACGAGAAGCAACAGAGGAAAGTTCCTTGTACTTTATGATAAAAGAAGAAACACAAGTTTATAAAAAGACAAAGGAAGCAAGGGAAAATAAATAGAAATAAATTTTTGCATGTTCTATTTTTGGTAAACCTCAGGGCAAAAGTCAGGTTTGAGCAGGAAAAAATATCTGTTGCATAATAAACTAAAATCTATTAACATTATTAGGACAGCCAATATAAATGTAAATCTATGCTTCACGTGTAAACTTTAATTTTTATTAGATGGTTTCATCCTAGAGCTGAATGTCTCTCTACAGCCATCCCTTCAGGTCTTGCCTCTCTCTAGTATATTCTTTCTGCATAACAACTGCAATATATAGCTCTTCCCATACATTAATCACAGCACATCTTGATTACTGCAACATTCTTTTCTCAGCCTTGACAAAACCAATCATCCTCCCATCCATTAAGAATATTCCTGGCAAAAATTATTTTCTAGCCTATTTCTTTTAACCATTTCATTTAGTCTTTTCATTTTCTTCTGTTGGCATAATTTTCATATTATATCAAATATTAAACTACCTGTTGTTCTTTTTAATAACCTCATAGCTGATCTCACTCACGATCAGCTCTTCTTCAGTAATGGGTTGTTTCCTCCTGTCTGACCTATTAAAATTTCAAACACTTTCATGTTTTGTCCCATAGGTTGTCCTCACAGTCCTTAAAACAAAAAGTTTTCATGGTCAGAGATGATAATAATAATAATAATAATTTCGGTGTTCTTATTCCAACTTGTCCCAAAAAACTTCTGTCTCCATGAAATCTGAAAAAACTTCCCAGTGGTTAAACTCAGAGTATGCTGGGACCACCACCCACCAGTCTGACCCATAAGTGCCCCTTGGTTTCCCTGGAACACCCTCAGTTACATCTGCACCTCTGTGATGTATCTTGTCCTGGGCTCAGACGCATAATCAAACTGCCACAGCTTAATGAAGGCCACGTGTTGCCTGAGCCAAAGTAGTGAATTGCATAGTTTTAAGTCACAGCACAGTGGTTAAAATGCACCAATTTAAACCTCAATGGAAGGGGTAGAAGAACATAAGTTTGCATCATGACAGCTGAGAGTACGTATGCAGAGAGTCATCGTGGAAACATCTTAGACCATTGCAACTTAATTTTGTGTCTGGAGCTTTACACATGGAACTGTGTTTGGAGTGAAACCTTGCGGGTTTTTGTTACAACCATGGAGCATTTAGATGTCTTGTGCAGGACAGGGATTCTAGGATTCTAGTGGGCAGTGAGTAACTACCAGACATGGCTCTACATAAAAACGCTTTGTGAACAGCCAGGCATGCTGTTCCTGAAACAGTCTCTGTTCTCATGACACTCCCTGCTCTTGTGTGCTTCTCAAGAGCTGAGAACCTGTTATCACATTGTTTATGGATCAAATATTTCTCCCTCTACTCAAAGTCGTTTTGTCCATGCATTTGACTTCCACAGTTACATCTTGCTTTCTCCTCTTCTGCAGTTTTTTCCACTCATTCTACTTCTTCAGTACCTAAATCACACCTTCAACATAATTTCTCCTCTTCTTCCACCCCTCACCTTGTTTTTCGTTCTCGTTTGTAGCAGAAGCCCCAAGTACAAGAAACTGAAGAAGTATTTTTCATCCTCTAAAGCTCTCGAGATTTGGTACTGCCAATGTGACAGAGGCAACTCCTGGAACAAATAAAACTTTTAAAACCATTTTTATGTCAGAGTTCCTATTGTTTGGGACTTAGATGCAGTCTCAAAATCACACAAGAATTTGTAGCTGAGATCATGCCAGTACATAAAAGTACATTCTTTCACTTGTGCTAATGAAGAGGACACAGGCAGAACTCGAGGACATGTCTCAACAAGAGCTACTGAACAATCTGGAAATGTCAGAGGATAAGATTTTCTGAAAAGGAAATAATTGCTAGGCTTGCATTCTCCCTTCCACAAGGGCAACCTTCCAGCACTTCTACCTGGTGTATCATTCTCTCTTCTCTGCCTATTTGAGCCTCTAAACTGCCTGAAGAAGGAATCCTGGCTGCAGTGGTGTAAACACTACATCTTTATA
This sequence comes from Irena cyanogastra, assembly GCA_013397155.1. Classification (NCBI taxonomy): domain Eukaryota; kingdom Metazoa; phylum Chordata; class Aves; order Passeriformes; family Irenidae; genus Irena; species Irena cyanogastra. Next base: position 225,165 of record VWZV01003000.1, on the reverse strand, counting down.
CATAATCCATGTGGCCAGGGAGAGATGAGAAGTTAATCATCAATCCCTTGATGAGCAGGAGTAGATAGGAACTGGCATATTGGTTTTTAAATAAAGAATTCCCTCCATCAGCAATACAGGCTTGTGCAAGAAGCTATTAAACACAATTCTCAGAATTGCTATGGTGTCTCTGGAATAAAGTCTAACTGAAAAGGGTTATTAAAACTTGTCTCCTAAATTGTTTAGCCAGAAAATGCAGCCAGAGGTTCTGAATGTGTAAAGGAAAGCATATGCACATGTTCAAATTCAGATGCTTTCAGAGAAAAAATAATTAATCATCTCTGCAATCTAGTGAAGCAAGCACATAACCCTGTGAAAAACTACACTATCAGAGGGAAGGAAGACAAGGAGAAAGATAGAGAAGAGGAATCAGCCTGGCATGGTTAAACGATTTGTTCATGAACAAGATCCATCATCAGACTTAAAGAATGACCCGGATTCCACTGAGTTCCAAAGAAGGAGTTTAACAGTTCTGAGCATGATTCTTAAACACAGGAAGTGTTTGATCCTTATATACCTGTCATTGTTTAATAGTTCTTTACATAGATCCCATGGTTTAGGCTAAGAATCAAAGTCTATTGGTTTTGTTATTGAGGATATTTTTCCAATATCAGTCTAAAAAAATACCAAAGGAAATATTACAAGAAGACAAGTCAAATCATTTGTGTTCCTGCAAACAGACTAGCCAAACACTGATAATACTGTCACTCTGGATTTGTATATTAAAAAGAAAAGAAAAGAAACAAACAAAGAAGAACCCAAATAAAACCAAAAGATCCCAAATCCTAAAATGTGGCTGATTTCAAAACAGCTTGGCACTCATGTGCTTGGCTGTTTTGTAGACCATGATCACGACTGCTGTTACAATTATAAATATTTAGATCTAGATCCTTCCAGCTTTATCAGTATTTCCTTTGAAGAGGGAGAAAAGGTAACTTTGGCTTTTTCACTGGTTGAGGAATTTTCTGAGGTGAGGGAAATCTTATTTTCCACTGCAGTTCACCTAGGTCTATTTGTAGTATAAGAGACTACTCCTCTAATTATGTGTTTTATATTTTTCTAAGGTTCTCGGCCAATTTATTTCTGCAGAAAAGTGTATCTTTAAATTGTGAAAATCACTCCATAAATTCTGAGTTAGAACAGTCAAGGTCTGATACCTTATCTGTGCTCGTACTGTATATAAGGTCACATCATCAGCATGTAGATGTACAGAATATTTCATGAACTATACAGTGTTGACAGGTCATAAATAAAAACTGAGAAAGTAAAAGCCCGCTAATTAGCTCCTGAGGTAACTTTGTGTATAACATTTTCACCCCAGATTCAACACCATTAAACAAAATGACTGCTGTTTGCTCTCTAATGTAGCCAGAGAACCATTCTACTGTAGTTAAATTCAGTCAAATTGAGGGAAACTTAGACAGCAATATGTTGTGATTTATTGGAACAAAAGGCCACAGTCAAATCAATATAGATAGTTCCCACATAAAAAATTATGATGGGTGTCTGTAACAATATCAAGGTTACCTTGAAAAGAGCAATGTGGCAGGCCAAAAACATGACTAAAATAGGGTCAATACATTCTCTTTGAAAGGAACACTCATTCATTTTTGAGCAATTGTGAGAAAATAGAAAGCACAAATAGGTTATAATTAGGGCAGTACAAAAGGGTTTCTAAAGCATCATTTCAAATGGTCAATTATCTCAAATTAGAAAGAAGATATTGTAATAAAGATCCAGCAACTGGTTTGAGAAGAGCTTGCAGAAAGCATTTAAAGAAGCACAGGGTAAGGTCCCCAATGGTTGTCACACTGACTGGAAGGTGGGCTGAGAGCAAGGAGCCTCTTCTTTTACGGACTCAGGTTCCCCACTGCATTAGAGATGACTGAAAGCACATTTTCACAAGCAATTTGGAAGGCAAAGCAAGGTATCCAGGTGTTATCATACAAAAGGAAAAATACCTTTTTTTAAGGCATTAATAAAAAAAAAAGTTTTCATATGAAAGGCAAGAATGCAAGATTGCCTGGACGAGAGTGGCTGGGTTGAAAATGAGTGAAAAAAATATTTCAGCATATATTTGGGTGAGTGTATTACTTTTTTCTGTATGCTATTTGATATTTACAGTGATTGGTCACCTCAAATGCATTTGCATTGCTTCAGCTTTTGAGATCACTTGAGAGAAAGAGATTAATGAGAATTCAAGATGACCAGACAAACTTATCCAAGTGTGGAGAGATTAGTATGCACAGACATGAATTACATTCTGTAACCATCTTGTAACCTGAAAGTTCTTAGTATAAAAGTAGTACAAGACCTTTTACATCAGTATCTAAACTTGAATGACATTTTGAAAATTTTACACAACTGGAATCTATTTTTTAAAAAATTAATAACCCAATAACCTGCTTCACCTGATATAATAGAGAAAATAATACGTCAGTTTTCCAACAGCACTCCATTATGACACCTTTCCAGCAGATAACATGAACTATTTGTGATTTTATGATTTTAAATCTCATCATTCTTCTAAATTGCAACATGAAATCTCAGATCTATTGTTTTTACACTCGCCTCAGAGGGGCAAGTCACCAGTCTTTAAATGAGATTCCTTCTAAAATCACACCCTAGCTGTTCCTTCTGCCACCCCTCATATTTAAGGTAGGTTATTTCCAGAGAGAGATGGTGGTGTGGAATATGGAACAAACAAAGAGGCTGAGCTGAAGGCATGGGAGTCTCACCCAGACTCTCACACTGATGCCCACACACCATGAGGCAAGAAAGATGAACAGGTAGGGCAAATTTTCTTCTATGCCAGTGACTTTTTGTGACAGTAAGGCAAATCTGAAGAGTTTTTAAAAGGTCACAAAGTCATTGCTTGGTCCTAGGCAAGATATAGTAATGGAAGGTGTATTCCTGGGAATCATTCTGAAGTGGCCCAAAGAGAGTTCAGTGCATGACATAATGTCTCTCCAGCCAACTGACCTGTGATTTCTCACTACTCGGGCTTAATAGCTTTCCTTACAAGTTTTTTAGATGGACTACAGATGAAGCTGGTTTGTTACCTTTTTTCCCAAGTGGTAATCTTCCCAGTTATACTAAAATAGAACTATTATCACCACCAGTGTGGTTGTTACCATAGTTCCTAAGCAGAAGATTGCAGTAATATCCCAAAAGAACACTGGTCCTGAGCAGCATGTCTAGAAGTCAACAGAATTCCTCCCTACCACACCATGGAATTGGTGGCAATATTTGTTGAACCTTTCCCAGTTTGTAAATGGTTAACAAAAATATAACCCATCTACATAAAATGCTGTCAGATCTACTGCTGACAACAACAGTTATTTCATTCTTACGTAAATACCATTGGACAAAAAGAAAATAAAATTGGTGTTTATTACTAAATGTTTAGCCTAAGTAGGAAACATACAATTAGGGTACTATAAGAGAAACTTAGGATGTTATGCAGATAGGATGGAGAACTTACCTTCCAATGTCTCTGAATATGAGAGATACATAAAAATAAATACAGATTATTAGAACTTAGCATAAGTAATATATTTGAAGAAGAAAATACCAAAACCACAGGCATTTGAAGTTCAATAATGAAATTATTTCTGCATTATTATGGTATTAGCTTGTTAATAATACTGACAATTTTCTGTTTTATTTAATAAATGAAAGTCCTATGCTGATCGAGTTGTCAGTGTTGTCTATGGCAGCCATAAGAAATGCCAACATAACAGCAGAAAATTAGTAGATAACTTTTACTTTAAATTTTAAGATATTATAATTGAATAGTTGCTACCTGACATGCTGAAGTTTTTTCTTGCTAAATGTGATTTAGGCAATGATTAATGTAGAGACAGAATTACCACTTTTTTACACAACGATGACCAGCTCTCATTTGTGTGCTTATCCAGACTGAATCATAGAATGCTCTGGGTTGGAATGAACCTTAAAGGTCATCTCATTCTAACCTCCTGCCCTGGGCAGGGACATCTTCCACTAGACCAGGTTGCTCTAAACCCCATCCAGCCTGACCTTGAACACTTCTAGGGATGGAGCAGCCAAATTTCTCTGAGCAGCCTGTTCCATTGTCTTACCACCCTCACACAAAATAATTTTTTCCTAATATTCAATCCAAACCCACTCTCTGTCAGTTTGAAGCCATTCCCCCTTTTCCTGTCACTCCAGATTCTTGCAAAGAGTCTCTCTCCATTGTTCTTGCAGGCTCCCTTCAGGTACTGGAAGGGGCAATTAGGTCACTCCAAAGCCTTCTCTTTCCAAGCTGAACAACCCCAACTCTCTCAGTCTGACTGAGGTCTATGCTTCCATGTCTTCATGATTGTGGCTGCCCCTCCAGACCCAGCACAGCTGTATGTTTCTACATGACAACAAACTTCAAGTACCATCCAATGAACATGATATGACCTAAACAGATGGTCACTCATGCTTTTTGTCTCCAGACTCTCTTAATCTGTACCAAATTCAGCTGAGGGAGAAAGGCTGATAATTTTCAGCCTATCAATCAGCCTCATTTTACTTCATGTTTTGCAGACACGTTTAGATGGTGTTGGTTGCTGGATGAATATGCACGTATATTTACTCCAAAGTTTGCAGCTTGATGTTCTTTGATAGGCACTTCCAGTATTTTCTATTCAAATGAACATAACTCTTCTATAAAGTAGAGTAAATGTCAACTAACTCAAAAGCTGATTAAAAAGAATGTTAAAAAAATTGTAAGTTTTTAGTGGAGAACTAGAGACATACACTAAGACTACAGTCTCTTCTACTGACCAGCTTTTTTTTTTTTTCCTTCTGGAGCTACTGAGATCCAGGGACCCTCAATCTGACTATTTCACTGATGAGCAGAGATATTCTTTCATTATGTGTTTTCAGTTGCCCAAACTGGACATCTGACTGATTTCCAGGGCCCTCATTTCTGCTTCAACGTCTAACAGAAGAATGATCTTTAATATAGATAAAATTCTGAGCAAACCTAGAAGACAAACACCACCTGAGAGTGATCTACTCAACACTGTGCATTGCTCTTGAGATCTCATCTATAGAGATAGTTATAGAAAGTGATTTGACAGAATTTGAGAAAGAAAAATGTGTGTGGAACAGATGCAGACATATTGTGACAACCAGATACAGCCACAGGAGGCAGCCAACCAAATGGGACCAAACTGGATGCAAAGGGACCTCAACCAGTTTTATCTCATCTGGCATTTGTTCCTTTCTTTTCTCTCTTTTTTTGTTTGTTTGTTTTATTTTGTTCTGTTATAGCTGAAAGCAAAGTATTGCAATTATGGAACACCAAGAGCCAACTCTCTTTGTCTGGAGGAGCTGAGCCCAAGTGAAGAAATGCACAAATACAAAACTCCACTATAATATGCAGAAGAAAACAACATGCTGCTCTCTTCACCTAAATCTAAGCCTTCAGAGAAATCTGATGATCTTATTTAGTCCATAGATTAAGATCTCAGCCAAAATGTAATAAAATTACAATAAAGGTTATGTATCAATAAGGTGTCAGTCGTGCAGAGGGATGAAGTATTCTAGTCATAATTAAATTTCAAATCTAATTATGATTTGAGGAGTCCTTTTAATTACATTGCAATATTTTGCTTTTGTAGGAAGATGATTGCTATAGCATCTTTTATCTGTAATTTTCTTTTAATTAAAAAATGTAAATAAATCAAAACCAGCTACTTAAAATACTTACATCTTAAATGAAAAATAAATAAAAAAATGCAGGGATTTCACCATCCAGGTCTTATTCACTGAATCACACCCAGGCATAGCGTGGAGAGTGAGAGAGGGGTGCCTAACAAAGTGGTGAATTTTACATGATCATGTTTTTCTTTCACATAACCAGAAATGGCCTAATTACTTTGGCCAAAGGAATAAAAAAGAGAGCTTCCTCAGAGCAAAGAATGTCAGATAGGAAAAATACAAAACCTTTTCTTCAAAAGGTGTTGAGACTGGCATCCTTTGGAAAGCTGCTGGAAGCTGCCCTACACTGCACATCTCCAGCCAATCCCACCAGCCTCAAGTGTTCAACAGCACAGCAATTCCAGGTTACTCTGATTATTAGCACTTGCAAGCCTCTTTCTGCCTTTTCTGTCCTCCTCATGTCTCTTTCAAGCACTTAAGTCAGTTTATATCACCTGCCTGGGTGCTAACTTTATGTCTCGGCTTCAGTAGTTCCTTTTCTCCCCAGTGTTAGACATCCTGATGGTGGGGCTTGAAAAGAAAAATGTTTCTTCTTGGCCTTCATTTCTCTCAGCAAAATAGGCAAATGTTTATAGCCTTTTAAGACAGGAGTAAGGAATGCCAGGCATATTTCCCAGGCCTTCTGCTGTAGCATAAATCTATCACTATTCCTATGATAAATATCTCTTTTACAATGTATTAAGGCCAGTTTTACCTTTGCCACAAACTTCTCATACAGGAGGAGTCATCCATAATTGTTTCCAGGGAACTCTGTACGATTATGCAGTTCTGACTGTAAAATATTCCTGCTGAGTTTTTTTTTTCCATCAGCACGTTTCATTGCCACATTGTATACCAAAATTATTCAACCAAATCAACCCAACACTTGTAGTGGAACTTCATTACTTAAAATAATGACTCCTTTTTTAAGAACACCTGCATTTTTTTGAAAGAAAGTTATTAATTTAGTCTGGCATAATCTTTTCTAAACTCATGTTATATTCTATCCCATTTTCTATTTATCCTTCATCTTTACTGTATTCTACAAGCTTTTCTTTAAAGCCTAACTCACAACTGATGCTGGACAATTAGGCTTATAAATGTCCAGATACTCTTTTTCCTATCTTAGTATATATCCATATCGCAAATATGTATGTACATTGATAAGTGAACATTGCTCTCTCTTCCAGAAGCAGTTTGCTGATGGTGGTCAGACCTGAACAGCAACAGCACTAAGTTCTTCCTCAGCACAGCACCATAGGAAAATTAATACAATTAATTAATACAGATTCTCACCTGTTCAGTGAATTCCATTGAAAGAAAAAAATCTTTCTCCCATCTAATCTCTGGACTCCAACAGATACCTGCTCTAGACTCTGGGGACATGCCAAACACCAGCAAGAAGCTGGTTTAGCAGGTAGTGGTCACTGGGGTACTGCAGCATTTCAAGCTTAGGGTTTTGTCTCAGACTCTTTATTAAAAGTTACAAGAGCCTAACTTATATTGGATAACTGCAGTGTCCACATAGATAAATTAAGGTATTGTAAATGCTGTTAGACTTCATGTTAGGGCATCACATGACCCTCGCCAGACAATTTCATTTGTAATCAATATCCCTAGTTAATAGTTCTGGGTTGTTGGCTTTTAACTTTAACTTTAGCATAAATATTTTCTAATGTTCAATTGTAATTTATATATCTAATGCAACAGTATAATGTCATTGTGCACCAACAGTCCATGTAGAACCTGAAGGTAATTTTAGAAAGTCCTTAACTGGGACTATTTTTGCTACTATTTTGTGACATGAAAATTATATTTTCACATCAGCAGAAAAAGACCATATATTGGCATTCATGTGCAAAATGTGCTTTGAAGATGTTTCTGTAGCATTCATGAACCACCAGATCTCACAAGGACTTTAAAAACTCTCCTTGCTTTGAATCAACAGTAAATTAACATTTTATATTTACAAAGTCATCCACAACCAGCAGAAGCTTTAGTAACTGAAATAGATGTGTAACAAAATGAAAAGAGCCAAATAAGCAAAATATTTGACTTCTACATTTGGTATATATTGGCAGCATCTGGCCTTGAAGGGAGAAAAGATTAGGCCAAGGTTAGATATTTTTGATCGAATTCCTCAATTTTTTAAGAAGTCTAAATATCTGACTCTGCATTGCTCTCTCTTCCAGAAGCAGTTTGCTGATGGTGGCCAGATCTGAACAGCAACAGCGCTAAGTTCTCCTCAGCACAGCGCCATAGGAAAAACATGATCACAATTATTTTTGGCCTGGATGCAACTGAAGCTGTTGCCATTGCTGTCAGACGTTCCCCTACCCCGGCAAAGGTCAGCAGCCACCGAGGAGCCTGCAGAGTACGTGCTCCTCACCCACAGCAGCTCGGGGCATTCAGCAAAATGCCATCTTCTCCCTTCAACTGCTGGGCAAAACCAGGGCCCTTTCTGCCAGTGCCACCACTGTGGAGGGGACTGCAGGGGTAGGGGACAGAGCTGAGAAGGACAGTGCCACAGCCAGCCAGATGGGCAGGTAACAGTACCACAGGCACTGTCACACTGAGCCCAGTGAATTCCACTCTACTGCTTTAATGGATGCTTTATGGTCTGATTGGTTCTGAGCAGATTTTTTTAAAAATGCACTGTGTTGGTGTAACATCCACTTTAAAAAATTCCTTCAAAAATTCCCTAAGGCTTCAGTAGAAGCAGGATTAGGCCAGAGCCAAATGCATCTGAAAATCTGCCCTTTGAACATGCTGAGCAGGTCAGGGGTGGAAGAGGACAAGTGTTTTACACTCAGTGTGACCATCTCAGTGCCAGTTTGATAACACAGTTTTCTGAAGGTGCCATCTCTACAGAACTGAGCTTGCTTTTGCTTTTTTTCTTTCTTTTTTTCCCCCCTCTGGTTTACTTTGATTTTCTTTTTTTTTTTTTTTTAATGTGACTTTTTTTGGACCAGAGAAACAGTTACTGTAGTGCTCTTTTGCAACTTGGCTCTGGCCAGCGCCTCTGGGTGCTCACAAAGTTCATGTTGTGCTGCAATAGCTCCCATCCCAACGCATGCTGCCATCACAGCCCTCTCGCCGAGGAGCTCGGGAGTTTCCTGCACTAATTGTACCCCCGCCAGTTGCCAACTTCCCTGCAGCAGCACAAGCCAGACTTTCTTACAGGCTGTTAATATTTTCCACTCCAGTATCCATTGCCAAATTCTCCCACGGCTTGCTACAAGTTTCCTGACAAGATACGCTTGTAGCACGACATGCAGGAGATTCATAAAGGCAGCCGAGGCCGGGCTCCCACTGCTCAGGACCAAAGGAGGGCCTGGGCAGCGAGGTGAGACCTGGCCAAGTTGTTCTTCCCAGAGAGCACCTGGCCATGTTTGTTCACACCAGCGTGACCCAAACCAGACGCACAATGCACAACGACAAGACTTCCTGGGAAAAGCAGACACGGGTGTCGCTGGCAGCTGTGGAAGAGCCAGAGCACAGCCCCAGAGGAGCAGCAGTGACTAAGCCACGCCAGGCCCCAAGCAGCCCAGGGGACATGGTGACTCAGAGGCACACCTCTGGCTCCCCATCCTTCCCCCGCTTTCCCTGATGTGGACAGGGTCGGCCACAAACCATGCCCCCGCAGCTCCCTGAGGACACACACAGACAGGGTGTCTGTGCCCAGACATCCCTTCCTGGACTCCTCTGCCCACATCTGGAGCTGCCGTGGGGCTGGACAGTGGTGGAACACAGCCCAGCCCAGAGGAGACAGCCAAAGGGAGAGCTCAGGGCTCCCCAAGCCAAGGGAGCCCTGTAGTTAAAAACTGATCTGGCAGGAGACAGGAGAAACTGTGTCTTTGCTGGCCAGGAGACAGAGAAAGGGACAAGCCACCATTGGTGCTTGAGAGGAAAATAGGCCTGATGCTACAGCAGTTTGTGGGGGGCTAAGAACACTACCCTGCCAGAACTGTGTGGCTGCAAATAAAGGGGACAGGCAATATGAGTCACTTGAGTCCACTCACCCTTACTGTAACGCAGAGGAAAATGAATAAATAAGACCAAAAGCTGGTTTCAGAAGTTGCATTATTATTTTCCCAAGCAAGCTGAGCAAAGTGGTGATTTGTACATCAGTCAGTGAGATGATGCCTAGTGCAGACGCAGGACCCAGGAGAGTTGGTGTGGAGCTGCCACCAGAGCTTGCCACCTCTGCCACGGCCATGACAACTCAGCAAAGCTCAGCTGGCCACCACAAGCCTCTGCCCTGAGTCCTGAACCCCAGGCAGCGATGGCAGAGGCAGGCAGAAACATACCCAGGAATGGCACAAACTTTGCTTACAATGCTTTTGATGCTGCAAAACTTCAAGCCCTGAGACCTAGAGTTGGGTTTCGGAAAATACCAAAAGGCTTGCATGTTTAACCTACAAGTATTTTGAAAGGTAGGCACAAAAAAAGACAAATCCACAAAAATCCCAAGCTAACCAATTCTGTAAACACTCACGACTTTTAAATGGGCCTTGAAATTTTTAGGTGGGTTAGCTAGTGATACCACACACCAAAAACATCTCAGAAAAAACTGCAGCATATACTGACTTCTGCCAGTCAAAAACATGTTCATTTCTAATAAAAGCAGTAAGGAAGAACTGCATATCCTGATCGAGGGAACAACTTTACAGCACTGCATGTTCATTCTGCTCAGACAGTCCCATCTTCCTCCATCACCCATCCCAGGGGTGCTGGTGCACATAGACACATTGCACCCCTGAAGCAGGGGAACCTTGCCTGTTCTCTTATGGATCCAAGCTGGGTCTGGGGGGCTCAATCAGATCAGCACTTAGTGAGGAAAAATGAGCTCCTGAAACCACGGTACATTCCACACCTCATATAGAAGTAGCCCAAGAGCATGTACTTACTAGGTAACACACACAGTTTTGTTGTGTATTTCCAAAAACAATTATCCATTTCATTCTGAATCCTGGATGCAGCCTGATCATCTCAGAGCCATTTCCCAGTCTGCCACAGCCTGTTTGGTGCAGTAGTTTCCACAACACCATAAGTGTCAGTTTATCTTTGCTGGCTACATCACCCTTTACTCCTTGTTCACAGATCCCTTTCCCAGACTGCTCCTATTTCCCACGCAGCAGAGGCACTCACAGATTCTCAAACTTATTATGACTTTTCCCAATACCATTGTCTCTGTGTTTGCTGCTGCTTTGGAAGGGCACAGCTTCTCCCCACTTGTTGATTTCCTTCCATTCTTCCAGACTTCATCTCATGCAATTTTGCCACAGTTTTACTTCCAGATCACTTGTCAAACCCCTTTTTTTCTTAGCTGCTGTGCAGAGGTTCTGTGCTTTGGCTCTGTACAAGCCTCTCAGTATCAACTTTTTTCCCCTTGTCCTCTACCAGCCAAAGATTACCCATATAAAGCAATTTACTTGCCACAGTGTTCCAAGTTATTTTAGTTTTAGGCTTCTATCCTACATTACTATAATATTTTTTTAAGTTCATTTTTCCAAGATCAAGTCCAAAACTATCTGATCTGACAGGCTGTAGTAGAACTGCAGAAATACCTTCACAAAGCTCAGGAGTAGCTGCATGATTTACAGCTTTTGTTCCCTGTTTAGCTCAATGTTTGGAAATGTCGGGATCTAAGCATTTGATCCCAGTTGTTTTTGCTAATTTGATTCACAGCCCTTTTTGGCAGAGAGTTGCTGTCTTCTCAGTGCAAAGGATTAGTCTAGTTGAAGTATTGACAGATACTTCCAGAAATTAGTTTACTCGGCACGAAGAAATAATTAAGGTGTAGAACATGGCAGCAATATCTGAGTCTCGGCAATAAGCAATTCAAGCTCCTAAAGAGAGAACCTGTGCTAACATAAAGATGGATCAGTGGCTGGAGGTGACAAAGTAATGAGGTTACCCAGGCTGCGCAACAGAAAGTTTTACAAGACCCTGAGCCAAACTGAGTGCCAGAAGTTCTTTTGATGGACTGGAGTGGTGTGGCGTAATGATAAATAACACTGCTGCTGGAAATGTTGCTGTCCAAAATGCTCTGCACTAAGCCAAGTGCTATTCTGAAATTTTGCACCATGACCCCAAGCTTTGTAGCTGCTGTGCTCCTCAGATCAAGTTTAGACACTTAATAGATCTATTGAGTTAATTAAGGGAGGTAAATTGTCTCTGGTTGTTAACTAGAACAGGAGAAACAGTTGAGGGAACAGCGGATAGCAAAGGGAATGCATTGAGATTACACAGAGATTTTATTTTATTCTCAGGAATAAAGCTTGTTTTAATGAACAAAATGAGCAAGGTGGAAACACAATGTCATTTCATGAAGGGATTGAAAGAGAAGACAGAGCTCTGGGCAAGTGGCAACACCTTGATCTCTGAGCTACTAGAGTACTGGTCTTGGTAGAGGAGAAGCATTTGCAAAACCTATAATATATTTTAGTATCATGTAACAAAACTATTAAGCTGCTATTGAGCACTAGAATGAAAAGGACCTGGTATCAGGTCATGGCCAAGGATTTTATTGGTTTGCAGGATCATTGAAGAATATATTTAGAATGTTGACTAATCCTTTAGACCCAAAGTGTGGACTCTATTCCTTTTGGCATATGTGGTTTCCATCTTTGAATAGGTAATATAACATATTTATGTATGAGATTATCAATTACTGCGTGATGAGTGATTAAATTTATATGTTCAAAACCTGATGGACTTTGACTGTTTTCCATTTAAAGAAATCCCTCCTCATATGGAAAGCATAAATCATCACCCCGTTCTTAAAAGGCAATGATTGCAGAACAATAATTTATAGTAACAACATTAATATCAATTATTCTGCCTGCAAGAACAATTCCTGCATACACTAAAATATGAATGTGAAAGCGATAAGATTATATGTTCTTTTTCTTCTGACTTGCAAAGGCTCATGCACTGCCGTTTCTGAAAGGGGCAAAAGCTTTTATAGTCACATCTAACTACACTTCTGATAATGCAAATATCACACACTTTGACATTTTACTGCTGGATACACTAAATTCAACAGTGTGTTTGGTCACTACCAGTAACTAATCTGGAATTGGAGCAAGACTGCAGAGGGAGAGAATCCAACAAAGAACTTTGAACCAGTAAAATTATGCAAGAGGATCCCAGATAATGAACTAAATCTCTTGTTTTCAAGAGCAATAGGTAAAACAGCTATATGGATTGATAATTCTCTACGATTTTTTTGTTCTTGCTAGTAATGCAGCCTGAAAGATTATAAATATACCCCAGAAAAAGCCTGTGGTCATTATTTAGTCCCTCTCCCAGTAAAGATTCCCTTGACCTGAAAGTGGGAAGTGCTCTAGTGTTAATGGAAGGTATCTGACAGGAGAATATAGCCCTTTGGCCTGTTGTGATCACATTAGACACTGGCTTGGCAAATACATTCTCAAACTTAAACAGCAAAGCTTCAGCAGAAAAAAAGTACAGCCAAGAACCATGTTGACTTAAGAAATGAGCATGTTCACATAAAGTAAGAACTGACCTAAACCAGATCATTATATTCTCAGAGGTTTGTAAAATAAGGTATTTTAAAAAATGGTTTTGTATGTCTCTGCACTTCAACACTCACTGGAGAGACTGCAGTTATAGGTTCTTTGGAAATGCAAATTAGACAACAGAGCCTGATTTTGCCTGGCACAAGAAAGGGAAGCGCTAAAATATTTTGTAATGGGTCTGAGCCAGAAGTCTAGATTTAAAGCTAGAGGTTTAGATTGATCTTTAGAAGAAAAGCTATTGTCACAGATTTTCTATTCCCACGGAATTCACAACACACTGAAATCTCCTGAAAACTGATATTCTCTTGAGATTTTCTACCTCCCATTTTCCATCGAGTTTGTACAAAAGCACTACCTCATTTCATGGCTAATTTTGAAAACTTGCATAAGAAATGTGAGACCAAACCACAAAGTTTGGATAGTGATCTGTACTTTCTGCAAATTTGGGGGGAGTATTAGAGTCACAACTGCACCATTTTGAATAACTCCCACTAGATCTGAACTGAAAAATAAAACTAGGCTTGTCTCTAAAGACTGGAACGAACTCTGATCCAAGTTATGTCCTGCAAAATAACAGGGGGGCGTTATTGGCCTGTTTTTGTCTTCCTCCTGGGACTACTTAATAGATATATATCTTCCATCACTGAACATTTGCAAATTAATGTCCATCCATTTTGTAATACTTCCCTAGCATTGCCCTGCACTTTACGTCAGCACGCGTATTTCTATTCAAGAGATCGTTACTATTATTTTAAAACAGATGGTTTGAACATAATCCACATAAATAGTAGATTGGCAGTGCCAGTCATGATGGCATGTGCAGAAAAGAGCTGGCTGATACAACAATATTTAAAGATTAGCAGTCTGGGACACTAGAAATGACAGTGTCTCTTGCCACTGAACCTAATGCTTGTGCTGTGGCATTCAAAGAAAGGCACAGCAGTCATTGTGCCAAGAGATCTGGTAAACTCACAGATTAAAAAAAAAAGTTTGAGTTTTACTGTAGCTCTCTACTGAAAACAGTATGGAGAGGCACAGAGCCCTTCAAAGAAAGGAGGTTTGAAACTCACACTCCTTCCTGTCCTTGTGTTGGCATCAACAGATGGAGGGCTCAGAAAAATCTGTGCCTTGGCCACTTCTGTGAACATGCCAGGCATGGCTTTGACTTTTTCTCTGGGACACCAGGAAATTACCATTAACATAAAATATTTTATTTTTTGAAATTTCTTATAATCAGTGTCCAGTAGAATCTGCAAAAACACCACGTATTTTAGAAGCACTCTTGGTGCCTGCATGCTCTGCATCTGACCCTGCTGCAGCTGTAACTATCTCAAGCTGCAGCTGACAGGAGGAATGCAACCTCACTCCAAGCCATCACTTGTGTCCAAGACACTTCATCAAAATATCCATTTAATAGTCCACCTCTCTACTGCATGGCCAACTTATTCCCTCTGCTTGGGATGCCACACTGACTCATCTCACACTCCTAAACTCGTGCATATTCATGAAATCACAGAATGGTTTGTGTTGGAAGGGACTTTAAAGACCATCCTGTTCCAGCCCTCTGCAATGGGCAGGAACACATTTCATTAGACCATGTTGTTCAGAGCCTCATCCAGCCTGGCCTTGAACACTTCCAGGGATGAGGGACCCATGGCTTCCCTGGGAAACCTGTGCCAGGGCCTCATCACTGTCACAAGGAAGAATTTCTTCACAATCACCAATCCAATCTAATCTCTCTCCTTCAGTCTGAAGCCATTCCCCTTTGTCTTGGGTCTTTACTTGCTTCCAGGCCTCTTAGATCTCCTTGAGCAACCCAGGTTCAAATTTTTCCTAGCTACAAGATCAGCTAAGACCTGTCTGGATTTTTCATTAGGTTTTTGACACACAGGTCCTTATTTTAGCTCAAAGGGCAACATTCTCACTGAGGTCAGGAAGGAGAACCAAGACCCCTGCAACACCCCATAAATAGTAGGAAACAATAAAGCTAGCAAGGCTGTCAGTGTGGTTTCCATTGTTGGTTAAAGGGAAAGGATAATGTGCTGGTTTGAACAACAGAGCTAACAAATGACATATTTTTAATTTCAGTAGCTTGTTGAAGGACTAAAAGCTTCAAATGCACAACAAACCCTTTGAGGTGTCACACGTGATGCACATTCACAAGTCATGAAGTCTGCCCACAACTCTTGTTTAACCACATGACACTTCAGTGGAGCAGCCAGCCTCATGTTCAAAGCGCCACTGCTGCCTTCCTGGCCACGTGCTGATATGCCTCAAGGGGATTTATCCAGGACCCAGGGGGAAAATAAAAAGATAAATTAGTTGAAAACTTCGCTTACAGGCTCCTAAGAACGTTACAGCATATGTGGAAATGTAATACAACTTCTTGTGCAAGCCATAACGCACTAACAGAAAAACCACTTAAAACATCTTCAAACTATCAAAGCCAGAGATAATTTGATAGAACCTCACAAATCCCATAATCTACTGTAAGTAGTAGCTAAGACTTTGGCTTCACTCGTGTGTCTGCAACTGGGGAAGAAGCAGGAGGATAATTTATCCAAGTCTGGGGTAATGAAGTGTTAACAAAAACCATATGAAGTTATTACTACAACCACAGGTCGTAGAATGTGAAGGAAGGAGGATCTCAGGAGACCTACCTATTTTCAATCTCCTGCATCATAGTTGGTCCAAAGGTGTGTTCACCAAAACAGAAGGCAAGCAACAGAAATTAAATGATTCATTAGGCCTAATGAACAATGGTGATCATATCATCTCTAAAATACAGTCAGCTGACATTGATATATACGTAGTTCAACTCATTCTTCCCAACTTTATTAGGTACATATGTCTACAGCAGACACAAATGGAACATTCTACACTTAGGCTCCAAGCCAAAAACTAATTTATTCTTTAATGTGGTAGTGATTATTTGGTGGTTCCTTGAGCAGAGATGACAGGTCTGAGCTAATGGAGTTGTACCGTAAGTTAATATAAATCATGACAGAGCAATTAATTACAGAAACCACTGTAAATCCCTTTGTTAGTTTTCCCCATCACCAGAAGGATTTAATAATGTTCATTTTGCTAAGTTCCAGTGACATTTACAAGTCTTAAAACAATTTTTAATCAAATCAATATCTCTGGCTGCTAAATTTAGTTGTGCTTTGCTAGCAAGTCCTGGAATGCATCGATACTAATGTTTCCTACCTTCTGTTCAATAAATTGTACTGAAGCCCCACACTTCCTCTGCATTTCTTTACATTGAGTAATTGGGATTATTTTCTTAACGACCAACTTAAGAAGTAAGTACATCCAAAGGAATTAGGAGACAGTGAGCTAGACAGATATAAAAATATCAGTGTTTATGATGCATCTCACAGTTCAAAAATTTAATGAAATTTCCCTTAATTAGCAGAAAACTCTCCAAACCAAAGAACTGTCATTTGTTTGGGAACCAGGGCACTCCAACTATGAGTAAGCCCACATGGCAAAGACAGGATACAGGGCACAGTGACCTTTTCCTGTCCCTAAATCTAAAATTTCCTGAGTCTATTTCAGTGTGAACTGAAGACATACCTAAATACCCCCAAGGGCTGTGGGTGGTGATCTCACACATTGTTTTACAGGGAAGACTCTCTCTTTCCCTCCCTGTAGCTCACATATATAACTACAATTTAGGGATAATCATACTCCCTCTGTTTGCGTATCCACTTATATCCTAATTCCTTTGAGGCACGTGATGTCTATAATTTTTTGTGAATATTATGTCTGACAAAGAGGGAGTTGTGAGGCCAATTACACTACAAGAAAATTAGCAGAATTGGCAATAACAGTACTGCATGACTATTTCTTTTGCAGATAAGTTACTGTACAACACTGAATATTTGCAAAGCAGTTTGGAGAGTGTCATTACAAAGATCATGAACAGTTAGGTCCAGTCTGTGTTTTCGTAAAATGGTTTTAGTTTTGAAATTGACTTTTGTAAGAGCAGGACTAAAACTATTATATTTTAGTAGGGCTCTTCTCATTTATATGGGGTTTATTAACATCAATGCCATCAGCCTCCCAAAATACAGCCAGTTACTAAATTTTTCAGTAAAGTGCTTTAGTAGAGATATTTAATTTTACTCTGCAAAAAAAAGAGGACAGAAATTTACCAGCTCTGGATTGTTATTTTGCTCTGTCCTTAACAGCAACAACAACAAAATCTGGGGAGCTTTGACATTCTGTTGCATTTAGATCAGTACCTTTTTTTTTTATACCTAATGAACACATGCACAACAATGGCTCTCAGATCTCTGACATCCTCAAGGGACAGCACAGAGGTCATGGACTCTGAACACCAGCACATCAGCGCAGAATAGTAATAATAATACAAAAAAAAAAAAGTAAAACTTCAAAGTCACTGCTGGGTGCAAGGCTTCTTCTTTAGAAACCTTGTAGCAAGTTGTACTTTATTTATTTCATTTCAAGTACTTATTTAATTCATTTGGTGGGTTTCAGCACTAATGTAGTAATACAGTTCCTTAGTCTATGACCTGTGTGCTATTCCCCATGGTCAGGAATGAATTGTTATAGCTTTTTTTCTTTTTCTTTTTTTTTCTTCAAGTGTAAAAACAAAACAAGAAGATCTAAAGAAAGAATGGGAGAGAAAAAAGGAAAAATCCAGATTTTAAAAAAATAATTACTCCTACTGAGGTTCAAAGGATGAGCGGATACAGAGTTCTTCATCTTCAGTTTCCATGTATGTTGGGTCTTTGTGTAAATAGTATAGATTGGGAACTAGAGTTTCATTTCTTTCGTTCTTCCTCTGGACAATTGCTTTCTATTTTACCTCAGATGACACCAAATCATTGTGACAGAGGGCCCCAAGACCTTGCTGTGATTCTGTAATAACTTAAATTCCTCACTTTCCCAGAGTGCAATAAGACATTAGGCTTTTATATCTCAAGCTGCTGCATTAAATCCTAACGGAAAATTTCTCTTCTAACTTAGGAACTACCTTATCCCCCATGAATAAACAAGGACAGCATATGGATCAAGAATGACCTCTGACACTTCTGTCTTTAATGCAGGAATCAGTGTAAAAACTGATTTCCCTTCACCCTTAAGCAACGAGGTCTTCCCTGTGCAGAATTAAACACATACAAAGCATAAGATGTATTCAAATGCAGCCCTGTGAGTAGAGGCATTTCATTCAATATGCAGCTGTGCTGGAGGCTCAGATCAATCTGAGATTCAATTTGCATTATAATTCTAAAAATAATAATTCTCTAATGAGAATATTTGAGTATACGTAACTGTGCAGACATGAAATTCACTCTAAAAAAAAAAAAAAAACAAACAAGAACAACTGACTTTCTGTGGGGAGTTTAAAGGAAGCCAAAAAAGTCAAAAACCAAAAAACAGAACAACATCAAAAGATCCATACCACCAAAACATAAAGAAAATCAAAAGATGACCTTTTTTGAAATTTTCTTAGTTGGCTGTGTGCTTTCTGAAGTAAACACTAAAACACATCCAAGCAGGAAATGTGTTCCATTCTGTAGAAGGACACTATACATGGCATGAGCATGACTTTGCTATTATAGGTATGGAAAAATCATGTTCAACATGTTGTTGGCTAAACACAACCTAACTTCAGCTAATTAAAATCCATGCAACCATGCCCATTTTCATCATGATCAGTTCTTCTCCAAACCTGTACCAAAGCCAGGACCAATCCTGGGCTGCTTCCAATAGCAGCCCATTTCTCACAGTTTTGTAAAGGTGCTAGAATTTTTCTGCAGTGTAAGGGGCACCTATTGTCTGAGTCAGCATTGCATTACAAAGGAGGAATTATTAACAGAATCAACATTTGTTGTTATTGTTGCTGCTGCTGTTGTTTATCCTTCAGTAAGGAAAAACACAATTTCTTAGAGAAAAAGACAATCCACACCTCTAACCTAAATACTAGAAATTATTAATGTACCTCCTCTTTTTTTCTGAATGGAAAATGGACCAAGAAGCAAAACTTATTGTGCCTTTTAAATATTACCAGTAAATTAAAATGAGCTGAAACATCATGTCCTTCCAAACAGCTGCTTTTTCCTTTTAATGGGGTACTGAGCCCCTCCTCTCCCAATCACAATCTATCACATTGTAAAAACCAATAAAACATTTACTACTAAATTGTTAAAATACTAACTGAGACTAATATTTTTCTTTCTTCATGCTTTCCTAGGATCTGGCCTTCAAAATACTGTGGAGTAAAGTGCCAGCCTATGCTAGAAGTAAATTATGCCACATTCTCTCTTTCTAGCAGTGGCTCCACTTTTAATTCAAAGTTAACATGTACCTGAGAAGAAGGATGATGGCTAAGCTAAAAGAAGGAACAGAGACAAAAGCATTCGCAAACAGACCAGATATCAGCCCAAATAAATCCACACGTCATTTCTGAAGGATACCTGTGGCCACATGTGGAGTGAAAACAGCAGCCAATGCAGCATGTGGCAGAAAGAAAAAACCAGCATTGCCTGACTTTCTCCTTTTCTTAATTCTTGCATTGTATTTAGTGCTTCTTCAGGCAAACTGATAGCTGGCTTAGGCAGCAACGTACTGGGAAGTATTTTGAAGTCATAGATCTTTGTTATAGGCTTCATTATTGGATACTTATTTGGCTTGTAAAATTTCAAAAAAAAAAGCAGTCTCTCCATTGTCTGTATCTTCAGTAACAGCACTTCAATTTAACTTCTGTATCAACAATTTCCAGGTATCAAGTCTCAGCTCTCTAAGGGAAGCTGAGAATTAGATTTATTAGCTTGATAACCTTTTTTTCTAGGTGATGTTTAGACACCGTAGGGATAGGAATATTATGACAATTTAAATGCTTTTACACCTTCAGTGTCACAATCTGTCATTTGCTAGGTATTTGTGCAGCAGAGAGCCCAGTGGGCTGCCAGAGCACCTGAGAGCCCAGGCCCTAGATGACAAAAGACCCCCAGTGTGTGTCTATCAGCAACCTCCTCTGCAAGGGGCAGCTCACCACAGAATCCGGGGGGATCAAAGCTTGGATGCAGCTGCAGCTGGCCCCAGTGCAAGCAGCAGCACTGGGAACAGCTGCTCTCCAAGCTGAGGATGTTTGCACAGACACTCTGCTCACTGTGCAGGGCTGGACACGTGCACACCCTACTGAATGCAGAGCCTGGCACTTGTCTTGCAGGAGGAAAGGTCTTTTCTCCATGCAACCAGCCCAAAGAATGCAGCCCCAGCACTTAAAGAAGCTTTCATAGAAGCACTCAACAAAGAATAGGATTACAAATTACATTGACACGGGCTTGATCAAAGCCAAGTGGAATAATGGGCAAGGCCTCCCTTCATTTCAGAACTCTTTAGCTCTGCTTTTGGAGGTAGCTTATGGCAAAGTGGATGATGAAGAACTGTCACAAAGACAATGAACACTCAAAGGAAGAAGGAACCAAAGTATTTTGTGTGGACAGATCAGACCCACCTCTTCTTGTCTGTGATTCTTTCTCAGCATTGCAAATTGCCATCTCTGACTGACAGTACTTTAACACTTGACAGATAAGTAGGTAAGTTTTCCTCCAAATAATAATACTGAACACCTGAATAAGTTGCTCGTAATGAGGTTTACATTTTAACCTTATAACACCTTTTTTAATTCAAATAGTGCTGACCATTCGAGGGAGCTGAAGAATTCACATATCCTAGAACACTCTTTGATTAGAAGTGGTTGTTAAATGTGAAGATCAGAGTGATTTCTTCTGCTCCTTGCTCATTTTCCTGCATTCTTGCTTTACAGGAAGCTCATTAATAGATCAGTTTGCCCAGCTTGTCATCTGTTTCATTATGCAAAATACATCGGTTTCATTTACCCTTCCTGTGAAAAAATCAGTTATCTTCAGCTAGATAAAATGATTTCTTTGGGTTTCTTTTCAACCCCTGAACAGCTCAAAAATCTCTAAAATCTCAACTGGTGGTAAAATAGGAGGGAACTCTGATGTGTGCCAATTGCAATGTAAAGATCTTTATGTTCCCTTTTAAATGGGAAGTACAATATCTCAGAAAGCTGACCACTAGGCAAACCTCACATTGACCTGAAAGGAAAATAAAATAGTTTAAAAGCTCTCTGAACATTATCAAAATATGTATTTGACAGAAAATTAGAGAAGGAATTTCTAAAATGGAGCTTTAGTTCTCAACTCTTTGGTTTTACAATATCTATGGGAATTAAGTGCAAGAAGATTTTTGGTTACTTGTCTTATTTCTTGACCCTTTAAGAAAAGTTACGGTGTTCTCTTCACTAAATAGATCAGAAACTCCTAGATCTATGGATCTGCTTCCATATTTTTCTGAAATGAAAAAGATCACATCTGTCCAGCTTCAAATAAACATATCAGGACCCGACAGAGATAGATTAGATAGACAGATAGATAGACAGATAGAAGGTCATAAATAGTGCTGTTTCTTGGAGATACACTGCAGATTCACAGAGATGCATGAAAAAATACGTATTTTTCGAATATAAAAAATTCATAATTCATAGAACGGTCTGGGTTGGAAGGGACCTTAAAAATCATCTCATTCCAACCCTCTGCCATGGACAGGGACACCTTCCACTGTCCCAGCTTGCTCAGAGCCCCATCCAGCCTGGCCTTGGACACCTCCAGGGATGGGGCAGCCACAGCTTCTCTGAGCAACCTGTGCCAGGGCCTCACCACTCTCACGGGGAAGAATTTCTTCCTAAATTCATCCCCTAATTGATCCTAATTTAAGTACAACAAAACAATTAACCATCAATTTTGTGCAAGCATCTTTGTCCCCATGACTTCATAGCAACCAGAAGGGACCACCAGTAGGATGGAGTTCAGTCCTTGCATGTAAACCTAAAGACCTGGTGGCCTTGGTCATTTAACACCTGATAAAACCCAGCCAGGCATTCAAAAGTTCTGTTTTCTAAAGTCTTAGTCATGTTAATGAGTGTGTATGAAATAAACCCTCATGGGAATACCCCCATAAATCCAGTATTAATTTCTTTCCTGCTTGCAAGACTAAGGGGGAAGACAATAACTAAAGGCAGGAGAAGACTGAAGTAGGGAAGGACAGAAGTCAGTGTATTTACATGTTCACTTGATTTCAATTGATATATCTGTAAGATAACAGGGCTTTGCTATGATCAGAGAAGGGATTTGTTGTCATATGAAGCCCCTATTAGTGCAAACTTACGCATTTCTGAGAGTGGTAGAAATGGAGACACAGGAGAATCCCTGCTGGCAGCCGCATGCCATACCACTTCCAGGGAAAGTCATAAGGGAATCATATCTTGTGTAAGGAAACTATTGAAGTGTACTGCTGAAAAAGCAAAATATGTAGAGTGAGAAAATATTAAACTGAATTCTACTCTTAACACTAAACCATTCGATTTCTTTTGCTTGACCCTTGTTTCACCCTCAGTCCCAAAAAATCTGTTTCATAGAGTAGGGTATTACTAAAAACATCTTCAGCATTGCAAGATGCTTAAGCTCCACCTTAGATCTGCACTGTCCATGGACACTAGAACAAGTTTGTGGTGAACTCTCTCAGACAGCAAAGAGATCAAAGCTCTGCCCAGAAGAATACGTCCATGATAACTAATCATTAATACCTACCAACAGAGTTCACCCTCCTGATACCTCTGGAGTCATTTATTTCAGCATCACTTTAACTGCCTCAATATTTGGCCACAAAATGTGCCCTAGAACTACACAAAAGAACAACCCATATGTGACTTTTTGCATTTACATACTGGGAATGCTGGAAATTTACTGCTTTGCACACAGTCACAATACTGGAGCAGCTCCTGGTTAGGCAGAGGGAAGGCAAACAAAGGATTGTCTTGCTCGTGTTTCACCTGTTTACCCACAGAAAATCTTCAAAAGGAAATTTTGTCTAACAGCATCCTCTATTTTTTGGTCTGAAGTTCTAAGCTGAAACTAGTGATTGTCACTGGAGTTGGCAAGATAACAGAGGTGTGTGCTAAAGAAACCAGAGAGAAAACTCCACTTGATTCCCTAAGAGAATATCCATTGTTTTTCTGAGGTTTGTATGATCCATGAAACTAGTGCAAAATTCATGTTAGGATTAAACAGCCAAACGGTTTTGGAAGAAAGTCAAGCATTTCAAGATGCAATTTCTTTACATTTTAATGGACAGAAGATAATATAATGACTTCTGGAACTTCACAGAAGCTTTCTCAGTAAACTTTAAATATAACCTATAAGTATAAATAAATATAACCTATAAGTATAAAAATGTCCTTGACTGAGCTATGGCATCCTTATATAAACTGTTGCAATGCCTGCCCTTCTGCAGTGCAAATCTCATCAATATTTGGTTTGAATTTTCCAGCTACTGCATCTTGCAGTGCCATTTTTTCAGTTACTTAATTTTATTAGATTAACACCTGTCTCCTAATATTCTTTTCTCTATGCAGATGCTCCGGGCCAACAATCTCCTTGTCTTAAATAACCTGATAATTTGTGCTTCTGAAGTTCCTAAGAAACATCCTTTCCAGATCACTTTTTAATTTTTTTTTTCCAATTTTAGTCTTCCAGCTCACACAGTTTTCTTTAAATATTCTCACTAATTTTGAATACAATAGCACTTTCAGATTCTTATTCATACAGAAAAGTTTGGGTATATAGAGCCAAAGATAATTTTGGGTTTTTTACTCAAGTTTCACATAAGTCAGTTTTTAGTTATTCTAAAGAATTCTTATTGCTGTTGTGGGCTGCATAACAGACCTTGAAACTGTAAACATGATTTGCATTAGTTTTAGACAAAAGAACATTAATTTAATAGTATGAAAAGGCATGTCTGCTTAAACATGCTCCTTGTGTCAAGTTATCCAGCTCTCGGTGTAAGAGGTGCCTTGCTTCCCTTACAGCCTTTCCCTTCACAAAGTGAAGTCAGACAGGACTTTATTTAAATTAATATGACTTATTTTAGGGTTGTGCTGTATTTTTTCCTGCAGGACTATGTCAAATATTTAGAATAACTTTTGAATCAAGACAACTATGCTGTTTTAACACACAACAAAATTAAGAAAACATCAGGTATACTTGAGAAAGCCTTTTTTTTTTTTTACATACAGTCATCCTGACAGGCAGTAATAAGGCACCCATCATTGCACCCTTCATTTGGCAGTGTCCACTTCAGGTTTTCCATATTTTTTCCAGGCTCACTATCTTAACTAACCTACTCAGCCTATTTCAATTTATTTAATTTCCTTTTTAATTATTCTAACCACATTGCTTTTTTTCCAGTACTCTGGCATTTTGCCCATCTTTAAAGATTAATTCAGTGTCCACAATTTTACTTCAAGACACTCCTTAGCCAATTCTTTTAATAACTGGCTTTAACTATTGCTGTTTAAGCTCCTAAATATTAGCTGAAGGTATTTCAGTATCATGCTAAAATATAATCCTGTGCTTTCCAATTATAAAATATCTATTTATTACATCTTGATGTACATTACTAGAAATGTACATTTTGTCATCTTTATCCAACACTGAGATACCTACTAAGATTTGATTTGTTCTTCATGTGCTTTAGAAATTAATTCCTGATTTTTGCATGCTCTTGAGTACAGAGAGGTCTTTATGGATGCATTTAGATTTTTTCTAGCAGTTGATTTTCTTTCCTAAATGTTGGTTTATGTTCCCTATGATGGGTGTCTCCTTCTTTCATTTGCTACGTACTGTTGTTATGTTGTTTGTTTGGCTTTTTTTTATAAAGGGGTTGTAATTTCCTTCTCCTTCTATTTTAGCTGGATTTTTTTAGCCATAGAAACCTTTCTTGATTGCAGACCTGGAGCTGGGGTTTTTTTGTATCTAATAAAGCATTCCTAAACAATTCCTAATTATCTTGCATATTCTTGTGTTCGAATTCTTCTCCCATTCAATTTTGCTCCTGATTGTTTTCTGCTTTGGGAAACTGGGTTTTTAGAACACTTTTTGTATAAGAATATAATGCTGTTTGCACAAAACAAAATTAGATCATGATTGCTTGCACCTAGGCCACCATCTAGTTCAGTGATCAATTCATCTTTATCTGTTAGAATACAGAATTAAGAATGTCCCAACTTGGCTGCAGTGGCAACTATTGGTTTTCAAAACTAATCTTTTGGAAGGAACAACAAACCAGGACAGAAGGTCTTTGCAGGACAGAGAGGTGTTTTAAAAGTTGCCTCCAACACTTGTTTCCCTTCATCATATGGCCTGTAACATAGTTCCTTTTTTCTGCATCATCAGCAAGACCCTCATTGTCTTGTTCCCTGTCTTGTGCTCAACGATAAGAATCACAAACAGGATAATGCTATAATCCCTAAATTGAAACTGCAATCAGGACATGAGCTAAATTTTCTGAGGACAGATCCTGGAACAGGGATCCCATCCAGCCACTCTATATACAGGGTTTAGTATTCCAGATTTATTCATCATTTATTTTTCCTCCGAATATGGGAAGCACTATGGAAAGCTTTCTTGCCATCATGAAACACAGACTATCTGAAAACTGAGTATTTTTTGACCCATGTCTGCTTGCCAAGACTTCCTCATCCATTAGAAAGGCAGCTTTCTGCATTGCAAGACTGCAACTGTGTGGTTAATACTTCAATGCAATCAAGTCCAAGCAGAGTACAAAACTCCCATTTTCCACAGAAAAATTGAAATATGTAGGAATCTTCATCTTTCAGCTCTTTGGGTTTTCTCAGACAGACTTTCAAAATGCATTACAAATAGAATTTTCTGCAGCAAAACCTATTTTGAAAAATATTTTGTTTTTATTTTTGCATGCAAAATCAAAGACAACCAGATGAAGAAATCTGCCTCTTCATTTAGTTGTAATTCTTGGTCTTTTTTTAAGCTTGTGTTGCCAAGGTGTTAATAATTCAATCACAGAGATTGCATAAAAATGGAACTCCCAATACATGAAAAATGCTGAAAAACCAAAAGCTTTTTTTCCCCCTTTTTTTTTTCCTTTTCTTTTCCCCCACAAACACAGGTCTAGTTTGAAAATTCCAAAATGTTCCCAGCGTAGAACAATCTGAACATAAATATGCTACTCAGATTTTTTGGCTCCTGCTTGCCCAGCTGGCAGGCTGCTCAGCTCTCTACATTTGGGAAAATGTACAACCTAGGGAACAGTACTCCTGGGAAAGCCAGCAGTCCAGAGGAAGGATAGCAGGCAGTTCTGGTTTTTCATAACTTTCCTGTCTTTCAGTTTTTCTCCCTTTCTTCTTCTAATCTTCTCACAGAACATAACATTGAATGGGTTTCTATGTTCAATAGGCTAAATCTTTGCTGTGGTAAGTGACATTATGTTGTAATTAATCTTTTGCCAATGTTGCTTAATTTTCTACAGTCTGCCAGTGAACCTTTGTCTAATTTTACCCCTTGAGAATATTTGGTTGAAATTTTCTCCTTTGCATCTACCCAAGCAAAAGAACCCGGGTTTAGTCTGAGGTTTGAGTGGCTAGGGTGTAACAGCAGCCCACCTGGTAATCTGTAGGATTCATCAACGAATTTGCTGCCCAAAAATCTGGAGATAAACTATTGAATGGGATGGAGGGCTGGTGGAAAACTTGCTATCAAAAATTGTGGTGTGGAGAATTAAATAATAAATGCAAAAAAATGCAACAACTTGAGTGATGAGGCAGCTCTTGCTTTAAAGTACCAGAATGCAGAGAAGCTCCTCTGACAATGATTTCACAAAAAGCTGCAACATTTTACATTTGTCTGAGGGGTGTTTATTTTTTATACTTAGGTATGCACAGATCTTGAGAATGCCATGATCCGTCTTGCATCTGCCACCCTCCCAAATTAATTTTTATTGTAGAAATCATTCAGAGTTCATCACTGGTGGGGAGCCTGTTCATTGAAACTCATTATTGTTCTAATGAATTACACGCAAGAGCTGTAAGTGATTACATTATAATAGTCAGAGTCAGCCATTCAATGAAAATTTAATTACAGAGTACAGGGACGTGACAAAAAAAATTCCATGCTTGTGTTCTGGAATGCAGCCTCCCCAGCCACAGCTGGCTATTCAAAGTCTTCTTGCACTTATGCTTTCTCTTAATCACACCCAAGTTTTGAGCTACAAAATTGGAACTGGAGCACACAGCAGTTGCAGCAGCTCCCCTCCCTCCAGTGGCAGCTCTGGAGATCTTTTCTTCAGTCTTTAGGTGATGCACACACAATCTCTGTCAACAATGGTGGAAATAACCTCACCTTGTAGAGAATCACAGAATGCTTCAGGTTTGAAGCCTTAAACATCAAGTTCCAACCCCCTGCCATGGGAGGAACAATTTCCACTATCTCAGGTTGCTCAGAGCTCCATCCAATCTGGCCTTGAGCACTTCCAGGGATGGGACAGCCACAGCTTCTCTTGGAAACCTTTTCCCAGTGGCTCACCACTCTCACAGCAAGGATGTTTTTCTAATATTTAATGTAAACCTACCCTCTTTCAGATTAAAACAAAAAAAATAGACCCCACTCTATCCTTCCATGAATCATCAACAAGTCAGAATTTCTTCACTTCCCTTAAAAAAAAAAGAACTTCACATTATTGGAATTATTGCTAAAGTTGTATTTCAGTCCAATGAGACAATGTAATTGCTAATATATGCCTGTCTATGATTAAAGCTGTATATGTTCCACACTATGGAGTGTGTGTCTGATATTAGCAGGTTAGTGTTGCTGAAATAAAGGAGTTATAACCTGCCACATTGGCATCCTTGTGGTGTTTCCAGTTTATTCTCTTTTATACATAGACACAAATGCCTTCCCACACTGAGAGTTCATATTGGCTTTGTCTATGACCACTTTAACAGAGTATATGACATTACATATTCCCATTAGGAACATCTCCCAGTGGTGTATCAATGATGCTCAACATTAAATCACTTCTGCTTAACATTACACTTGTCATAATCTGCAAAACAGAAAGACAAATTTACTAAAGTCACTTTGGGTTTACCTAAGGAAATGAGCCAACAAAAAAACACTGTAACCATGGGTGACAACATAGAAAGTCTGGAAATTGGGAAGGTGCTACTGATGCTCCTGATCATCAGATCCCCTTGGAAAGGGCTTCTATTGTCTGGATTAAATGACCTGAAAGCCTGTGCCTGACGCTTGTTTCCACCTGATGTGCAATTATAAATAGCACATTACTTTAAATAACTTTTTATAAGGACCAAATTTTACAAATGAGTTTCCAGTACTTGTTGATGTCAGGGATAAATTGCAAAAGTCAAGACCAGCCTCACCCAAGTCAGCTAAGAACAGCTTTAAAACAAAAGGTTGAAGGTTTTTAAGGTGACTGGGCTTCAGCTGCAATCACTTACAGATATGAACTGACTTAGGAAGAGAATTTTTTTTCAAGTGAAAATGAAAGTGTCCGTGAAAAAAAATTGTAATTGTTTGTAAAAGCCAAAATAGCATTTTTTGCCATCAGAAGAAGGTCTGAAATATTCCTAAATAAAGGGATAGAGCCTACTGATAGCTGATCCTATATGAATTTTTCACAGAACTGCTGCTTCATTCCATGACTGCTGTCCATAACACCTGTCAAATTGGTTATATTTTGGATATCACTTGACCATGTTGGATATATGGCAGGCAGCTGTCATAAAAGGCATTTAAGTAAGGAGCAAATCTACAGGGTACCCAGAAAGAGACACCAAGGAAGCTGAACTTACAAAACGGTGGCCTACAAGTGGTACACGAGAAAAAGTACAAGTAAACAATTTCTACCAAGAGATATCACAGCATAAAATGTTTAGGAAAAATCTTACAAACTACAGAAGAAACTTTTTGTATCAGTAAAATTTAGAAAGTATCGCAACCCTGCAAACACTTGGGCAGTGTTTATCCAACTTGAGAGAAAGCAAAGGTATGTGGATTGTTACAAGAGTATCTTCCACTATCATAAGGGAATCTTAAGTTTGGACAATTTTCATATAAATAGGATTTTATAAGTTGGTTGTGATCCAAAACAGAATAAGTGACCCACTTCACTTTGCATATGAGCAATTAATTATCCTTCTCACACAATTGATTGTACCAAGAACACATTTTTTCCCCCAAGGAAAAAAAAAAACCTACAAAATTTTAACCGATTAAAATCAAGGAACTCATAGAAACCATCAGCAATTAACATGTAAAATGTTTTGCTCTTTTAATATGATTTGCTCTGATTCTATTTGAAAAAGCAATACAGAGGAAGTAAGCACTTGCTATATCTGGTGGGGAAAGAGATATGAAAGAAATAAAGGAAGAGATGAATGAAAAGGGAGGGGAGTTAATGTAGATTTGATACTGTAGTGATAATTTAGCTTGGTTCTGGGCAATAAGTAGCCTCCTAAATGAGCTGAGTAAACTCTGAGGATACAGCAAGGAGCCATTTACTGCCTTGTAACCTCAACAGCAAACTAAAATTATCTCCTAAATAACAGGTTCTCTAGTTGCACTGAATCATTGTGAAACAGAGGGACATTAACTTGCCTGTATTTCTCCCCTGGTTACCAGTAAAATGAACACTGTGAATTAATTCCAGGCAATGTAAGCTGTCACTATTTTTAGCAAATTCAATCTTGAAAACTTTTTCAAATCAATGAAAGTGAAAATCAGGCTGGGTTTAGGGTTCATTGATCTCTTAAAACATAAAGGAATTGCTGCCTTCTGATGACACTCCATTTGAAAATTCACCCATAACAAAGCTGGCACTTAAACTGTGGGGCACTGAACAAGTGCTGCTGGCTGAGGGCATCCAAGTTACAGCAGCTTAGTGGGGGATCCTTGCTGGTGCATTTTAATGTTCAGTCTGACAAAAATCAACCTGAAGACCTCATGAGATTTCTACCAATTTCCCTCTCACCTATGTTTGTGTCTCATCTGCAGGAAACACTTGAGAGCTGTGCATATATTGGCATTATAACCAGGAGTTAACTGGTCTTACGAAACTCTATAAATGGCAAATACCAACAAACAGTGTAAAAGGGTAGAACAAAATGTTCTTTGTCAAACGCAGGTTCAAAGCTTGCACTCAGAAATACACAGAGATCTATAACAATAATATTTATGTATCACTTATCTAGTATCTTAGACATTTACAGTGAAATGAAAAATAATTGCCAAGTTACAAGAGTAAAAGTTAGCATAAAAATACAAGTTAGTATAAAAACATAAATAAAATCAAGATAGAATGCCAAGAGCTTTCTGGAATGGAGACGTTTTTATTTCAAAACAACTAATGCTATGTTGGTTCACAGGTCAAAAAGTCACATGGGCAAAAATACTGGCAATATGTCAAGTGCTCTTGAATACGCCAACTGTCCCCTTTCTTTCTCAAGGGGCTGAATATTGATGTAAAGGAATTTTTACTCTTTGAGGCTGCCTTGGCAATAGAGAGAATTGTAGGCCTCTCTGAATAGGAAGGTGAAACAACGAGCAGGTAAATTCCTGAAACTGGGAATGAGCACATGGATTGGAGGGATTGCTAATCTAATTGGGTTTCCCAAACTGCAAACACTGTTATGTGAACAATCACCACGTACACAGCTTTTTTTTCACATAGCCTGCATGGATTCTGGAGAGCAAGTAAGGCAAGTTAGGCAGTCTAGGTCTGGTAGGATAAGGGAAAGATGCCTAGCCTGAGGTATTGGCAAAGAGAAAACCATCTGTGAGCTGAATGTGCTGCTTCTGTTCAGCGGATCTGACTCTTCCCTACATTTGAAATACATGGCAATTATGCTAAGAAAATACACTTACTCCGTGTCGCTTGTTGGTAACCTTTTGCCAAACAGAAACCAACTTCCAAAGCTCTAAATTGTCTTTACTAATTAGCCTAGGAAGCAAGAGTATGATGTAGTCAGAAATTACCAAAAATGCCTAGAAAAAAATTCTTTAAAAGACTGGAAACCAAAAACTACTGTTTTTAAAACTGAACTCCAGCTTTGCAGGAGTCTCGTGGCACTCTCCTGGCACACTGAGTTTCAGCAAAGCTTTTCAGATATGTTCTGAAAAGTTAAGTGGTCCATGGGGTCTTGTGAGTACAAAGTGACATAGTCATCTTGGCAGTAACATTTGCCAAGTAAAGCCACTGGATAAACATAATACCCTCTAAATATGAAACACCTAATCAAAGTAAAAGTTTAGGCATGACATAAGAAATATTAATAATTATATTGGACATGCTCTGCCAAAAACTGGGGGGAAAGGCATGGAATGCGAAAAAGAGACTGAAGGAGTACCTTCCTGTGGATGCCCTGCCAGCATCTGCCCGAGTGACTGAGCAACACCCAGTTTGTCCAGTGGCCAGTCCCATCTGTGTGGTATCTTAGGCTGCAGGAAAACCAGAGCCAAACTAAGGTGTTTCACTTCAGTTACCATCAGGAGCTCATCACTTCACCTTGGATTTTGTACACCACCTACCTTCCAGGCTTCCTCCAAAATTCCCAGCACAACACAAAATCCCACCAAGCAACAGAAAGTTTTCTTTCCAATAGGAGAGCTTTCAAATCAACGGACTGGAATTTGATGGTACGTATCAAGTTCTGAAGTCACAGAGATAAAAATAATCTGAAACGCAGTTTAAATCTCCCTGTTATAAAGACTGTAAAATTATGGATATCCTCTTACTTCACAAGTATATCCAGAAATGGGTGTTATCAATATCGTTAAATCGGATAGCAGAGAAAACGAAGAACATATTTGGGGAAAGTGCATCTTTTCCATAATTCTGCCAACCTCAATGCTTGTTTTTATTCCCCAAGATAAATGTAACAAGTTATTTCTCTTCCAGTCAATGAAAAATGTGAAACTACCAAGAAATGTTGTAAAAGACAGAAAAATCTTTTGAAAGGAGGATTAATAAATAAGAAAAAAAAAACCCTTTTGCTTTTTGCTAGCAGAAGAATGAAAAAATGAATGGAACCAAGTCCAGTGTGTATCATCAGCACATTTATTCCTGAAATACTTGATGAATCATATAGATTGCCTTATCATAGCTATTAAATTTAATCTGGCATGCAGCATACCTCTTTAACTCAGGAGTTTGACACAAACATCAACTTTCTGGAGATGTAGTGAAGATTTCGGAAATGTGCCAAAAGACTCAAGACTGACCTCACACTTCCATCTATTAAAATAATAGATGTTTGCCCAGGCAATTGTTGCTGGAAAGTGTAGAAATTTGTATGCCACATTTGAAAGCTCTTGTGTGACTTAATCTAGCAAAGCAACCAGAAAACAGCACAATAAAGGGAAAAACGATGTATGGACTCAACAAGTCATTTGCTCACTTGATGAAAACACCTTTGAAAGCTTATTGTGCCACAATGTACAGACCTAAAAGAGTGACCTTGTCAGAAAGTGTAGGTTTTGAAGGTCTGGGAGAAGCCTATACTTCTTCCCAGTTCTCTATTTCTTCAGCATCCACCTAAGCCTGATAGGGACATTGCTCCTTTCAAAGAGATTTTTAATTCTCCTCTTTCTCCATTTCAGCCCCTTTTGACTTGCCTGGCTTCATTCAACACCAGATGTTTGTCCCTGCAACAATCTGTGTGGGCACCTTTGAAGTGCTTTGTGCAGTTCATGTCATAGAATGACAGGATGGTTTGGGTTGGAAGGGACCTTAAAGATCACCTCATTCCAACCCCCCGCCATGGGCAGGAACACCTTCCACTAGACCAGGGTGCTCAGAGCCCTGTCCAGCTGATGCCGTTTTGATTTTTGCCCCCTTTTTTTCTTATATATTCTCTGTATTCTTTACACATATATTTGTAGCCCATTGAATTAGTGGCTAATTTTCCCAGTAATTTTCCATGCCCTTTCCCTAGGCAGAAAGACAAAACAAATTCCAGGGCCCCTGTGCTATCTTGGTTCTCCCTGGCTACCAAGGCTGAGAACAACTCTTTGAGATACATTCTCATGGGCAAAGTACACCTAATACCAAGTGGGAGACTCCAGAGAAGGGGCTTGACCTGTGGGAGAATTCCGTCACCACTTGTCCTGCTAATTGGTGATTTTGTCAATTGTACTAATTTGCTAAACATTTAAAAACTGCATTCATCCCATGTGAGTGAGCTTTTGTGGACATTCTTCCATAACTGCTGCTGGAGCTCCAACACAAATCCACTTTTTTATTACCTCCTATACTAAATTGTCTTGAGTGTGTGTGTTGTTTCATTTCTAGGTTGAAAAAGGCATCACAGCCTGATCTTGAACACTTTCAGGAACATCCAGACCACCTGTACCAGTGTCTCACCACCCTTATAGGAAAGAATTTCTTCCTCATATCCAATCTAAACCTCTTCTCTGCCAGTGTGAAGCCATTCCCCCTTGTCCTGTCACTCCAGGCCCTTGTCAAGAGTCTCTCTCCATCTTTCCTGTGGGCTCCCTTCAGGCACTGGGAGGCCACAGTCAGGTCTCCCTGAAGCCTTCTCTTCTCCAGCTGAACAATCCCAATTCTCCCAGCCTTTCCTCATAGGAGAGGTGCTCCATCCTATACTTCTTCACTGATATTTACGATATGATATTGGCACAGCAGCTCAGAATGTGAAATTTGAGTAGTTTATATTAGTGACTATCTAGTCAAATCTGTTGTGAAGTAATTTCCCTTGAAAACAAACACAATTGAATGAAATTTGGCTTGGACAGCAAGGTGCCATCAACACTTTCAATGTCCATTTTGAAATTTTCATCTAGAGAATTTTAATTAACATTTCCTGCATGTAAATTTCTCTGCTAACTAGAGTCTCTGACTTCTTCTAAAAAAAAAAAGAATTTTGAGTGCATTTCTTCCACACTGGCTGGAGGTGAACATAGATCATTGCCCTCAGAAGCTGCCAGTTTTTCAATTTATATTGAGCAATTCTGCATTCTCAGTTCAGTAAGTGACTTGGATAATCCTACTTATGAAAAACTGCTTCCCTGGGGAAGCCAAGTAAAGGAATCTGTAGAACATCTTCAGGTAGAAAGTCAGTGTTACATGTAAAATCATATATAAAAGTATATATGTACATTTTTGTGTTTATCTATTTTTATGTACATCCATGGTTCTCATGGGCAGTCCAAAAATTATGCAAAGTCCACTGAAGTCAATGGAATAATTCCTTTGTGTGCCAAATGCAGACTTGAGATAAGCTGGTATAATACAGAATTGTTCCATACTCTTGAAATGCATCCACTTGCAAACAAAATGTGGAAATCTGAATGAGAGTGTCATAAGAATTTTAACTTCACAGACTGGCCAAAGTCCAGGCATTTAGAATATTATCACAGAACCCCTAGTAAAACCTACATAATCTTACAGAATAAGAATATATGGTAAGAAGTTCACACATGGGTAACTTCACCTTTTTACCATAATGCAGTTCAGCATATATGGAGGGGAAAAAAGAAACATATTTATAAAGAAAACAATGAGGTCATTGCCTGTTTCTAGTTATCAGTTGAAATGAAAAAAATGAACACACTAATAAATTACTTTCTCCTGCGAACCAATATAAAATTGATTATACCATGCCAAATCCAAAATGAGGATGAGACACTTATTGCTATTCTTTGCCTGTGACATTTTATCCCTTTTTTCGTAATCTTCTCTTACAACCTTATCTCAAGATTCACATCTTGTGCCATTTCCTGTCCTTACATTCTTTTTCCCTAGAACAAGGTTTTTAAAGCCTTCTTTCTTTCTGTGAAAAACAGCACTTTACCTGACTCCTTCTGACCTAGCAGTCAGAGTTAGTTGCTAGTTTACTTGTATGGACAATTTCCTTCCCTGTTCCTCTGTCTTTTTAGCAGACTGCAAGAAAGCACTGGAAATACTGAATCCTTAAGGGCTGCAAGCACTTCTTAAAAAGTTAATACGTGGTTTTCTTGCTAGGGGCTCACTGGGACAGCTGGGATCTCTGTCATCACCACAACACCAAAACTCTGCAGTCCCGATGCCCTGACAACCAGGACTGCAGGAAAAAAAAATCCACAAAATGTTGGATCTGAAAATCCCCACTAAAAAAGATACTTCCATAAGTTTATTGATCTAGACAGAAGGGAAACCTCAGTATGGATCAAAAGGCATCCAACTATCCTGGCAGTTTGTGATATCATAAAAGGCATGGAAAGTGTAGGTTGTCAGGAAACCAAAGAAAATTGAAGATTTGCAACATTTCGACCTGTAATACGTAACTTCTTAAGCACTTTTAATAGACTTTTAGAAATAATCTAATAAAACTATAATGGTTTTGTTTCTCTGCATTGAAAAATTACCTCCTTCAACAAGATTTTCAACATGAGGAGTTAAATATACAGAACTGGTCCAGTTCTGGTTGCTAGTCTATTATGGCAGGTAAATGGTGCAGTAATTAAGAGCCAAAATTCACCACCAGAAAGTGAAATGCAACTTCTGAGATGAAGCTATGTGAGTATGAGGTGGCTATAGATGAGCAAAGTAAAATATATGTTGAGATGAAGATTTTTTTTCTAAGGAGTTTACTCTAGGTAAGATAAATGCTTGGCAAAACCCTGTTGATTTCAGGGAGCATTACATTTCTGGACCTGAGAAACATTTATATATTCAGTCAAAAACCTGTAGAGACTGCAAAGAGGTTTTGTAAACTGTGAACTTATGTTAGTTAGGTTGTATATATATATATATGCTAGAAAATAAAGACCTTTGTCTGCCTTAAGTAAGGCTCCAAATTTTTACATATTGAAATTACAGCATGATTATTTTCACCAACATCAGTTTTAAAAGGCAATATAGCACCAACAAAACATGTTGAAAGTTTAACCACTATAACTGCATTTTTTAAGACTTTAATAAATACGTGTAAGAACTAAATAGTCATCATGAAATTCCACCTTTTTGAAACTTGTTTTATTTCTCTTAAACACATAGTTTCTTAATCCCTATTGAATAGATCAATAATATGGTTCAAGATATTTTTAAGTGTGAATGTCTTTGCTCTATGTGACTGTTGAAACTAAAGCAATTAAAAATCCCCTGTACTTGAGTTTTCTTAGTTGCTAATACCTTAACAATATTTTTTAGCCTGTATCAGGCCCAATTTAAGACTTCTGAAAGACAACAGACTTCCACAAAATATATGTTAACCATATTTTAAGGGTTTCAAAACAGGCAATAAATTTGGGAATATTGAATGTGTAGTCATATAAGCCCTTGGCAAATGGGATTTGGTGAAGTGGCCACTGCCCTGCTGAACAGCCCTCTAGGAATCTGAGATCCTGCACCACAGTGTAAGCAGTGTACTCCTTGTTGCCATCACGTTTTGCTGATCATAGCCCAGAAAGGATCCAATTAGGACAATAACATCCCTTCTTTCAGGCATCCTCATTTGCCTTTAAAAAGAAAATAAAAGTTCATCTGGCATCGTTAATTTTCTGTCCTGTTCTACTGAAAATAAATGTGCCTTAGCATAGGCTCACCCTTTCAGTGTGCTAGAAGTCTTCCTAAGAGAAGTATGGAACTTTATCCTAATTCATCTCACCTGACTGTGTAATTAATGACAGTTGGCAGTGTGAACATCTGACAGATATCATCCCTTATCTCTGCTGTTGGGCCTCAGGTTAAGGCTTTTAAATAAAAATCTGAATCTCCATCTAACAAGCCTCATTGTCAATGGATCCAGGATGCAGGGGGAATGTAACAAAATGAATGCAGGCACTGCAGGGGCAGTGAATGGATTTACAAGGCTATATGCAGAGCTAAAAATTTCTCAAGGGCTTGCCTGCTTAGCTCTAAAGCCAACTCACCCTATGGGATGGACTGAGGGTAGACAGCATCACACAAGAAGTGGAGAGCTGTGTGCTCCAACCCTGCCTGCTCAGACAGGCACAGCCAATCTGAGGCAGCAAAGTGGGGCTAATACCACATATTCAGAGTTGAACAGGATTTTCAGGTTGTTTTCTGGTCTGGCATGTGACTTAGTTTAGTTCCAGCTCCTTGTTTATCCAGACTCTTTTTCACTCAGAGCTCAATCAAAAGCTGTCAATAGTCAATTCCTGTACTCAGTGGGGAAAGGTCTCAGGGTGGACCACAGTGAGAGCCTGAGCCACTGAACAGGAGAGGGAGAAGAGGGAGGGACACCAGCACACTACTGCCTGGAGCATTTATTCAGGATGCAAAATATCTACTAATGTCTCAAGCAACTGAGACCCACATTTTGTGCTTCCAAAAGCTGTGTCTGGACAGCAGAGGGGAAAAAACTCCCAACAGACCCCAACCCATGTGACCTGGGGCAGAACCGCCTGGGTCCATCCAGGCTCCCTCACTGGGCATCACTGTCCCTGCTTTCCTACTTTGTCCTGCTGCTATGAGAAGTGGGGAGCCATGGCTGAGGAGTTCAGGTAATCTGCAGTGAGTCCCAAACCTAGGAGAGTCCCTGTTTCTGCTGAGGCTGTGTTATCTAATGCCAGCAATTGTCCAACCACAGAACCTCTGCTAGAAGCTGAAGGAGAACAGAGAAATGCTTGAGCACTGATCCTCTCCCAAATGTAACCCAACAGCTCACCTGTAAAGGAAATTAAAACACAGAAAGAGCAGTGCAGGTACATTGATGGCAACAGAAACTATAAAACTATATAGCAGGGATCATAAGATGCAATCTTTCATTTTGTATTTTCTGATATCTTCAGAATACAGGTTGATCTGTATGGGTGGTAATTAGAGTTCTGATTCTGGGATGATAAGAGAGATCTGAAAATATGCATGGGATGGACTCCTGAGACTCAAACACTCATCCTAATTTAAATCTACTATGAAAAATCAGTATTTCCTTTTTCCTTTCTTCAAAGGTACATTAATTTGATAAAACAAGCATCGGAATTTTGAATGTTAATCAAATAAATAACAGTTTCACAGGACAGATCTTTAAAATTCTCCCTCTTTTA
Source organism: Irena cyanogastra (assembly GCA_013397155.1). Taxonomy (NCBI): domain Eukaryota; kingdom Metazoa; phylum Chordata; class Aves; order Passeriformes; family Irenidae; genus Irena; species Irena cyanogastra. The sequence continues at coordinate 186,902 of VWZV01003000.1, read as the reverse complement.
CTTTCATAGAAAACACTGGAGTTGAAAAAAAACCTGAAGAAATGTTTTCCTATTATTGCTTAGCAAGAAATAAGCATGTAATCAAAAGAAGATGCAGTGAAAACAAAAATACACAAAGCCCCACATCTGCTATCTCAATAAGGTATCAGAAAAATCCTCTCTATTTCTGCATAATGAGACAGCATATTTTAAAATACAACAGGATAAATTTTCAAAGCAGCAAACTGATGTAACCACCCTGCTGACTCTACACTGGCCACAGCTAAATTCCAAGTGAATCTTTGACAATATATTCCCAAAGAAGATCAAAGGTGCCACCTGATTCTGGTGTTAAGATGTAGACTGCCTTGTGGAAAATCACATAGCAATCAAATTCATTTTCATAAAATTATAAAAGTTAAAGTCCATTTTCCTTTCACAGAGGATCATTCCTTTCTGTGTACCAAGAGAGGCTTCCTCTGGGAAGAAGAGGAAACTGTATTTTCAGTTTCAGGCCATAGACTAGAAACTGGTTTTGTTACTGACCAACTTTCCATGCAAGATTTGAAACCAGGTTTTGTACCTAATAATGCTGCAGCTGTGGTTAAATCCTGGATGCAAGACTATTAATGTGCACTTATCTAGGCCTGCAGTGAAGTACCATGATCCAGCTACACCATGCTAAAGCTTCTTACTCATTTGTTCATATATAGAAGATGTAGGTTGCAATAATTATTGAACATTGTGGAGATTTGCTCTCTGAGAGAAGGCAGAGGTGGCCCATAGGTAAGCTGCTGTAAAGTACAGAAATCAAAGAAGAGCAGTGACATAGTAATGATTTCCACAGAAGAAGACATGTCAAGAGAAAAGAAAAAAAAAAAGGAAAAAACAATGAAAGAGATGATCTTCTGGGTTTTTGACCACCTGTAGGGGAATATGTCTGGTAACCTCTTAAGATCCTGTGTGATTTTGTTTTCACAAACACAGTTCTGCATAATTCTCCTTTCAGATCATTCCAGGTAACTGTGTAAATATTTTCTTCAGTGTGCCTTTTTTAGTGAATTTCATACTTTGGAATTTTACTTTGACTTTTTGTTTTCAAAAAATCATGATGGAAATCCATTTTCCACTTCTGAAGGTTGCCTGGTCTCACTTGGAATTGTATAACCAAAACCATGCCGAGCTCTATAGCTTGCAAATACTTTTAACCATTTGGGTTGAGATTCATTGATACATGGTTTTGTGTTTTATTGTGAAAATATTCCATGGTATAGAAAATGTATCAGAGTTGAGACAAGGCAGACGAGTTCTCAGATCCAAGACAATTATTTTAGGACAAAACTGTTTATAGACTGCTGCATGTTTTTGGAAAACCTTTAATTACTACAGCATAACAATTTTTACTTTCCTTTCTCTTTTAGACCAGAGAAACTTAAAGTGGTAGAGGAAAAGTTCTTGATACATATTTTAGCCAGAAGTCAGAAAATACTGATTGATCACCTCCAGCCCTGTTTTCTCTCCCGTGTTTGAGGTACACCCAGGCCCACTCTCAAAGAAAAGTCAGCTCTAATCCCTAGATTCTAAATAGCAAGCACCAAGTTTTATGTTTTCACAGATTAAAAATACGCAAATAAAGGGAAGGTGTCAAAACAACAGCAAACAGAACATTTAAATGTCGGCGTGCTACAAAATTGAAATGGTAAACAAATATTAAAAGTGGTGCAGAAGCTGCAGCCTTCTTTCCTTCACATAAGGGCTGCTAAATTACTACACTGCCCTATCTTGAAAACTATTAACTAGAACTTCAAACTAAAAATAAGTGCTGCCAGAAACACTGAAATTTGGAAATGAAAATGAGTCCAACATGTAAAGACATTTTCACTCTCCCACACCTCCAATCCGCTCCACAGGCCGAGTCCTCAGTTCCTCTCCCTGATTCCCTCCTCCTGCCCTCCAGGGGAATGTGCCCTGAGCTGCCTGGACACTGCCCTCCGCCTGTCCATCCCAAACCTGGACAAGGAGGGAAGGAGTTGGCTATCAAGTTCCATGGTCAAGCCAGGGGCAGCAGGCAGAGGGTTGGACAGCAACCTCGGATGGGAAGTGGGGAGCAGGGGGTGCCCACAGGGGGAGCAGCTGCCCCAAACAGGGCCTAAGTGAAACAGTCATTCCCACAGTTTCTTGACTTTTAGGGGAAGCAAGGGTAAGAGATTTCTACCCATATACTTTTATTTGTTTCCAATCACAGACACTCTAGCTCCTTCCCCTTCTGCATTTGTCACCCTTCGGGGTGCAGGTGGAAACCTGGTATTAGATGTGTTTGCTCTGCTACATGCCAGGCTATGATGCTTTTCAAACTCAAATGGTGTAATTTCTCAGATATTACATGGTTTTGAAACTCTTCTAAGTCTAAAATTGTGATACCAATGAAATGTGTTAGCAACACACCAAAACCTTGCCATATAAACCCACTACGAAAGTAGATGTTGCCTGATTTTTGAAAGAGAAAAGTCTTCTTGGAGATCTTTTCCTTCCAAGGGGAGCACTGTACCACACAGATCAGATGTTGCCAGCATCTCTATGATGAAAATAAAGATTCCACATGGAATTAGGGCCAGTAACCAGGGGTGGATATTAGCTAAGGAGGTATTTTTATGGACAAGAGCAGACAGCTTTTCGGGTCATCTCTGTTAGTAAATCCTTGCTGTTCTGAATGTCTTGTCTTGTTAAGCAGGCACCAGTAAGAGAAACCAACAGGCACATTTGCTACTGGTGTGTGTTTCCTCGAGTCTCTGGGATAACAGCAGGTGCAGCCTTGCACTGACTCCATGCTGCTCCCAGGCTCTTCCTGGAGGGATGTCCCCACCTCCCTGCAGCTGCTGGGCCTTTGGCAGACCTGAGTGGAAATCAGTACCTTACTGACCTTTCAGAATTTTGGATATCCTCAGCTGGTCTTAACCATGAGTGCCAACAGCTCCCCTTAACACACACACATACACAAGGCTTCCTTTCCCTTGAAAGCACATTTGCCAGGGTCATCTTATCTACCCACAAGTCAAACCATATTGTTTCCATCTTTAAACACCCAAACAAAAAAAAAAAGTCACTTAAACATATAATTTACCTAAAATGTAATAAGCCTAGGACTTTCAAAACTCTTTTCCATTGAAGTTCAGCTTGTTCTGGGTGGCTTTGCAGAAACAAAATCTGCAGCTTTCCACAAGCTTCTATTTTACAGCACTGAGTCCAAGTACCATTTGGGTGTAGAGTGAAATCCTTGCTGTATTAAATACATTTTTAAAATTGCTAGTGACTTCAGCAGAACAAATATTTGACATTTTGCTTTTAAGTTGAATGTTTCAGAGAAATCTTTTTTCCTCCCCCTTCCTGACTAAAGGTTAGGAAGCAAACCAAATCTTCTGAAAAGAAGAGTAAAATTTCATTGCTTGTAGTCCACAGTGACTATGTCAGAACATGACAGGGGTAAGCTATGATATTCATGTTAACAATAAGGTCAACAGAAAAAGTAAGCCTTTCCTAATAGTAAGGTGGCAGAGTTTGTTTTCGACTACCATTTTTTGGAGTGATAGGAATAGCATTGATCTGTATATATTGTACTGGTCAGTAACTGCCTTGTAGTATTGGGGTGCAAAGTTCATTTACTTGTTCACAAACAGAACCCCATCCAGTATTCCAGGACTCAGCTCATAAAAGGAATAGATTCTCCATGCTAATTCTTCTTCTTAAAATGTTTCTATCTGTGCCTCTCTTCATGGAGAATGCCAGCTATTAATACTGCACTGGCAACTCCAACTCTAATTTCTACAATTCCAGCTTTTCAATGTTTTCAAGATTAAATTATTAACAGAGAAGAATTTACAATTAATAAGTGGCAGAGGAAAAAAAAATAAAAAGAAGAAGCAAAGCACATCTCTAAAAAGAAAATATTTATAAAATAGTGTATACACCATAGTTTGGGCATGCTGAGTTCCAAAAGCAACACAAAGAGACAGTGCTTGTTTTCCTTTTCTTCTGCAAAACTACAATGAAGCGATAATGACCTCAGGAGTGTGTGTGTTTATTCCATCTTTGGCCCATTTGATGTGGTTTTGGCCTATGGAACAGTTAAAGGCTAAATGCATTTTAAGTGGGCTAAACCCAAGATAAACACATGTCCCTGAGGTCATTATTTCCATTATATGACAGCTTGCATAAAACACCAAAAGCATTGTAAAAACAGTGTAAACTTTTAAAACATATTCTTTTGTAGGCCAGCACATCTTTCAGAAAGTGTATACTGTTTCTAAGCAATTGTTTCTTCTATTGTCAAAGTTTCTTCTTCAGGAACAGAGAAGCCAAAGTTTATTTGGACTTTGGCTATACATGAGATAGTCTGGGCTTTGTAAATCCTACACATGGCACTGGAAAATGCAAACATTGTATCCAAGCATTAATCGTGCTCATAACAACTGTGTACATGGAAGTATCTATCAGCTGCACTACAGATTGGAAGATTTGATCTGCATGAAGAAGATTGTCAGTGGTTTGAAAGAGCACTAAGACTTGATTATGGATATACAAGCAAATTAATGGACAAGAATCCATTCTTGTAACCAAGTAAATTACATTTGAACAGTTTCTTCTTGCTTTTTGATCTATATTTGGAGGCAAGTGATGACAAGGGAGGCAAGAAAGCCATTTGGAAAATACCCTTCTTCCTCCACAGGTAAGCCAGAGGAGCAGGGGGTTCTTTCCCAGTGTTGGTGCTCCGGCTTTCCCCTGCACTTTTGGATTGTCTGGCGAAGTTTGTCAATAGAGGTTTTATTGACTCCCACTTCCCTTTTTCTCCTCAACTTTCCCAGACACAAAACTGGCATGGTCTCTACTGCTTGCTCTTGAGCAGCTACGTCCTGCTGCTATCCTTAGTGTGTCATAGCGGATCTGAGTTTGAAATCTATTCTCCACATAGAAAGTTAGGGATGCAAAGATTCATTTTTGAGGAAAAATAACAAAAAACCCACTGAATAATTATTTTTCTCATTTTCTGTTTAAGCGCCTAATTCTGCATACCCTGAAGTTACCCAGATCATCTTTGTTTCTGTATTCTGAAAATCAAAAAGGAACCCAAAATTTTGCGTTTGTTTCGTCAAAAAGGTCCTGCAGAATCCAGGACTGAATTCAAAGCTGCAAGTATTTCATGGTTGCCAGCAACCAAACCAATTTGGGAGGCATTGTGCCTTCAAGATGTCCATTGTGCTGCAGTTCATTTACAATGTCCCTTTCCCAGCCATCCAGAGTAGAAGAAAGTGAAAAGCATAGACTTTTATCAATGAGCATGTTATAAGACCACACCTGGGTTTCATCTCTTTTCAGTCTGTCTCCTTAGACCTTGACGTAGTCCACAATGTTTCTTTTTTATAATATTATCGCCTTACCATTGGTTTAGGAAAAAGGCAGTAATTTTCTTAACCTTTTCTGAGTGATCTGTAGAAGACCTTTCCCCACTGGGAGCAAGAACACAAGGAGAACAGACAGGTTCTAGAATGCAACTTTCCCAGATTTAGCTTTTGATACATTTTTGTTTGTGAAAGCTGAAAGGGTCTACTGCCTTCCAAAAAAGACTTATTTTTCATTGGAGCATTCATCCTTCCAAGGATAATCAAATACTAGTGCACCATACTCTTAATAACTTATCTTATGCCAGCTAAAAATATGTGTTAAGTATGTGGATTGATTTGTGTGATGCCTGAAGCTGTTACATGCAATTAGAAAATATATAAGCATTGTTATGGGTGAAGTAGGGGTTGGATTCTAGAAGGAATTTAAGGATTCAAATTGAAAGATTATGTGAGAGGTTTATGAAAAACACTGTCTACGTGACCTTAAAAGACTTAGAGCAGATTTCAATTTTGTCATTCCAGTGGAAGTTTCTTCCACTGCTCTTTTTTACAATCTGCTGAACTGTTATTAGCCTCAGTGAATCAACATCCACACTGAACTGGAATCATGTGCATGTAAATCTGCTGCCATTACTTCATTTATGTGAGAGCAGTTGGAGCCCTGTTCAAAGTAAGCAACAATTACACTGTCCATTTCCACTGTCAGCTTCTCCTGGACAGATAGAGACAGCAATGTTACTGCTCCATTCCTAAAATAGTGACCCTGGTAAAGAAATTGTAGGGGCCAAAAGCATCAAGTTGCAATGAACTGGTAAGTTATGGCTCAGTCTTTTCCTTCCAAGTCCAGGACTTGAGTTAACTGGCACCTTCACTGTCACTGGTACTTGTGACAGTGATGATTTCATTTGCAGGCTTGTTGTTTGGCCAGGTTTGGGTTCTGCCATAAAATATTCCTCCTGTCAGTGCATGGAAGGAACCAACACCTGCCTGCCAGTTGTACTGGCAGTGAAGAACAGAGATATTTACTGGAAAGTGCTGGCCAGGAAAAAAAAAAAAAAGAATGAAGCAAAAAAAAAAAAAAAGAAGGAAGAAGTTGTTCAATAGGGAATGTCATGTGTGGGAGAGACAGCAAAAAATGGGGCAAATTGAACAAGGACAATGAAAAGAAAAGGATATTTTATCTCTTACACCAGAGAAAGTGCACTGACTTCAGTGGAGTTACTGTGACTTTTGTCCAGATTTCTGTTTTAAAAGAAAATAATAAGGAGAGATTCATAGCAGGAAAAAAAAAAAAAAAAAAAAAGGGGGGTAAGTGGAAGAAAATACACAGATTTTAGAAAAGAAAGAGAAATCCTGACAGAGTATTACAAAAGAACCCTAACAACTTGTACAAAACACTTTCCCTTTCTCCTGTACCTCTCCAGCTGTTTCTTCAAACTAACTGCATCCAAGCCAATTTTTTTTCATTCCCCAACATTCTATAGACATACTTGTATATCAAAATATTGCAGACATAAGAACAATAACTTTCCACCTTAGGAAGTGAAGAAAACAAAGTCATAGTGCTGTTGTGAGCACATCCTGCTCTGCCCAGGAACAGAAGGAGTGAACTGACCCTCTGAGAACTTTTGCTGGCAGTTGCACATTTTAAAGGTGTTTGCATCCACAGTATTTTGGTTGCTAGGATTCCTGCCCCCCTTCCCCTCACATCCCCCTCTCCTTATAAAACGACACTGAAAAGAAGGGAGGAAAAACGGCTTTACAGCTTTGATCTTATTTTCCATTCTCATCTTTCCATGTCTAGTTCTCCTAGAATGGCAACAGCCAGGCATACTTTTTTCCCACCTGAAATGGTCCCATTCTGTGCCTTTCCAGTGATATCCATATTTTTTCTTTTATTAGTGTTTCTCTAATTCCTCAATTTCTTTTTACAGTCTGATCTTCATTCCATCTTCCTCTGACTTTTTTCTTTTTGACAATGTATACAGTTGTGTTTCTCTATCTTTTTTATAGGATTAAAACATGCAGGGGCAAATAAAAACATCTTTGAATAAAAGGATAATTACACTTATATAACATTACATTTCCTGCATTGAATTTGCATACTATATCAATAGCCTTCGGAATACTTCCAAGAAATAGCAAAGAAAAGAACAGGAACAGTCTATGCCAAGAATATCCCTAAAGAAAAAAAACAGCTATTCTTTTTGAATACTAAGAAAACAGTGTTTTACTGCTCAGAGCTCACGATATCCTCCCTCATTAGAGAAATATCTGCAAGCTGTAAACTATCTGCCCTGGCAGAGGGTTTACAAATCACAACAGCTACCTGCTTCTTTTGGATATTGAATCAACTAATTATACACCAAAGTTTGGGCTGGGCATCTGCTACCTGTCTTATTTTAGTATCCACCACAGAAGCTTCTTGGCAAAGGTTTTCATCTGCTCCCCTCACCCACCTCTCAATTAGAAAATGGGAAATTATTTGGATACTATCACTAAGTCTTAAGTAGGATACTCTGGCCTAGGGTACTTGGTCCCTGGGTGACTGATGAGATTTCTCCATGCTTCAGGCCAAAATGAATATTAGTGTAGGTAGAAGAAAAGTAAATGAGAAGAAGAAAGAGCAGAGGGGGAAGGAAAATAGGTGGAGAAATAGTCAATTAAACTTCTAGTGGGCTGAGAAATAAATAACCAGTAGCCCCTAATGGAATATGAATTACATTTTGGCAAGCACCAGGGATGAATCACAACATCTGGCATTCTAGGTGTTACTGTTTATCTAAACTTTACCAATAACATCTGTGTGAGCAAGTCCTGCCAGTACCACTGCCTGGTATCATCTTTTATGTTAGAGAATGAGTGTAAAAATGTTATACAAGCCTCTGTTAAACACCCACTTTTGAAACTCTGGGCCAGAACTCCCTCCCATGGAGTAAACGCAAACACGTGTAGGCAATGGGCAGTCACACTGAAATCATAGGAATTTCCGCCCACAAAGGATGGATTTGCCCTGGTAATAAAGATTTCTGCTGTTTAAACTAATTATGTGTCTAGAGCCAGTAACTTGTAGTAAACAGGGTAGGAGCCCAGGCATCCTGACGGTTATACATGGACCCTGATAAATATCCCAAATAATATCACCTTCCTCGTTTCTGTTTGAGTGTACCAAGCTTAACTCTCTGTCTGTATTCACTGCCTAAATTTAAATCTAATTATAAAAGATACATTTTGAGTGGCAATATAGAAAAAGAAGCTAATTCCTTTACATGAGGACCATGCCCAACATAAATATTATTCTTCACATTAAGGACAAACAAGGGGATCTGACCTGACCAAATCTGTACCTTTATATGATACTGGAAAACATAGAACAATAAAACCTAAATTGATAATTTGCCCTGGCACAAGAATTAGAAGCAGAATAGCATTGATCTCCTGTTATAAAAGAGCAAGGCAAAATACCATATTGCTGGACTGATATATTCTGCTTTTGTGTTTCATTGAAACTCATGTTCACATTAAAGGGGGCTTAATATAGTGCTTTTAGCTCCAGAGCTGAAAATTTTTCTGTAAGCCAGTCATTTTCTTATTAACCAGAAAGAAAATGATAGAACCCATTACGAAGTCCTGGAAAGATTTCATTAATTATGTGGCCACCCACCAGGTTCAGTATATACTAAGGGTCTGTACCACTAGGAAAAGGACAGGGACACTTTGATAACTTTTAAGCATAATTCTGTAATTTTGCAATTTACACTGCGAAACATATTCTAGAACTATTGCTAAGGAAGTAGTTGTGAAATACCTATTCCTAAAAACAAAGAGGGGAACAACCATCCAAGAGAGTTTGTGTCACTCTGCCACACACTGGAAGTGTCTGAAACCAGCAGCTCTGTACAGCCAGATCTGCTGCTGCATTTGTAACAAATCACTGCGTGCTCCATTGCTTCTCTTTTCCACAGAACCTTTCTCTTGGAAATCAGTTTATGCATGGGTCACTTCTGGGATCAAAGTCTACTCCGACTTGGGGTCTGTATGGCATCACCTATTCTAGAGTGTTACACAGCATTGACAGCCTTAGAAAAAATTGTAACACAGAGGCAAAATTCAGTCTAAAAGTGAAATATTGCTCTTTAAACGTCAGCTTTTAGAGAGAATTGGGATTGTTCAACCAAGAGAAGACAAGGCTTCAGAGTAACCTAATTGGAGCCTTACAGAACCTGAAGGGAACTTACAAGAAAGATGGAGAAAGACTATTTACAGGGGCCCAGAGTGACAAGACAAGGGGAATGGCTTCACACTGACAGAGAGTAGGTTTGGATTGGATATTGGGAAGGAATTCTTCCCTGTGAGGATGGTGAGCACTGGCACAGGCTGCCCAGAGAAGCTGTGGCTGTCCCATCCCTAAAGGTGTTCAAGGCCAGGTTGGATGGGGCTCTGAGCAACCCGGGCTAGTGGAAGGTGTCCCTGCCCATGACAAGGAGTTAGAACAAGATGATCTTGGGGGCTTCTACTAACCCAAGCCATTCTCTGATTGATTTTATAACATGTGCCAGGTGTCCAGGAGCCAAACTATTTCACATGCTGGACATAGTGAAACTAAAGTTCATCTTGTTATTTTTTTTTTCTGTTGAAAGCTTTTACAGCGCAGATATACATTATTGAAACAAAGTTTTGTGGCATGTTGAAGACGTAGGGAACATATTTTAAGAATTTTATTTGATAACGTAATCTACAAGGTTCACTGTACCAATTGTATTATTCATGTACATATTTAATTCAGTACAAAGGAACCGAACCTGAACTTATTTGTAGCTGCCACAGAATTCCCATTTTATTACAGGATTCCCCAGGGTGCTGCAGGAACAAGAGGGTATTGATGCAGAATTTAGATCCAGCCTCCACGTAGCACGTGGAGTACGTGAAGAGCAAACCAAGAACAGGCAGTGAAGATTCTTTCTCCATTTACACTACATTATTAAAGGTAACAGCACTGCACACAGTCACACCTGCCTGAATCTAAAACCAGGCCAATGAACATAATTTAAGACCCTTTAATTTTGAAACACAGCAACTAAAACCAAGCAAATCTAGAGGGGCCAGAGATGGCTTTCAGCTTAGGACACAGACTAGAAGTGGAGCTATTTAACCAAAACTCATTCACTTTATTTGAGCTTCCTCCAGTTCTTGATGAATTTTGCATTTCCCTGAAGTTGCTATTGTTGAGAGTCACGGAACAAACTTCCTAAATTAACCATAGGCATAAACAAAGCACTGTAGTTGTCATAAGAGTTTCTCGAAACGTATGAAAAGGTACCTGCATTTAGACAGAGATTTAAATTAATGAACAATCATTTGCTCTTCTTTCACAGTCAGAGTGCATTTGCAGTCTCACATATGCATATTTTTGACTTTTTGTTCTCAACTAAGCCTTGGAAATGGTCTCAACAAGTGCTTTTAAAGAAAGAGATGACAACTAGAGTTGAATACTTAGAGTTTACTTTATGAAAGGAAAGCAAATTTGTTTTTTCCATGACTTGAAACAATAGCAACTTCAGCTAAATGCAAAGAAAGAAAATACAACAAAACAGCACTCCTCCTTACCAGGAGAAAAGCTGGAAAAAACTATTTCCCTTTTTATCCTGGATTTTTATTTTTTTTTTAAGTAGGCTAAGTACTAATCTTCTCTGGTATCTGAGGAATTAAGAAATATATCTCACAAACATTTATCCTTCATTAACAAAAACATAAAAGAGAAGATTCATAAGAATTAGTCCTAACCTGGTGTTCAGCTTTAACTGTCACCCCAGGGACTGACCACAGTCTCTTTTAATTACAGAGATGACTGGTTCAGGATTCCAGTCCTGATTCTGGAGGCTGGTTGCATTTTAAACAATTTATAGTAAAGAATTCAAGGTGTGCATTAGCACCTGGGGATTAGAGGGACCAGAGGAGCTCAGTAAAGCCTTGGGCAGTGAAAGGGCTGGTTCCTGAACAGCACAGTGCTCTGAAGAAAGCAACAGCCTCTTTGTAAACACTAGCAGAGATCTCACCACAATTATTTTTTCAACTACAAATGACTATCAAACACTTCAGTCTTCCATAAGATCATTTGAAATTTTCCACAATGGATGCTTTGAAGTGGTTTGAGGTTTTTTTCAGTGGAGGTGCCTATCCTGTTTCTCACCTAGCTATACATTTTGAGCCATCCTACCCTAATTCCCGGAACTCTAAAATGCCTGTTCTTCCTCACATATTCCTAACTATGATGCACCAGGGTCCTTAAGTACTTGACCACCAGTAAGTGGGGCAAAGCAGTGATAAGAGAACAAGAAATGCCAGTGTCAGTCAAAATGGCATCTCACCACAAACCATGAGAGTTTGTATCTATGAAGGACGCTGTTCCTACAATAACCATGTCAGTTTGGGGGGGGGCTGACATCAGAAAGAGGTCCTGTAAGAGGAGAGCATAGATTATGAGATGATACAAAAAGAAAGAAATGTAATGGGGATATGGGCATATAATAAAGAAAGATGGAAATATTGACTTATGGACTGAAGTCTGGAAAGAATAAATATGTGAGAGGAATGGCAATAGTTTAGCAACAGCAAGCAGTGAAGTAGAAGTAATTTGATAAGAATAAACAACAGAAAAGTTTAGTCTAAATAGGAGCAAACATTTCTTAATGGCAAGGTACATTAGGCTGTGGAAGGAATTTAAAACTAGATGAGACAAAGCACTTGAGAATTCATTAGGGAAACAGTTATGGCCTGCCATTATCTAATAGGTGTTTTCCATCGTGTGATTCAACTGACATTAATTGACATTTAGCAAACTAAAATACAAGTCCTAGATTTTACCAGACATTGTAGTGATCAGTTTCCCTGGTATAGCTTTTCAGCAAAATGGAAAAAAGTAACAATAACTTTAGAGACCCAAGTGTCACAATCAGTTGCAGAAAATTTCGTCATGCTAAGAAATATTTTTAGGGTAATGCCATTCTGATATGTTATGCTGACAGATAAAATCTGTAGCACCTCCAAAAGTGCCTCTCAGTTGAGACGCCATGTGTGCTTCACAATGAGTAACTGAATCAAACTGAAAATCTGAGGCAGGAGTGAAAAACTGTTTTCCTGGGAGAACTACATCTTGAAGACAGAGAAGAAAGATTAAGGTTTTCAAGTGAAACAAGAAAAAAAATCAGCTCTGGAAAGGGGCAGTTACCTCAGAAACATTTCTTCCATACCACTACTGGTATTTAAATCTCCCTCTCTCCAGCAGACATCTAAAGTTTCATGCTGCGCTGAACTCCTATCATGGTTTTAATCACTTTGCTTACAATTTTTGCTGTATCTTCTACTACAGCTATAATCCAAGGACTCTTTTTCCTAAGTGTAATGAGTTCTTTATGTTAGTTTATCTCTGCTCTCACAGAAGTCAGAAAAATAATGCATTAAACCAACACTAAATACATTCAAAATCCTTATCCTCTACATGACATTGTTAATGGATGTTTTGAAATATTTAATAGTTCAAAAGCAGTATCTGTTCAGGCTAGTTGGTAAAGTTTATTGAAATAGTGAAGGTAATAATAGTTCTATAATTTCTAGAACTGGGGATGGCAAAACAACTTGAAAATTCTAGTAAAGTGATGTGACATCCTGTTCAGAGAAAATCTTTCCCCATTTTAGAGTTGTAGAAACAGAAGAGAATACAAGTAACATGCCAAGGATCAGCCTACAAGGAAAAGGAACAAAAAAAGTCATCCATTCAGATTCTCATCCTAGCAATGTTTGGTGTCCATATGTCACTAGAATCCAACCCCAAAGCTATTACTGTGAGTAGGTGGGAGAAGTAGCCAAGCCACAGTGCAACCACAAAGCTCAGGAAGGAACTCCAGAACAAAGGTTCCCAAAATCAGAAGAGTCCTGTGCTGCCAGCTCATGCAGTGATGGAGGAATAGTGGAAAGGAGCAGAGAAGCATTTCTGTTAACAGGTGTTAGCACAGCCTGATTTTTGGTGAGAAGCTGCCAGAAATCTCCACTGTGTCTGACAGAGGCAATCTCTGATGGCTCTGAAGATGGACATGCTGCTCGCCCAGTTAGATAAGGTGGCAACGCCTCTGGGATGACATATTCAAGAATGAAATCAAAACCACACGTAGTCCTTCCTAGGGGTGGCCATCCAGGGCTGGCAGCATCCCAGCGCTGGGGGTGGCCATGTGGCCACCACAGCCACATGGCTACAGCCTTCTCAGCACGGTCCACAGCCAACTGTGCCTGCTTGGCTGCTTTTAGCTAAGCCACCTCGTTTTCAGCATCCCACATTAAGAGTAGCGTTGAGTGGTGGTGGCCGGTGACTGCCCACGCGGTGCCGGCGGGGGCCACGTGTCTGGCAAAAGACACATAGCCAGCAATTCCCCCATGCAGAACCTGGACAAATTCAACCTTTCAGCACTGCAAGATCGTGCAGAAATCTCTGAACTGGTGGAAGTTATTGACAATGGTACTTAGGAGGAGCAGGCTTTTTCCCTCTTAGTCAGAGAAGGAGTAGAAAGTGAGGACACGTGGAGAAAGATAACATGGTGACAGCCAAAATCAGTGAAAGGAAGGGGAGGGGAAGGAGGTGCTCCAAACATCAGAGCTGAGATTCTTCTGCAAGGTGTGGTGAGGACAATAATAAAACAAACTGTGCCTCTGTAATTCATGAAGTCCATAGGGAAATGCAAAGGTCCTCTCGCAGCCCATGTGAAAAAGTGCTCACGCCAGAGTGCGTGGATGCTAAAAAAGCTGTAATCCAGTGGGAGACCCAAACAGAGAGAGAGGGCCTTTGCTTCCAGAGACAGGGAAAGAGGGCTCTTGCTTTCAAACTGCAGCATCTTATCCTTAAAAGACTACACCCCATGAGCTAATGACCCACGCCATGCAATTTTAGGAAGACTGTTTTGCCTGTGGAAGGGACTCACATCACAGCAGGTTGGGAGGGACTGCTACTCTTGAAATTAGAACCATGCTGGAGAAGTTCATAGAGAACAGCCTCCCATGGGAAAGACCTCACAGCATAGCAGAAGAAACTCCCCTCCCTAACTGAACTGAAGAAAGATTTTTCGAGTGAAGAACTAACCAGTTCTCCCACACCCTGTCTCCCTGTGCTATTGGTGGGAAAGAGGGAGGGGGTGGGGGGGCAGGGAAAGGTGTTTTAAAGATTTATTTTATTCCTCATTATCCTCCTATGACTCTGTTAATAATAAATTTACTTTATACCTTTCAGTTTAAGCTGGTTTTGCTCTTAGAGTGTTTTTTCCTAATCTTCATCTCATGAGCCCTTCATTTTTGGGCTTTTTCCTCTCCTCTGTTCAGCTATAAATGAGTTCAGAAAAAAAATGAGTGAATAGTTTTTGGTGGATGCCTGGCATTTGGCCAGTATCAAACCACAACAATAGGGCACTTGTGCTATGAACTGAAGAAAACCTGTTAACTGTAAAAGTCCAAAGAGGTTTAGGTCAAGTAATTTTGTGTGAATATGCCTGGAGAGTGGTCACCTAAATGGATGGCCATAGCTTCCAGCACTGGGCTATAAAGTTTTAGAGAGTTCTCTTTCCTCCCTTCCAAACAATACCATTTCTTAAGCAATGATTCCTGTTTGGGATTTGGGAATATTAACACATTGAACACTAGAAGTTTGGTTTTTGTTGGCTTCAGGATAGGGTGCGAGGTAACATATTAGTAGAAATTTCCTGAAATCCAACCTTGTATGTTGTTCATGTTAGTCCATTCCTGTCAAAAGGACATGTCTTTTCATGCTATTAGCCTTAATTTTGCAGGAGATGCTTCATGATGTAGAGATTAAGGAAGTTGCCCAAAACTGAGTGGAACCCTGCAGCAGAACACAGAACAAAAGCTTAGTTTTCCACAGCCTGCTAAATATGCCAGTCCTTGGATCAGAATTTCTTTCCCTCAAGCAGTGCAAAGGAGGCATTATCTAGTTTAGATCAGGTTTATCTAGCGGCTATCTGAAATTTGATAAGCCCTATATATCAGGCCCAGGAATGAATCAAGACTTTTTACAGATTTGACCTATGTTGACAGATGGAAGGATGTAAATGAAAGAAAAACTCCAGCAGTTACAGTTCAGTTTTACTTTTCTCCAGCCATGTTCGTATTAAATCATCTATTTTTCTGTTTTCAGTGGGACAAACAGTTAAAAATACCAAAATATTGCAAAAAAGGTGATCCTTTTTGTCATCATCCTGTCCAGGACACAAGATGGAAGGAACTATACAAATCCTTTAAGAACACTGATTTTAACAATTATTTTTTCCTCTATTTCTTAGGTAAAGTCATGATGGTTAGACTTAACCCATGGTTGGTTTGGACACCTACAGGCAAAATACTACCCAGTTTTGCAGTCAAATTGTGCCAACTTCTCCTCCTAGGTTAAGAACCCTAGTGAGAAGGATTACCTGAGGCAATTTAAACTGCTCCTTCACTTAGCATCAGATTTAGCCCCAGTTTATAAAAGATTTCCCAGCAGGTTACTGGGTATCCGTTCTTTCAGACCTTTTGTGTCAATGAGAAGCTGAATGATGTAAGCCCAGTGCCATGTCTGGGAGTGGTAGGCAAAACTAATCTGAAAAAAAGATCTCTGGCATACAGACCAATGTTCTGAGCCACAACCACCAAGGCCAGGATTACATGAGGATGCAGAGGAGGACAAACAAGGATTTATGTCATTAAAGAGCAATTTGGATTCAAATAAAAAACAGTGTGCATTCCTCTATTCTGTCACCCAGACCAGTTATCTCAAATGGCCCATCTTCTCCAGGAGACAGGAGTGGTACACTCTGGTGGGCTGCTCTGCTCAGGATTTTTAAACGTTCATTGCCCAAGTCTGTGTATCTCCAAGGAAAGTGTGCAGTGTGGCCACGAATCTTCTACCAAAAAACACACTCATTTAGCCAACTAAATTAATTTCATGCCTGCTACTGAACCCTACTCAGACACTTTTAACGTTCTATGTCTTTTCTGACTTGGAGCAGATCTGAACAAACAAAAGAAAAAGACTCATGCCGTTAATAATGAACCACCTGAGCTTAAGTTCCCCATTTTTTTTTTTTTTGCAAATTTACATTTTTTGGAGACATTGGAGTTATTTAAATAATCTTTGTTGTATGAAGGGCTCTCTCTGAGCCCTCCATGCCATACAAGGCACCCCACACATAAAGTCAACTCCTTGACCTTTTATTCTCAGGCTGGGGAATGAGACATGCCATGCACTCATACAGATCTGCCCCTGGGCACCATTCTGGGTAAGTTACTTGGACAGCACCTCTTGCCAGCTGATTCACAAAGTGGAATCTGCATAAGCTCTTGAAAAGAAATGCTCATTAATATTCCTAGCCAGAGGCAAGTGTGTTACAGCTCAGTGAGAGAAAGGGTCAGGGAAAGGGGAAAAAAAAAAAGGAAAAAGAAGGGAAAAGATTCGAAGGCCTCATAGAACAAGTCAATACCTCAAGACAAATGGTGCCTTTGTTGGTGGAAGAAGAACAGACTATTCTGCTCTAGGAAGAACAATGCAAATAGACTGGAAACAAGGAGGTATTCTCTCTTCTATTTTTATCAAAAACCCAAGAGTATCAGAGAGACTGGGACAGCCCCTTCCCCAAGGATACTTGGGCAATTGAATGGAACCAAACAAAAAGACTGAGGATTTCCACAGAGCATCCTTCTTTAGTCAACAAAGCAATAGCAAAAGCTCTACATTCAGCTCAGAAGTTTCTAGGGGTATGTTCCCTTTCCCCAGTGTGCTCTCTTCCCTCAATTTGCCATCTCCTGTTCCCCTCCCCATGCTCCATCCCTGGAATTATGCTTCTCCTCAGCTATGGAAATTTCCATCTCACTACAGTAAAATGCAGGGATTTTGCTAGAACAGGGAATCAATAAGAAGGTTGTGTCAGAACATATGTTTTTTATCTGAAAACAGGAATCACCTGCCATTCTCCTACCCCACTTCAAGAAAAAGGAAAAAACATAGAAGAGAGGTTGTTATGTTATAGCTACTAATTTTCTTTTGATCTAAGTTATATATTGCTTTTCCTATTAGGATTTCATTTGCTTTAGCATGAAGAGATCAGCAAGTAAGTTCTGTTTTAATTAGACAGGTACTAAATAGTTTGATAGTAATTTGAATACTGACAAGCTGGAGTGCTCACTGGTCCATGAACAGAAAAGATGCTGTAGTGTTCAACCTGCTTGAAGAGAAAAACTCTCTTAAATATTTTACAGGCAAGAGAAAAACAGAAAAGAAAGTTATGCCAAATGGAGAGATGAAATGTGGGCAGTAGGATGCCAAGGCTGACCTGTGAGCCAACTTGCTGTATCCCTGTCTGTAGTTTCTGCTCCTTAGCAGGAGGCCTGACTTAGCAACATTTACTGCAGGAAGGGTATAAATTCGGAACACAGAGCCTAGAAGGCCTTTCTCATAAACAAGATTTTGGAGCATCACTGTAGATGCCAGTGCCCAAGAAGGGTGAGTCATAAATGTGTCATAAAAAGCAGCTACATGCTCAGAAAATGAGAAGCACACAAAGGTGGAACTTGTGCGGGTAGGCTTGCTGCTCCTTCCTACAGTGCAGCCTTTGTGTGCTTCTTTTGGACTGCCATAGTTATTGCTTCCTCCTGTTCCGCACAATTTTCTCAATGGAAATTTCTTCCAGGAACACATTTATGACAGTAGGTTCCCTCACCAACTCGTTTGCCTCACCCAGCATGTATGCTAGCTTACCCATGATTAATTCCTTAAAATGAGGCTACCTAGGAACCTTTTCTGGATTGCAGGACATTCATCCCTTCCCTCATCTCTCTTCTATTGCTGCTACAGGAGCAACTTCTTTTCTCCTCTGCCTTTCTTCAGCCAAATCATCCTTCCAGGAGCAGTGCTGCTGGCCCAGCAAGCAAAGGCTCTGTTTTATTTGAGCTTTCTCTATTACTGCTGTTCAAAAATGAAAACAAAAAGGAGCACTCTGATGTTCTTACTGAGACATACAAACATAAATATATGTATAAATACATACATATGCTGACATGACTTTGGTATCTCCAGCTTCTGAACACATGAACATGAGCCACTGATTATAGTATTAACTCAGCTGTGCCAGTCTGCATTGCACCCACTGAAACGTGACCTGGAAGAGACTCTGAATCATTATATATGTCCCTTGCAGTACAAGCTATTATCTTTCCTGTGATTATTTGCAACAGCAGAGATATTCCCATGTGACTCAAGCAATGAAATGGGTAATACTAAAGATGCAATACCAATAAAAAAGGAAAGCAAAGCTGCAGTGAAAGTACTAAAGCAATATAAAACATATCGGGTTAATGAAAGGTCTCCTCAAAAAATGCCTAATAGCCCTGATCCTCCTTTAGTGGGCAGAAGTAGAGACGTGGTTCTAAGAGCCTGGTGTGATACCCAGATTCACAAACTCCCCTTTAGCATTTTAAAACAATGACACAACAGCTATCTTTAGGAGTGAGAGCTGGAATTTCAAAGTTGCCAGAGTCTTTTAATTTCTTTGGGTTATGAATGTTTAACTTGTGCAAATTTATTTGAAAGGTCCATTAAAATATTCAAAACTGGGACTTGTTTGAAGATACTACATAGCATTTGTGAGAGGCAGAGTTGCCTAGTGACTGGAAGAGGATCGCAGAGCAATCACCATTATTCATTTCCATTCAGAACTCTTGCCCAAACTGCTGTGCAACCATAGGCAATGCACCATTTCCTCAGCTCATACGTATATAAAACAAATAACATTATTTCCTATTCCCTGAGAATTACATTGTAAATCTTATCTAGTTACAATAGGTATGGTTTTGTGTTTTCCGTACAATCACCTGGAGTTAAGACAGTCACTCAGATGGAGACCTGCATCATGTAATGCTGCTCTAAACTGCACAGCCAATTTAATAATGACTTCTAAATAATTAAGGGAAAAGCTTACAAAACTTTAATTTTCCTATACTTTGGATTTAGGTTGAAACGAAAAATAAATTATTGTTAATACAGCTACTTTCTCGCTCTCTCTCTTAGTTCATGACCTTAGTAAAGTCTTTGTGTCCCTTTCTTCATTTTTGTTGCTGAAACGCACTTACTTTGCTTTGAAGTTAGTTTTTCTTTGCTATTTAGAACTGATGGCCAGCCAACTAAAACTCCTCCAGCTAATCCCTGCTTTTTGTCCAAAGCACAAACAGATTGTACTCAGTAGAATCAGGAAAAAGTAGTAAAGCCATGACGAAAATCAGCTCTGCTCAGACTCCACTCAAACACAAGTTACAGAAGGATGTGCTGTTGCTTCTGCTATCATGCGCAGAGTTGCTGCAGGTTCATACTGCAAACACATCTAAAAAGCAGCAGGATTTCATGCTGGTTGCGGTAATAAGAGTCTGACAAGCTGGCACGTTTATAAAGTGGGACAGGTATTTCTTTTCTGGCTTCAGTAATTTGGTGTTGGTCAGATTTTAGAAAACTCACAGCAGTTCAGTTCATCAAATGAAGGACAACAGGGATAGTGTGCAGGAAGGGCATTTACAAACACATATTTAAATCCCAGTGAAGGTAGATAAGAACTGACCATTTCATTGTCATGTGTCAATCATTGTGATTCACATGTTTCTAATACTAATTTTTCAGCCCCGAGTTCCTCTCCTCCTGACTTCTGTAAAACCACCCCTTCTATTTCCAAGTTCCCTGCTTCTGCTTTTTAATTTGCTGGAATTTTTGTTTCATCTCAATACAATCTACTCTAGGTAAAATCTCATCTTCCCGCTTTCTTCCTGTCTGTCCCTGTATTTCTGATGTTGCCTTTCATGTTGATTCTCACTACTTGCCTTTCTCCTGCCCTTTTCAGTGTGGAGAAGATCCTGTGATGGAGATCCGCAGTTAAAAAATCCTGATCCTTCAGCTCTTAGCATTTTCAGATCCTGCCTACCTCACGTATTTTTTCAGAGTTTACCACTTTTGCTACTTTTTCCTTAGCTTTCTCTCCTGCCCTGTGAAATACCCTTGAGGAGCTGGAAGTCTCTTCCAGTCTCTCCTATTGCATTTCTCTGCTAGGACCACTTGTCTTACAGTGACTGGAGTGAAACTGTCAAATAACAAAACACAAGTAGATGGATAGTATTGATTACTCATACTTTTTGTTTTACACCACTGATTTTGGTGATTTAGAGCCCTCAGTTAGGCTCATCTGCTGTCCAACACTCTCTCTGGTTTTATTCTCCTGCAAAAGTGAGTTTGGAGCTGGATGGAAAATACAAACATTCAGACAACATCTGAAACGAAAGCGACTGCAGGAGCTATTCCCACTGTTTGAAATCCATCCAAAGATGATAACCCATCTCCATCAGGCTTTCAAAAGTGAGTTGAAATTCAGTGGAGTGTAGATTCTTAAGTGCCTGGATCACTTTTGAAAACAGAATTTGGAAGGATTTTTTTAAATATTACCCTCTTTAGATTTGGGATCCTCATTTTTCTGTCTTTGCTCATAGTCAAAGCATAAGTCAGACCTGTGATCAGTATTACAGTGCAAAAAATATCAGCACCCCTCAACACTATTTTCCACTCTACAATATTTAGGTATATAAAAGTCAGACTTTCAAACTGGACTTTTAGCTATGGATCTGTCAGACCCAAAGGTTTCTTTCTAGAAATAAACTATTATTGTTGGCCCTGCACACGTGTATCTTAAATAAACACTCCCTTGATTTCTCAGTGTTACACAATGATGACTGGTGCTTTACCTGTGTGAACTAGGACATCCAGCCTCAAATGAGTCAATCCAAATGTTTTCTAAAAACTAAGATTCAAAAAAATTAGGCATGACTGAGATTCTATCTCTGTGAAACTTCCACTTAACATGGTTGTCCCCAGCCTTTGTCAGGGAACATGCTGGTTTCTCATACTCTTCCTGTATCATTCCTGATGTTTATGTTTTCTGTAAGAGACCCAATGATGGAGTTTCCACAACCTCACCTGCAATGTCCTTCTGCTTTTGTGTAGTTGCACATCATTGCCCACATACCCCCCAGTCCTTGCTTTTATATCTTAGAAGGAAATTAATTTACTTTCCCTTCATAGGTTACATATTCTGGACCTCTGATCACTATCACTGTTCTCCTCTGTATTTTCTCCAGCCAGCCCACATCTTTCTTGAACTGCACTACACAAAAGCAGATACAGCCTTAAAGCTGAGGCCTTACGGATGCTAAAAAAAAAAAAAAGGCAGAAAAATTTCATGGGTCATGCAGGTTACACTGCTGTTGATCCTTTCCAGAATGATATTTGCCTTTTTCACGAGAACATGACACTGTTGACCTACATTTGGCTTATGCTCTACTGTCTCTCTCAGGTCCTGCTCCACAGAGCTTCTATCAAAGGCTTTTCCCCCTCAGCTTGAACTTCTGGTCATATGAGCCTGAGTGTGACACTTGTGACTCTTCCTATCAAATTGTATTTAATTTCTTCTAAACTCTGGGTCTATTTTAAAGAGGGGTACTTTTTAGTGTAATCTAGGTCTTCTGCTCTCAGTCTCTCCTAGCACCATGTCACACGGGAATTCAATGTGTGCTCTCTTTTGTCATCCAAATTGCAACTGAAATACTGAATAATTCTGAACCCAGGACAGACTCCTGCAAAACACCTTAAATCCACCATTTTATTTTGACAGCAAACCCCTGGTAATTCTCTACATTCAGTTTCCTAACTGATTTTGGACCCTATCAACAGTAACTTCACCAATATTAGGTTATTTATCAAAATGTCACAAGACACTGTCAAAAGCCTAAAGAAAGTGAAAACATGTCATCTGCTGCTTTTCCTTTATCCACAGGATATGATAGTCTTACACAAAAGGAAGGTAGATTGGCTTGACATGATTTTTCTCTTGACAAATCCATTTGATGGCTATTCATCTTGGTAACTTCTCTGTGCTTACAAGGAATTTTATTGGTTACTTCTCCCAGAATTTTTCAGGGACTTAGAGGAAAGACAACTGGGCCAAAATACCCCAGTTGCTTTTCCTGAGACTTTTTGTGTCTCAAAAACAAGACAGTGACAGCTCTGACAGTACTTTGTCCATCCCAAGCAGCAGTTCATCAAGACCACTGATTTTAAAACATTTAGGTATTTTCAGTCATGTTTTAGAAATGAGACAGTAAGAGTGTTCTTCACTTTGAATTATTGATCATCAAATTACAGTTTTTGCATGGAAGTATTTCTAAGTACTTCTGACCCAATGTATGATCCTGGATCAGGCTGTAAGCCTTAACCCAAAGTGTGGCAAGTACTCACAAGATCCATCATAATTAAGCCTGTTTAATTGACCCTGTTACAGCTCACTTTCTCAGCTTTCTTGTGACTTGAGAGATGATATTTTCCTGTTTAATGTCTCTGTAAAACATGTGAGTGGTATTTGTGGTGGTAGGTCATCTCCCTCTTGACTGTGTGAAGACAACAGCCTAGTGTACTTGCACTGAGCTAATATTTTACTGCTTCCAAAGAAAAAAACTAGAAACAAATAAACAAACAACAACTCCTTTTGTTTGCTGTCCTTCTTTTCAAGTATCAGATAAATCACAAGACGCTTGAAGTTAATAATAACTGGGACAATAAATACAGACTAATGCCAGCAAACCAGTCATATGCCTCTTGCTTTTGCACGGCCTGATCATGTGTTGCCTCCTGCAGCTAGAGAGGATGCAGTTTTATAGGTGGTTCAGATCTTTCTTTGACTGCTTATCAAAGCTTTTTTGCCCTAAGATTTGTGACCATTACCAGGACACATATGCTGGCAGCAGTTACTAACACTGCTCACATGGGAAAAGCCCAGAAGCATTTTTCTACGGTTGTTTTATTTTCCAGCTCTACTTTAATTTGGAAGATGGTCAATTAATGGATTAATTTTTGTTCTCTTAAACTCACTGACTTCAGCCAAGCAACAGAAAGCTAATCTCTTCCTGGAGTTCTCTTCACCCACTGCCACTATTGGTGGTAGTGAGAATAACTACCACTATCAAGCAAATTTTTGCAAACTTCCTTCAAAACTTGCCTCACTAAAACACAAAGTCATTGAATTGATGATCTTGTCCAGCAAACCTGCTTTGCCACCTGCAAGTGAGATGGGCATCCTCCTTAACTGAGGCAGTTCCACACCTTTCCAGAGATCAGTACATGATCCAGCATGGGGTGGTCACTGCCCCCCTGGCCCTTCAATCTAATTAACAGGATTATTTAAGGTCCTAATAACCCACCAAACCAAAAGTAACTGCTAACCTTGGCAAATCTCAAAAGAAGAAATGCCTACAGACAGCATATATGATCCTCCACTACTGAATGGCCTGGGCTGGGGCTGTTTTTCTCCCCATACAAAATACTATTAAGATCAGCTGTACACTGGTTGTGTCTTGAATTAACAAAGTGAAAGTCTCCCTGTCGGATTCCTAATGACATCTTGCTGTATCTTTTGAGCTGAGGACACCACCAACAGATATGTCTGCTTTTCTAGCTCTCTTTCAGACACAGGACAAAATCAAAAGTGGTTGCTGCTTGGTAAAATACGTTCAGATGTTGAGACAAGCAAGTCACTCTGGAATACCAGCACCAGGGAAGCTGGAAGTCAAACTCCTCATTACTCTTAATCCCTAAAGCTTTCTCGGAAATATGATTCTCAATTTTCCATCTTCCCCTTGTTTTGATTCTTTCAAATATTTGGATGTGCCATTTATTTTACAGTCAGAAATGACACGCCATTTGCTTTCTGCCTTCCCCTGGATCAGCATAATTTTCCTTTTACTTTAAAAAAGCCAAAGCATTCTCAAGTTGCAGCTCTTGACAGGCAGCAATGCTGCATCTCTCTATCCCTGCATGTGCACACAGCAAGAGCAGCAGCAGCTGCTACTGGTGCCCAGACCTCCTCCCCTCAGACTGCCAACCTGTCTTAATGTTGAAAAACAGTTCAAGGTAGCACTTGAGACCAAACATGCCATTTTTCTTGTCAAAATGAAAGCTGTAAATTTTAAGCCTAATGCTTAATGTATCCAGATATTGAACAGAGGGACTTTTATCCTCAGCTTAATGGTCTGTCTAAAATCATCAAGAAAGATTACTTAAAAATTCAAGGTCCTCAGAGGTCTCATAAAAATTGTGTGAAACATTTTTTTCAGAGCTTTTGGGGAGGCTAGGGGATCTTTTCATATTTTTTTCTTTCCCTCTGCTTTTTTTTTCCAAATGCAAGGGGAAAGCACGTACAGAAAGATTTCGATCTCCTTTTTTCCTGAGCTTGAAAGACTTACAGACAAATCTGACTGCATTTGGGGAACCATAGCTTTGGCTGGAGTAAATTATCCCAGCTCCAGTAGTTTGCAAGAAACAAGAACGATTTACACAAGCAGCTGATGACACCCTGGCTGTTTCTTTCAAAAGCTGCACTGAAATGAGATCTAATACTTCCAAGTACTCCTCAGAGACACGGATTGTAGAAATCATGTCTCACTCAACCTGTCTGCTTTCTGGGGCTTGTTTATTTTGCTAATGTCGGTGAGATGGCTAAGGATTTGAAGGTTCTGTTTGTTTAGTTTTCAGATGTTAAATGGGGAGAATCAGCTGTATTTTCTTACAGGGATTTTAGAGAGGGTTTGCACAATCCCACCCTCGGCTGCAAACCCGAGTGGAGAGGAATTACTGGCAAAGCACTCAGTGTTAGTGCAAACTTCCCCCCTTCCCCCAAAACAGCAAAGTGTCTCCTTTTCCCTAGCATTGCAGCACCTTCCAGTGCCCAGAGGTACCTGCCATGGGCTAGAAGCAGGATTCTCACCAGGAAAAGGTAAGCAACATTTTAACAAAACGCTCGCCAACTTCAGTTTCAACACACACTTGCCAAAACCTCCTGTACAATAAAAATGTACATAAATGTATACTGACAAATCTTTTCCCCCCACTGCTGTAGCTTTGCAGAACTAAAATCTAAATACACTTTGAATTCATACAACTAAAAGCTTTTCAAGTATGTCAACATCTGTCCATACCTACAAGTCACACTGCATTCAAACGTTTGTGTTTGTCCATAACTTGCAATAAAAAGCATTAATAAAATAACAAGTGTACACAGATTATAGGCTGCATTTTGAAATGTTAGTAAACACAGTGTTTAGATGTCAGACATAATGTTTCCAGACAAGCTGTCGGTAGGAGCCAGCTTTACAAAAACTTTCTAATTGTTTCTTTATTTCTGTTCCCAACTTTTCATTATACTTTCTTTCAAAAAAAGAGTACACATTACTCACATTGTGGCAGCTCCTTGAACAAAATATATTCAAATTTAATGCTGATGTACCGTACCTGGAAACGGCAGTTCAACGAATAAGTAGAACCCAGAAAATTCCTTGTTCAGTTATGCTTTTGTAAAAAGCAAAAATATCAGGCAAGAACTTTGCTTCTTCTGATTTTACAAATATTAACTGAAATCTTGCTGAGATTTTAGAAAATGGGGATATGTAAATAACAAAGTTTAAGGGTATAATTTCTTTAATCAAGCATAGGAGTTGTGCATACATGCAGCTTCAGTGAACTGACAAAACATACTTAGCTCCCTGTGTTCAGCTGCTGTAAAACCACTCTTCCTCCCCAAACTTTGAGCTAAATCAATTTATATAATCTGTGGATCTGTCCTTGCCCCTACAAAATGGTGCTGCAAACTTTACCAAGCTTACTTGTAAGATTTCTAGCACCTCCACTTTCTATTTTTGGTTAACAGTATCATATAAGCAACCTGATTCTTGTTTTTAATGTAGTCTTTCAGTCCTTCCATGTCCAAACTCCTTCAACAATTTGCTACCTGTTTAAATTGCTGAAGGGATTTGATCTCACTTCAGGGCAAAGGTTTGGAAATGTGTTTGTACGCAATTTGTTGGTTTGGGTTATTTTCCCTCTCAAAGGTAATTATGTGTGATTGTCAGGTTTAACAAAGGACACTACACGAGAAAAAGTAAATTTTCCACAGCTTTGGCTCTACAGATAATGTTATCAAAAATACATAAATTTGAGTTTAAAATTAATTGTAACTACTATAACCATTCTGTAAACTTTCCAAGGAAACAAGAGAGTATGTAATTTTTAGAAAAAAAATATTAGCTTGTCTTTACAATAACTATTTCTAGAGGGTGTGAAGTGTATTTTCATAGTGCCAGATCTCCTATGCAGGGAAATAAAATAATTTCAGGGGGAGACAAATGTGCTGCTCAGAAATCCTGGGGCAGCCCCAGCCACATGAGGAAGCATCAGGCAAAGAGCAGTGTCAAATCGCTCCTGTATTACCTGTGCCCGTTCCTCTCTGTTCAACGGAGTATTTAAAAAAAAAAACAACTCCAATAAATGCATTCAATAATTGTTTGAATTGCTGCCGTGCGTTCTGTCATAAATGGTTTATGGACAACCATCAATTCATTCTGCTCATCACTCTAACAAGTTCAATGTACTATTCGGAGCAAAGGATGACTATTTATTTAACAGCTTTTGGCAGGAAAATTTGTTGCGTGCCACAACTTTACAAAGAACATTAAAATCAATGACAATTTATAAACCAAAGACTTGGAATTGTGCTTTAGATTCCCATAATTCATCAGAATAAAGCTGTCAGATACCTTTTATTATAAATTAATAGCGTGTTGTCTAGCAGCTTGGCAGCAGCAGCCGTTTTGCCAGGTTAGCAGTGACATCTTGTGGTATTTTTACCCATTGCTTCTGGTTTCAGCTTTCCCATAAACGTTATCTCCTCATAGCATAGAAAGTGTGTATAGGAAAGAAATGTATCCTATTGTGCAGACATCAACACCAATAAGGTTTTGTAATAACAAAAAAGTGATCTTGGTAAGTATGCTATTACTAATATAAACTTGAAATTTAGAAAAAGGAGGACATTTTTATATATTCCTTTTGCCAGTCATGTTGGATATTTCTTGGTCTGAGGTTATGGTTACTAACAAATTTACTAATTTCCTAATGCACACTTTAGGTATCTTTTTAATCAACATTTATTTAGTGTGAAGATGGGCTTTTGTGCTATATCAGCTTGGGAAATTCACATTTTAAAGGTCTGAGATCTAGCCTTCCTGAACTCTTCCATTTTAAAGTATTATTTCACCTTTGTCAGATGCCTCCGCAAAACCCACACCTCTTAAATTTCTCCTTTCAGGATCCACAAAAATTATGTACAGAGGAGTAAAAAAAAAACATTATTGGATACTGCAGGATGGAAGGTCTCTGTTGTTTCTATATTCTGCAAGACAGTTATTCTTGCTTTCGTGTTAGTAAAAATTAAGGAGCAGGTTTTTTTATAAAGCCCTCTTTTTCAATTATTTTTCTCTCTATTTCCTGTGACTACAAAATTATATATGGAAGTTTTAAAGAAACTCTCTGTTTCCAGGAGCTTCATTGGCTTACAGAGGTCCTGATGATGAAAAGAATACATGAAAAGATAACGTGTACAAGTGTTCTTTATGCTGTGTAATGTCATGGGATACAGAGATGATAATTTCCCAGCCATAAGAGTGAATGTTAACAGATGCATACAGAGGAGTACTCTTTACATACCCACACACTTATCTTCCTATGTATTCTGATCTTATTATACTCTTAAGAAGAAAAGCCAGTGTTTATTTCTCCACTGAGAACAAGAATGGTTTGTGCAGCAATTCTTAGACTAACAGGCTCATCCATGGCATGCACAGCACAGCTGGGCACCGGATCAAGGAGGCATTGAGGAGTGAGAGCCAAAGGTGAACATGCCCAGGTGCCCAAGGAGATCTGATGCAAAGTGCCACTTGCAGCATGCTGTCAAGAGCAGCTGCTCCTATCACAAGTATCTTCAAAGTCGTCTTTCCTTATTTTCCCTGGAAGCAACCTCTAGCTGCCAGACAGGAGTGCTATAAATGGGTTGGGGAGGTTCTCATTCCTACAAGGATGTGATCCCTACAACTGAAAAGAACTGGAAAGCCTGGGTTAGCAACAGGCAGCTCCTGCCCACTCACAGTACTCCTATTTCTGCCTCTCCAGTTACTTGTGCTGTTCTCAGTTTTGTGGGTATTTAACAACTCAGTCTTAGCTCCTCAAAAACTCCTTCCAGAGAGGCAAAACTTTGATTGCCATGTAATGATGTGGGTGACAGGGAGATGAGCCCCAGGTCTGCCTGGAATTGCTTGGTGGAACAGAACAGACATTTCCATAAGCCAGTGCCACAGTCATGGGAACATCTTCTCATTCCTCTTGTGAGCTGCTGCTCTTGGCCTCCCAGCTCACTTTTAGACATAGCTGAGGCTTCACTGGCATGACAAGGTATTGTGTTAGAGGAACTGCTCCCCTTGCTATCAGTCCATAACTAGAAAGTCTCATTCAAAACCACCTTGGATAAGGAGTAAACATCCTACCTAACTTCAGCCACCTAAAGATAAGCATCTAGCCTGAACTACCTCTCCAGGATTCCTCTCTTGTCAATAGGAATGGATGCAGATCTCCAAAAGCAGATTTATCTCACCTTTCTGAGATAACGCACTGTCTGGAGGTGCTTATCTCTTTCCATTAACTACAGAGAGAATCCAGATGACTCCTTCAACTGGATGCTAGAAAGCTGAAATTAAGTAAATCTTAGCCATATATAGGGAGTTGTATGAAAAATAAAAGGTAAAAATAGAGGAGTTTCCAAGGGCCTGAAATCAGGCAGCTGCCTGACAGTCCCTTGGCTGCCAGTCCCCAAATTTACATTTAAATTCCAGCACAATATTTTTACAATGACCTCTAAAAATAGCAGCACTTTAATAACCAAAAATACACCATCAAAGATTAAAACATAATGCATATTCCAGTACAGAGGCATATCCCAGTACTCTTAGAAGGAATCTACAAAAGATAAGAACTTTTAATATTTAAACCTCAGAGGACTTTGAAATATTGCCTATTCCTGCAATTTTATACTAAATCTTACACAGGGATGTTCATTGTAAACCCCAAGTTTTTTAGCATTCAACAATGCAAAGCTTTTTGGGAGGGAACAGCGGGGCTACTGGAAGAAAAAAGAAACCAATCCCCCCTCCACTCCACTATGAGAATTTTACAACAAGAAGACACTAAATCCACTATGAATACCAATGTTTCAGGTTCAAAGGGCAAGAAATGAAAACTCTATGCCCTGTATTTTAAAGGATCTCATCACTTGTAATGCAGTGTTTTTACATCAACACAACTGATTTATGATTTTTCTCATATAGCATTCAAAAAAATAGTCATAGAGGTCCCAGAGATTCCTTACCTGACAAAGGTATGGATTGTAATTTCTGACATGGATTAAGATTTCTAGCGCATCACTCGTGGTTATATCGCTCTCAAAGAGCATCTCTCTGCTCTAACTCCCAAGATTCATTTACAGCTGCTCACACAGTGCTGAAAGTTATTCCCAAAAATGACAACCACTCTTTGCCACGTTTTCATGAATTATTTTCACAGTTGGCTCAGAATTCTAGCCTATACCAGTCATAAGAACTTTTGTTCTCCCTGCTCACTTCATTGATTCTTCATAACCCATCATGTTTGTCACTTAAGCACCAGCACCTAAAAGCTGTATTTGGCCTGATGCCCAAGTCACCAGGTCACTCCCCAGATGTCTGTGGGGACCTCTGCCACCAGTCTGGCAGGGTTCAGGGGCAATCATTTGCGTTCAAAAAGCTTGTGACAGCCCTGCCTTTGCTGAGCTTTCTGAGTGAAAGTGCAGGCTGATATGGGTGCTTGCAGTTTTATGAGAGTCCCAGCCCTAATAATATACAACCAAAATCATAAACAAAGCTAATATAGATTAAAATGGGATCGAATGGCAAAAACCTACCACAAAGAGGTCACAACACTGTCCTCAGTGTGCACATAGGTCTGGGAAGGGCTGTCACAGTGTATTTTAGCAATTGATTTAGTAGATGTGGTGAAAGACATTCCCTACATGTCCCTGTTTTAGCCACCACAAGGCACAGAGCTCTGTCACACAGCACATGCCATGCAGGGGACCGTGGCTGCTGGAGGACAGAGGGCCTCTGCAGAAGTCATCCCTACAAATCAAAGTTCTTCAACAGGATTCAAGTGGCCAAATTCAGCAGCAACGGGTAAAGTGGAATATGCCAGGCCCCTTTTGAGCTATTTGTGACCTCTGACTGATATGCAAATTAAGACCAGGGCCTCTGCAGTGGCGGGATGGATGACACAGGAGAGAGCTAGAAGAGACTACGCTGCAACAGCACCTTCACTGTCAGTCTTCCCCTGTTCACCCCCACACACCCATCCCTCCTGGCCCACCACCATCCTGTGGAGACTTCACTTTTTGTAAACCACTTTCAAGACCCATGCATCAGTTCTAACTGGTCACTTGGGCTTGATAGGTCAGCTGCGTTAAAAACTTAAGAAATGGCACAAAGAGAATAACTTGTGATCAGCTGCAGCACAGCTGCAGAACCTGTTCTGTATTCATTGCTGTAGCTCGTGATACCTGTGTCCTCATTTTCAGCCTAGAATGACCTGGCTGCTTCCAAATCCTAATTTCAGCCTGGGAGTCATACTTATCCTAGAAAGCTTTTAATAGCTTATTTTCTCTGGCCTTGTGAACCATGTGCATAGCCTCAACAACTCACCTCTGGTTCACCACAACTGGAGGCATCTCAGTGAGTCACATCAACAAGTCTTACATGGGGTGGACCACACGCTTGGGTTGGTGTGGCAAAGCACTCAGACAGCAAAGCAAGAAAAAGCAAATACCTTGTTATCTGTAGAGCACCCTGCCATGAGTGTTAGAAACACAGATGTTAAAACCAGAATGAGCAAGCAAAGTCTTGTGGTTTCTGCATCCATCACTCACAAGCAAGCAAGAAGAAATGTAGTCTGTAATGGGCAGGACTGTCCAACAATTGTCTCTTTGGGAGTTTCTGCAAATTCCACTGAAGTTCCTCAATTCCTACCCTGACACGGTACAATCCAGGGATGAATGGACTGCTGCCCAAGACCAAGCATGAAGGTTTCTTCATTCCTAAATATGCATCTAAAAGCTTAACAAGGCATGTTCCCAACATCTCCTCTCTTCAAAAAAATCAACACAGAAACAGTGCAAATCTTGGTTCCTCGTGAGACTGAGATTTTCTGTACTTCTTGTTCAAGCAGGACTGGAATTAGTCTATCACAAAAATAGCTTTATTGTGATAGAGAACAAACTAAAGCGCTTACGAGGTATCACATACATAAACATTGCAGAGCTCCAAGTCCTTCTGTGCCTTATTTTCAAAAGGACTTGGAAGTTTTCTGAAAGCAAACTTAAGATACCTGAAGTGAACTGCTTGAAATCAAATGGAGAGTTTGCTACCACCAACAGTAGTTAATGCAAAACTTAGGCAGTGACAAACTCCAGAAAGCAAATCAATTGTTGAAATTCAGGCAAACTAAGAAAGGGAGAAAAAAAAAAAAAAAAAAAAAAGGAAAGCCTGTTCCCTAAAACCTGGTTTGCATCCACTTTTGCTTCCAAGTCCCTGTGTATTAAGCAGGTCATAAAAACATGCTGGGAAGCTGTTTGAATTCCTCTGATGAAGAGTGCCAAAAGCTTTCTCCAAGCTCAGAACTAGAGCTAGTTAGAAAACAGGAAATGTTTTGCATAACATTTTTGCAAGCCAGGGAGCTGAACATTATCCATTATTAAGACAAACATGAAAAAAAGGGGTTTTACCTATAAGACAAGCAAATGTTATGTACAGGACTCTACCTTTAGAGTCAGGCCAAGAAAGAAAGCTCACTACTGACAACGCATAGTTTCAGCTAAAATAATTTTGTCTACTCTAGTCCTATCTCTTGATAATGGATTTTTTCCCTGGGTCTCCAAGCAGTCAGAATGCACAAGATTTGTTCTCTATTGTCACCTAAAGAAAGCTGAAAGAGCAAAAAGCCAGGGTTTGCAAACCTCCTCCATGGGGCTTTCTTCGCTGGTTGCTTCTGAGCAGCAGCTCTGCCATCTTTATGGACTCTCCAGTTTTCCCAATTCCCTAATATAATTTTACATTACAAATATGCCACGGAAGGAATAATGGCATAGATAACACACCAAAGACTTTATTAAACTAAATACAGCATATGGTGCTCATTTTCTGGCAACCAGTCACACTAAGGATAGGGAGAAATTCTAGCCCCAAAATAGTCTCGTCAGCAAGTGCAATGACAAGGGAATACTGCAAATACCTGGCTGGAAACATCAGCCTCCTTTACCTCACACCTCACAACTGTTCTAGAGCTATTCTGCCAAACACATGGAAGAAAAGCAGTGTTTGGTGTAAGAGCAAAAATGGACCAACTTCAGCAAATAAAGCTAGAAAGTGCCAATGAGATGCATCCAGTCAGATTTTTAGCCTTGTAATTTACAGTCCTTTTTGCACAACTGACACAGAAGAGTGCTGAGATTCATCCTGAGGTAGTTGAAAATATAGAAAAACAGGTCCAAAACGCCTGCTCCCAAGACTCTCTGTGCAAAGAAATATTAGCAATCCAATCCTAAAAATGGCTTTTGTTTTGCATTGGAATCCTTTAGCTGAAGTCTGAAGGTGCAACATGCAAAAAAAAGTAAGTAGGAAAAAAATGCTAGTAGCTATAATTAACCACCCAATGGGTTGGGCTTAACTGTACAGGAAAAGGTCTGACTACTTCTTATGTAAATAAGTGCTGAGTAAATAAGAAAACAGGTCTCCAAATAATCTAGGTTTAAAATTATTTAAAAGAGCATTAAAAAAATGCTTTCATCCTCTAACAATGAAGTTCAGTAACAATATGCATTGGTTTTAAATTTAAGAAAAGTACCTAAGAAGGCAAAACTTCATGAGTGGTACATGCTGTTTCTACACACTGAAATGCTTGTATAAATCAGTATTCATAGGACCCTGAGCAGTTCATAAGCCTGAAGCCTTTCTACCAAATGTGAAGGCATGATAAAAACACTTAAACTGTCTGAGATGCAAAAGTCCATCAGTGTGGAAAGAGGAAAAAGATGCCAATTCACATGTTCAGAACCTGTGCTTGTCCTCTGTATATTGTGTTGTTTCTCAAATTTTTTTTAATAATTACACTTGAGCACAGAGTGTGCCTTGAGTATAGTTTGCAAAAAGATGACAGGGATGGCCTTATCTCGTAAAGAAAAATAGGGAAAAAAGGAAGAGCTAGCACATATTTATTACCATATGGGCTTGGGAGATATTAGTTACAAGACAAGAATTCAACCCTGTAAACACAGAAAAATAACTGTGGCAAGAAGAGCTGAACTGCTTCAGTCAGGAACAAAAAAGAAATATTGATGCTGCAAATTAGAGTCTTAAATTCACAGTGAGATTTTACCAAAAGGTAAAATCTTTTGTTTAGATAAAGAATGCAAATACTCAAACCCAAAGTGATGGAACAGATGCAGGCACAAAAAGATGTCTTTTTTCATTGTCCCTGGATGCCTGACCTGTGCTGCTTCTCACTGGAACAAGTTCACAGGGTAGGTAGGAGATGCTTTAGCTGGTAAATGGCTTTGGTGTTTTTTCACCTGTAATGTTCAAATGTCCACTACTGCTCTTGGTCACAACAGTAAAGCAGAGCAAAATGCTGCCCATCCAAGGTATAATAAATGAGGAAGAATACCTTCAGCAAAGAAGTGCAAATTTCCAATATCTAGACTTTAATGACTACAAATTGAGAAAACAAAGTATTTAACATTGTACGAGCTATATATTCAGACTTGGAACTGCAGCTATATTCATCTCAAAGAAAATATTGTCTAACAAGCACACAGAAAGGATAAAAAAAACCTAGACCTTAAAAAAAAAGCAGCATTGACTTCACCAGTCAAGATGAGGATTATAGTACATTTTGCTGCTCTCTGTTTCAGGAAGAATAAAAAAAAAAATACTTGTTCAACCCTACTGTTCTTCCCCAGCCACAGTCACCCAACCACTCTCTTCCTCCTCCAGTCACACCCTGTTTATGAGGCAGAACTGCCCAGTGCTTCCCAAGCTGCTGCAGGTTACCTACAGGAAACCAGGACACACGATCATTATGGAATGTATTTGTGGGCTCTTCCTTGCAGTAGAACTACAACACGGAGAAAGCCAGACTAAGCAGAGAGAGACCCCATACAAAATACTCCTGCCTATAGTCAGGAAAAACCATTTTATTTTATCTAAACAGCACAACAGCTCACATAAAATGTGTATACGCTAATTAAGGTTAGCTCTCCTAAGATGCATATAAAAACACAACTATAGCTTTTCAAGTTATAAAGTGTTTAGATGTAACTGAAAGAGGCAAATCACATTCTGCACTCTTAAAGCGCTTGATTATCTGCATAACTCTGGCATACTTTTCTCGAGGTATGAAAGGATAAAACTTTACTTCTTCCTTTGAAGTCTTCTTTTTAAATAGCATCTTAAAGATTTTGCATGTCACTTCCTCCCCCTGCTTTGTAAAAGAACATAAGTATCCTAGGATTGCTGAGTTTAGAACATGTGAATTATAGAGATCTTTAAGTCTTCACAGCAGCTGTTTTTCAAGCACTGTTCTTAAATCATGAATGATAGAATAAAATGAAAAAAAAAAAAAAAACAAACCACAGAGCTCTGGGAAGAAAGTGTATTTGATCCTGCAAGACATTTCAGGAAAGCACCTAAGAATTGTCTTAATTAACAGGGGTTATTCATTTCTGGAAAAGGCATGCCTAAACACTTAGCTGGACTAGGCTGGAATCCTGGAACTCTGTAATCATGACATCTTCCATTCCTGAATGTCCACATCTTGGAGGAAATGCTGTTGCAGCACTCTATCAGAACACAGCATGGACAGATTTCTTTTTCATAAAGAAAAACTGAAATAAAACAATTTTCAATTTCTCACACACAGAAACACCAGTGTGGGTAGTGCCAAGAAATCCATCCAGCCACTGGGCCAAGCAACACTTATGTCCAGCCATTAAGTCCATTCCATTGGAATGCCAGGGAGGACAAGGGGCACTAAGACCTGCTCATGCCTCCAGGTTTTTCTTTGGTGAGTAACAATTTGTTATCAAGGTTTGTGCCTTTTTGTAGCTTTCTGGAGCTGAAAGCCCTTAGCATCTCCATCCCCTCCACCACTGCAGGTCATTAGGATTTGTTCCCAGTTCATCACCTGCCCAGCTGAGAATCCTGTGGGACTGCAGATAGCCATGGTGGGGCCTTAATGGGCTGCTGCTCTGCAAGCCACCAACACATGGGCTTGTGGAGCCTTTCCTGGTGTGCTTCCCTTCTGGAAACATTGCCATCCGGAACCAGGGCACAGAAATGGAAAAGCTCAATCTCAGGCTTGGGTTTCTGATGCAATGAAGAAAAAACATCATCCTCATAGCTATTAGTCTTTTACCCAGCTGATTGCACAGCACTGCAGAGAAGGGGAAGGGTGAAGGACAGAGAGGAAAGGGAGGGAGGAAGAATATCCAGACTGACCTCAATATCCAGCTGCAAAGCTGAGACAAACCTGAATGGCAATACCTGAAGCATGAAGGGTGGAAGATGCTGTAGTTGGCAGTAAACACCTGCTACTTCGTCAGTAAGGTGCTGCAGACATTTTGCCACCCTATCACAGCTACAGCAACAGGGAGCCCACTCTAACCTACATAAACCTCATCTACCTCAATCATATTTCTTTACCTGACAGTTGTGCCTTAGGAATAAAACACTGGTTTTCTTATCAAATTGAAGGAAGGAACTTATCTCCCACAAGAACACATTGATAAGCTTGAATGCCCTGAATCTGCACAAGAGAAAAATATTCAAAACATACAAATGTGACCAAAAGCAACAGCAAGGGGAGTCTTGTAGCATCAAAGATTTATACCGCACCGTGTTGGACCTCAGCCTCTCTCCTTCCTCTTTTCCTAAGTGCCAAGATTCTAGCTTTAGCACTTCATTTCCACCTTGTGAGGGAGGATATGTGGAATGGGCTTCTCTCCCCATACAACAAATACAGAAGAAAAGAAGGGGTTTTTACTGTTTGCTTTTCCTTTGTCCCATAAATACAGCATGACATTTGTTGGCCTGTTATCACCAACAGCCCAAATCCCAGGCGTTTTTTGACTACCTTGAGGAACATTAGCACTGAGAACAGGTCAGAGGGGATTCCTGGAGCAAGGGCTCGTGGAGAGCCGGCTGTTCTGTGCGAATCTACATTTAGCCTTTTTGCTCGACTTGTGATCTCAAATTCTGGGAGCCAATACATAATAAACCAAAGCAGCTGGAGAAAGCTCTTCTTGGATTATGCCCAAGTGGAGCAGTTGCATGAAGGATTGCAGCAGCTTCCAAGGAAGAAATTCAAAGACATCAAGGCATGTGACAATTCTGGCAAACTGCTACAGACTCCTTGGTGGAAAATTACGTTGAATATTATTGGAAAAAGTGTCTCTTTCTCTTACCTACAGAAGACAATACAATTCATACCAGTGAGTTTAATCACACAATTTCTGCAAAGAACCAGAACTCTCACTTAAAATATCTTAATTTATCCTATTTCTAGTTTAAAAAAAAACTAATAATTTATTTTTATAAAGCAATATCAAGCATCTTTGCACAAATTTAGTGCAGATGAGTGTAAACAGGCACAGGTCCACTGTAGTCAAGGTTACTAAACTGACGTGGAAATGCTCACTGGCTAGAAAGCAAAAATATTTGCAGAAGGGCACCCTGGAAACTCTACAAACAAACAGGATCAAATTCTTTTCAGCTACACAGCTGGACAACCGATAAAATTCACTGACAGCAATGCAAGGACTGTGATTTGCAGTGAGGTAACAAAGAATTTGGCTCGTGTATTTTTGTGGATATCATTAAGAAAACAAATTCTTTGGCTAGGCTATAAAAACAACAGAATCTCTAAATAGGCATCATACAAAGGAAGTTTGTAGCACCATTGAATCAAGGGAGCCAGATCTTCTGGAGATACAAATTAAAAGTAGCTTCACTGGAAAGCATGTAGCTGTGCTAACTTATAGCAGTTGAAGATCTGAATAGCCATCTCAGCAATGTTCTTGGGGAGGAAACACAGATAGGATATATAAAGGAATTTGCACCTTCATGGTGTTTTAACAACTAATTTCTTCTGTTGCCTTTTCCAGCCCAGAAATGAAACTCTAGATAATTCTAGTATGGGAGTTAATATAACACTGGCTCTTTATTGAAGGCTTTCAGGGGCAGTTACGGAAAGATGTCCACAAAAGCTCACTCACATGGGATGAATACAATTTTATATGTTTAGCAAATTAGTACAATTGACAAAAATCACCAGTAAGCAGGACAAGTGGTGACGGAATTCTCCCACAGGTCAAGACCCTTCTCTGGAAGTCTCCCACTTGGTATTAGGTGTACTTTGCCCATGAGAATGTATCTCAAAGAGTTGCTCTCAGCCTTGGTAGCCAGGGAGAGCCAAGATAGCACAGGGGCCTTGTGCCTTCCAGGGCTTGGAGCTCTGGAATTTGTTTTGTCTTTCTGCTTAGGGAAAGGGCACAGAACATCACTGGGAAAATTAGCCACTAATTTAATAGGCTATAGAGCAAATACATGTGTGAAGAATACAGAGAACGCATTAAAGGAAAACAAGCAGAAACCAAAACAGCATCACTTCACCCAGCATTCCTAAGGGAACCAAACCCCTAGTTGCATTTCCAGTGGTATCTCAGCTTCAAATGTGACAAGAAGTTGCTACCAGCCCTGATAAAAATTAAAATATATAAACGTACGTATGAATGCACATGAATTCCTCCCTATTCATCAAGAACAGTATTTCCTGGAATACACATCCATCATGTGTCCTCCACTGAAACTACCTGCTCTTTCCTAGAGTTCCATCTTCTCTGGCAAAAATCATAGAATTACAGAATGGCTTGGATTGAAAGGGACCTTTAAAGATCATCCAGCTCCAAACCTCTGCCCTAGGCAGGGACACCTTCCACTGTCCCAGATTGCTCAGAGCCCCATCCAACCTGGCCTTGGACATTTCCAGGAATCTACGGGCATCCACAGCTCCTCTAGGCAACCCATGCCAGGGCCTCACCACTCTTAAAGTAAAGGATTGCTTCTGTATATCTAACCGAAATTTCTCATCTTTCAGTTTGAAGCCATTACTCCTTGTCCTGTCACTACAGCTTCTGATGAAGAATCCCTCTATGGCTTCCGGGTTGGCCCCCTTCAGACACCGGAAGGAAGGAGTGGCCTTCATTGAGAGAGCACCTTGGACTCCCTCAGTGCAAATACTTTATCTGTGCTGACAGCAAGAACTTTTATCTCTTAACACAGATTTTATTTCTAGGCTATGGATCCAAAAATTTCTGGGAGAAAAAAATCCCAGGATTATTTTCCTCTGCCTGTACTTCAATGACTGCTAACTGTCCATAGCAGCATCCCTGAACAGAGGGAGCTCCTCCTCAAAGCCAGCTCCCCCATGGCCCTGCTTCTCTCTCTCTCTCTCTCCTCACCCCCAGCAGTGATTCTAGCACATGTCAAGGCACAATGTCCCTGTTCTCCCCGGAGACACTCCACCCTCTACAAGTCACTCCCTCTGTTATGGTTCAAGATCAAAAGCATTTTCATTTTTTCGGCTTGGTGGGCTTTTCCCTTTGCACCTATTTCTAAGCTAAACCACAACCACTAGAACTGAAATCAGTTTTCTTTAAATCAAATGTCATGTACCTGCAAGACACAATATTCTTACAGAAAACTGTGTGTGGAACTGAAACACCACCAGACTCAGAAATTATGAACAAGCTCTTAAAATGCAAATCCAAAAGCCACTTTTGTATTACCTGCAGAGCAACCAAAATATAATTCAAATTTCAATTGTTCATAACTGAAAAAGACAAATGTAGGTTATTGTTGTACAATGCTGGATTAATGGTTCAGTTATGCAATAACATTCTACATGTGTCTCAAGTCCCAGTGATGCAACTATATAAACCCATTAAAAGGGTATTTCTATTAAATTAAGCAATCCCATAATTAGGCTTACTTTTCCAATTTCAGTTCATTTAAGAGGATGTTTTAATAACTTGGGACTAAGACTGTACATATCTAGCCTGCCTGGTCATGTCACCATTCTCAGAAAATAACTATAACCAGAATTACTAAGTTCTTTTCCTAAAGGTGTTCACACACTATTTTAGGTGCCTTAAGTAGTTACTGAACAAACTCAAAGTGGCAGTAAGTTATTTGCTGTATCTATGCACAATCAGCTCCCTTCACCAGCAGCCTTCAGCTTGAGTTTTAAAGAAAACCCAAGGTCACAGACAGAACATGGCTACTATCTCGTGGGTTTTTTGGTTTGGCTTTTTTCTCTCCCACATCCGGAGAAAACCCTCCTAAGAGGAAATTTTGCAACGGTGTTGCTTGCTTTGACGCCCAAAAGAATTTAAGGGGCTAAAGAGCTCAAATGCCTTTACTTTGTGCTTGAAAGTCGTGAAGGGTTCTTTCAGAAAGTGCCACCAATCCAATGAGAGCTATGTGCCAGGTTTTCACATTTGCCATTTGGGATGGCAGGAGGCCTTCTACTCCCTTTTAAGCAGATTCTGCTTTTAAAACATACCAGTCAGGTAGAATACTGCAATGTTTTCCCCCAGATTTTACAATGTCAAATTCAGAACTTATGGATGTGAGTAATCAGCAGCGAACTTGCTATTTTTAAAAGGGAGAAAAAAGGCGTGAAGAGTGCTTCTCCTCTCACAGAAATAATGTGCAGAAGTTCCTGAGAGCTTGGAACAACTTGGAGAAGACTCAGAAGACATTTTTCCTCCTCTGCTACTGGGAAAAAATAATTTGCAACTCTATCAGAAGTTGTGAGTCCCAGCAAGTATCTTGAGCACTACAATCTGGGCCTTTGCAGTTACCCCAGTGCATTTAAAACTTCATTCCACAGTCACAATATTACCAGCAAGACTGCTACAAGAGAGGTGCTTTTCCTCACCTAAAAGAGGTGACCACAAGGCAGAACTTTGTTTTTATTCACTTCCAAAAATTATTCTAAAATTTGACTTTCAGTTTGCTCTTCTGTGAAACTGGCCTAAAACAAGAGCTAAATCTTTAGCTCAAAATAGGTTCATAGAAATCAGAACCTACCTTTGACTTCATAAAAAGCACCATTTTCATAGAGAAAGAAGGAATACAAGATCACAGACTGTAACCACATTATTTTAAGTATCTT
This sequence comes from Irena cyanogastra, assembly GCA_013397155.1. Lineage (NCBI taxonomy): Eukaryota > Metazoa > Chordata > Aves > Passeriformes > Irenidae > Irena > Irena cyanogastra. The sequence continues at coordinate 146,222 of VWZV01003000.1, read as the reverse complement.
GTGCTGGATTACAGTTTATGGGTATGTCCATCATCTGATAGCACAATTTTTTGTAGCTATGAAGAACAGTTTATTTGGATGATAAATTCAATAGAATGTCTTTCCTTGAAAAACTGTGTGCCATAAGCATCATTTTGTAGTAGTTTATCCACTAAAGTAAGAATTTATGGCAATTTAATTCCATGAGTTAAAGGGGAGAAAAATGTAAATGATGCTGCAAAGGTAACTAGGCTACCAAGAAGCAGATGGCTTTAATTACCTATTTACAGGATTGTTTATACTGGGAATTTGAAAGAGACACACAGTTTAGAAACAATACACATTGTGGGAATACTCTGTACATTTTAATTAAGCTGGATTTTATTTGGGAATAAAATGAGATTATTGAATGCTATCCAAACTCGAACTGAAACTTCAAAATCACGTGTGCCTTGCACACAAACATTCTGTAATATCAGATGTGTACCAGGATGCACAAATCCATACATGCCAAGACTCATCCTCATTTTTGCTCCTCTTGTTTCCTGCTGCACCAGTCCTGCCAAGAGGCCAGGCCATGTGAGGCAGCACCACTGCATAGAAGGAACAAGTTCATATTTGTTTCTTGAACTCAGTAGAGCTGTCTGAGGTTATTTTAAACATTTGTGCTGGACTTCAGTGATCTGAGCTTAACCCTCCTTTCCCTGAATATCCTTTGGCAGTGCCAGAATCTGAAGCAGCAGGTGAGCACCTGCTGGCCTGGCCCAGCCCTACCTTGGGATGAAGTTATGTGGAGCTCATTGGGGAGCTCACACTGCTGCTAGTGTTGGAGGACAAGGTTCCACTCAGAAGTGTTATTGGCCTCTCTCACCTACTCCCAAATATTGTCCATCTCCCCTCAGCAGGTTGTCCGACCTCTTCAAGGAGTGTGAATCACTAACCAGCCACAAAAGTAGCTCAGCCAGAATGAAAAGGGGTTTTTTTGCAGCGTAGCAAGCACTCGTGAGCCTCAGAGGCAGCAGCAGGAGAGGGCAGGACCACACAGCCCTGTGCACCCAGGCCTCCTACAGCAGGAGAAAGCAAAGCTGTTGTCCATAAAACCACAGGGTCACACCAAAACTTGCAAAACAGTTTAAATAACAAGGCCCTTTAGGGCAGCCCAATGTCTTCATTAAAGTATGTTTTCCCTCAGATCTGCTGTCTCACTCATTCCCCACCAAGTGCTTTTATGGTGCAAACACGGACACACAGACAACAGCAACCAAGCTCGCAACAGCTAAACCAAACAGCTTGAGGCTGCCCAACTTGTGCACATCCCTTAGCACACTAAATCCCAGAAAAAGGTGTTCATTTAGAGCACTTCAACCTACACCACCTCTTACACCTCTTTAACAGATCTGTCTACAATTATTCTTTAAATCAAGCTGGTTAATCAATGCCAAGTATTATCTACAACTCAGGCCCACAATGAGCACTTTCATATAATCAAGATCAAACGTAAGTAGCATAAACACACTAATAATTTAAGTGAGCAAATTATGTCTGCAAAGAAAATATGCTTAAGGAAGGGCCATTCAGCTTCAGTGACTTAGTACAAATAGACCCTTAGGGCAAAGAATAATTACAGTACATTGTCTACAAATGAATAGAATCACCAAGTCAAGACAAAATTCAAATGTACGGCAAAGGCTCTGAGGTGCTCCTAGGTCAGAACAAGAAAAAACCTATCAAAAATTTTGCAAATGAGACAGAACAAGAGCAGCAGAAGCCCTACTTCTTTGCATTTCCTGGAAAAACTGAAAATATTCATGACTCCACAGAGAAAAAGCCTGAGCCAAGACATATTATTGGAAAGAGAAAAGGTCACCAGGAATTTCCCTGACAGTCTGTGGTATAACAACATGCCCTCCGCATATTCTGCCTGATATGAAAACGCTCAATCAGTCCTCAGAACAGTGGTGCCTCACCACAAAGGGATGGTCATAGTTCTTTGGGACTTCACAAACCTGAATTGAAAAATTTCTCTCTTCAAGCTGCTATATGTTCTAGAGGCCGTTATGTTAAAATTCAGTTACTTCCAGCTGTTGCCTCAGCAGGATCAATCTAAACTCAGTATCCATGAGTTTTTCTGCCCTTACAAACTCTTTGGACACATCTGCATCTCTTCTCTGGGATGAGGTAAAGACCATGGTAATGAGACCACATCTATTTCCTAAATGTGTACACTGTGAGGGTCTGCTCACAGATGAGGGTGTTACAACAGCATGGCTTGCAGATCACCTGCAAATTCTTCACAAATTAGGAGACTTTCATCTCATACATAAGTAATCAAACAAAATTAAAAGGGAAAAAATAACACTAACAGACATTTGAAGCTTAGCCTGGTATTTTTTTCCATTGCCAATAAAAGTGATTATAGCAACAAGGCTGTTGAATTTTTTTTTTTTTTGGTCCTGTAAAGTTTGAATGATCCAGCTTCCTCATATTGATATGAAGGACTGCACAAGGTGCAAAGCCTCAAACTGAGCCCATTCTACATTGTTAAAAACACGTCGTGATTCCATGGAACACTGTGGAACTGCAACAGCCTGTGCCAGCTGGGGGCCCATTCCATATGAAAAAATCCTGGCCAAAAGATGAAAGTAGCAGAATTTTCACTGCATACAACAGGACTGGATGGTGCCACTGACAGTCTCTTCTATTTTTTCATCAGTGACCAGTTTCCAAGGCTTATCTTTATCACACTTCAAGATTTCAGGTACAGGTTTACTGTCCCATTTTATTTATAAACATTGGCTTTCTATAGATTTTTTAATATTTTATTCCCCCTGCCAGAACTATTTTTTGGCATACTGACTGCAGCCTTCTGGACTATCCTAATCCCTGAGAAGACTGAGACACAGAACTAACTAAAATTGTCTAGTACAGACAACACTGTGCTTAAAATAGTTTCCTATGATTTTAATCTATTTTTACTGCCTAGGGCAAGATTTAATTCTTCAGTTATAGGGTTGTGCCTTAGATTTTATTTTTAAATGTGTTAAAAACTTTTAAATATCTGTTTTACTACATGTATTTTCTGATGTGTGTTAGATAACTTCAAACCAATATAAAATTAGGAGACACAAGTTAGCCTTCAGCAAGCAGAAACACCACAAAACTTGTCTTTTCCAGAAGGGTGCCTTATACTGAAAGTCTGATTATTTTCATGTCAATGCATGGTTATCCCTGGAGGAGATCCATGTTTGTAATGCATGGTCACCATGCCTCTCCATTGTGGTTTACTCTTTTATTTTTCCCACAAACCAATTGCTCACAGTGCCCTTTGTATCCACCTTCTGCTACTAGAAAAACCAAAATAATTATAGTTATTAATATATACATATATATAAAATTGCTCAGAAGTTTGCTCTGGTTTCTGTTGGTTTTCTGTTCAGCTGTAGCAATGGGTGAGAGCAAAGACCTGCAGGCATATCTCAATGGCAATGCAATAAATTTTAGGATTATCTGGAGGGTAGGGCTATCAAAAGGCATAGACAGTGAGAGAAGTTATACCACTCAAGTCCCTTACTTGTATTTAAAAGTGCAGGCTCATACTGTCTTTCTCCATGTCCAGAAATTGTGTTTGTTTTTTGTCTTTTAGTTATCAAGCAGTAGCAATTTTGAATAATTTTATGGAGTTTGCAATTGAATTTTAGTGTTTAAAATTTTTCTCCTTTCAAGGCAAACAAAGGATGAAACCCTGGCAACACCCAAGACCAGGATCACGTGTTTTAAATGCAGTAACAATACTGGATAGACACAAAGGTTATAAGGTCTGATACAACATATCTAAAAAACAGCATTTGCAGCCTGTGACTGGCATATTAGTGGGATGGTGGGAGTGTTTTGTACAGCAGGCCTCACAGAAGAGAACCTGGACATGAATTACAAGCAACTGAAATAAGAATTTGGAGACCTGCTCAAGGGCTTCTTACTCTGGAGCAGCAGGTAGGGGGAAATAGGAGGTGTCAAGTCCAGCAGAACAGCAGCCTGGTCTATTCCACTCCTCCAGCGGCTGTTTGGCCCCTCCCCACAGTCCCCACAAATGCACAGAAGTTCAACTTTGCAAGCTTCAGACAACAAAAGGGCATTTTCACTTGAAGCCAAACATCTGGCCATCATTCCCCACTTCCCTACAGCATTCACCAATGAAATAGTACAAAGGAGGCTCAGTTCCCTTTATTGTGTATTTCAGGATGAGAAATTGTGTTCCATTTGGGTATCACATCAGCCCTGACCCTTTGACTAGAGGGTCTTTGATTAAATTTCTGCTGTAAAGTTTGAGTCTGTATCTCATGGCTAGAAAAACAGTCCTGATAACAAGAACTTTGGTCTTCTGCTCTTGGCTCTGCACTTGACTCAAAGTCACAAAGCTCAGCTTTAAGGTATACATTTTGACCTGCAGCAAGAGACCAGATTGGTTCTTCTGAGCCCAACACATATACATCGTTTTTTTGAGAGAGGTGTCCTTAATCAACTTAGTTTTCAGTTCCTCCTCAAAGCTGGGCAGGTAATGCCAGCCTCTGTCAGAAGTGCAAGAGTGGCTTAATTTTTTATAAATTCATTTGAGGTGTCAGAAGCACTACTTAAATATCAAAAGCTTAGTATGAGCTTCTTCTAGCCTATTAGAAGTGGAAAAGTAATTTTCTCTAGATTTGAGGAATCCTCTAGAAGTGATCGATGACTGAAATTATGAGACATCAGTGATATCTACACCACTAATATGCAGGCAAACAAGCCTACAATTTTCATTAAATATTTATTAAGGTTTTATTAATTTACAATTACATACTCATTAGGAAAACTCCTACATTTCTAACATTTGACAAGCACTGCCTCTAGCACAACACTGTAACTGGGACCCATGATCAAAGATATCTGCCTGAAACATACTGGATCCTAATAATAAAGTTAACGATTAGAAACAATACCAGTTATTGAAACAGACTTTTAAATTAATCACTTAAATATCAAAAAGTCACTTACATGCAGCATATGCATGAGTCAAACATGCCCTTTTCCTGCAGCTACTTCACTGCTACAAAAAGCAGGGCTGCTTCTGCTTCAGAGAAGTTAAGAAGCTTTTTTCTTTATAACTGTGTGAACCTAATTGTAATTTGACATCTTTTCGGAATGAAAATTGTCTCTTACATCAAATTCCTGCCTGTGAAAAAAAATTTTTTTTCATGGTCAAGGGATGGAGGGAAAGGTGTCCAATTTTAGGGACACTATTTTCTCCTCATGTGTTTTCCATTTTCTTTTTGTAATTGAAAGAGAGGAAAGAAGACTTCAAGAAAACTTTTTAAAAACACAATTGCATAAAAATGCAGAGTATTTTCTTTAATTATTAAAATGAGAATAATTTAATAATTTCTCAAAAACTAGCAAGAATACTTGTTGTCTTATTTGCAAGTTCCAGAAGTGCCCCAATGGCTGCTGGGTTACAGCTTAATCTATGGGACAGTTATAACTAAATATTCTTGCAGAAAGCACTCAAAAACAGCTACTAGTTTCCATTTGTAGTAATGTAAACTTACCTGATTATGGAAAAGGAAAGCTACTCATAGAACATAGATGGACTTCTAAAATACAGCTAATTACTTACTAAAAGCAAGTAAAAATCTGATGCTAACATTTGTGTGCTTTGGAAATGTAAAACATTGCATACAACTAATGCCAAGTGTAAACTTGGCAATTTTTGTTAGTTAAAAATGAAAGAATAACTTTTATTTTGCCTGTGGTTCTTTGTGAATTTTCTCTCATTGTTTCAGGTTAACATACTGTTTAAAAAGATAGATTATAGTTAAGGGAAAAAAAAAAAAAACTTCATTTCAACCTTAAATATCCATATAGAAAACAAGACCTCATGCAGGAGAGCTTTCTTCACAGTAGACCAGTAATAGGGACACACATGGCATATGTCTTATAAGCATATATGCAAAGATCCATTTATTTTACTACCTCTAAAAAAACCCTGATGTTCCCAGACTAGTGCACCCATAATCACTCTCCCTAGAAAATTAGGCTCTAATAGTTTTATCAGTAATCGGGAACTGTGGCTTCCAGGCTCTCTCTCCCAGTTCTTAAAGTTCAGAAAAAATAATCATGATTTGTAAAACTTAGAAGTTATTTAAAGCAACTTTACAAAAAGCAACCTCCACACACACACACACAGAAAAAAAAAAAGGGAAAAAAAAGTACTTGCTTCCTTGTTGGTTTTAATAAATGCAAAACCAAGTTTCTATCAACACACATTTTTAAACCATGTAATAATCAATACTGTCAGAAGTGACTGGCAACTCAGGTGCACTGACTTCAAGGTGCCTACATGGAGACATCCTCAGGAGCCTGGCTTTAATGAGGATGTATTTAATCATTTTTCCTCATTGAAAATCTTGGCCCAGACTTCTCTTAAGTGGTAGTGCAATAGAAGTTTTGCCCTGATTTCTGCCTTAGAAAAGATCCCTTTATTCTCCTGTGCAAGCAAGGACACCATATCCCTGCTGTTGGAACATACCTTCATCTCCTTCCATCCATAATTAAAGCTGACTTATCTTATGTGGGCCATTCACCTCTTATTTAATAAGAGCAACCTACTAAAACAGCTGAGAGGTTTACAGGAAGGAAGCAGTTAAATGATAAAAATGTGAAATGTTATGCAGCAAGCTGTGTACAATTAACTAGAATTCAAATATACACCTTGTTCCAATCCAAGCCATTTATGAGATAAAAATAGTCTCCTAGAAGAATGTCATGATTAATGAGGTGAGACTCCAGCTAATTACTGTTTCCTCCAGAAGTAATTAGGTTGGCATTGCTAATCAAGATGAATGAACACTCTGACCCGCTTTTTTAAATGTAAAACTATGAGCTGCAGCAGCAATAACATCATTTAGTTCAGGCAATGTAGTCTTTATTAGGCTTGTAGTTTGATTAAATTCTTTTGTTATACCAGCCTTTCCACACATGAACAGATGAATGCTGTGATGTTCAAAGAGTTTGTCACCCTTAATTAAAGACTGAAAAGGCTTGTTCAATTCACAGGGCAGTACACAGGACAGCTCTAAATTGATAGCTTTTAAGTGGGGGATAACTGAGGGAGTCATAGGGTTTCCCATCTGCAAGAGGATCCCTCCCTCCTTCCACAGTTTTCTGTCATAGTAGCTGGAAAATTAGTATCAGATATTTTTGTATTGATTCCATTAGGCAACACTCATTTCATCAGAGCACCTTTTCATACACAACTACACAGCTTTACTTTTACAGAGTGAATCCATTGTAAGTTAATTTACTGCACTGTGTCTGACTGTGACCCTTTGGTACAACTACTAAGCCCCAGAACAGCCTCGTGTCCTACCATCCCAGCTACACAATTTCACCCTGGGTAGGAGGCTGAGAAAGCAACATCTGAATGATGTAATCTGTATGACAACAACATGTTATAATGCAGTTAACACAGGGCAGTTCCCTTTTTCACCTCTTACTAGCAGATAAAGCATGACCTTGTAGCCAGGATTTATTTCAGCCAAACATTAGGTCCAAATTTTCACCTAAGAACTTTAATTTCAAGCATAAATGAGACTGGATAGGAAAGTGACCCTCACCCTGCACTAACCTGCTGGATGTATCTGCTGGTTGTAAGCACAGCAGGTGAGCAGAGGCACCTCAGGACCAAGAAATGGGGCAGAGAGAGGGAGAGGGGATGGTGGCACAGGGGACCTGGCCTGTGCTGTGGCAGCAAGGGCAGGTTCCCTCCCTTACCACGTGATAAATCACTATGTGGAACACAGAGACCTGCCTGAGCTTCCTGCCCCACACGCTCCATTGGACACAGGCTCACCCACGCAGTGGGATGAGACCTGGTGCCAAGGCTCCCCAGTCGAGCCCTTCTCCATGACATTCCAGCACATAGCAGGAGGCACCTGACCTGAGCAACCTCAGGCCTACCAGCACTTTGCTAAGAAGGCAAAGCTTCCCACCTGAGGACAGCACACACAGGATGCCATTTTCCTGCCTCAGTGAAGCTTCACTCAGCCACTGCCCTCAGCAGACACAACATCTAACCAGCAGGCAGAAGCTGCTTGCAGCTTCTCACACCTTCATCACAACACTTGGTAGGACCAGGGTAGCCCCCCAGTAGCCACACCACAATGGACAGGCAGACAGCAGAGAGAGAGCCCAGGCTTGTGGGCATCCCCCACACTCTGCTGGCACAGGGCTGCATGGCCCCCTCTTCCTCTCCAGCTTTGTGACCCTGAACAATTTAACAAAAATCCTTACCTAGCCAGTAGGAACAGTGCCTCTCTCCTTCCTCCACCATCTGGTTGATGTTTCTGCTCTCTAGACTGCAAAATCCTATTTTTAACCTCTTCTGCCTAATGATACTGCAATGCCAGCCACTGACTGAGGCACTCTCAGGCTACTCCTTCCATTCACCTGGGCCAGGCTCACACATGGCTGCCCCCGGGAGCAGGGCACCAGCCTGGCCCTCACATGTACCAACAGCCATCCCAGACAGCCTGCACAGGGGCTTTTTATAGGGAGTGCCCAGGTGGAAACCCTGAGAGCTAATTTGGGGGGTGGTGTCTGGGAGACCAGGTTTTAACTCAATTAAAACCTCTCTTTCCTAACTGCTCCCAGCTGAGGCCTCTACCTGCCCTCACCTGCTTCAACTTACACCTCCAGCCCCTCTTACCTGGATACCTAAAGCCCCCTCAGGACATGCAATGCCCTGGTCCTGCTGCTTATGTGTCCCTGAGCCTCAAAAGGGACATATAAGCAGCAGGACCTGCTGTCTGGTGTGAGGACATTTAATGTCTCACCTGTGTTACTTCTTTTTTTTTTTTTTTTTTTTT
>VWZV01003000.1:92070-137340 GCA_013397155.1 Irena cyanogastra | reverse complement strand
TTTTTTGTTGTTGTTGTTGTTTTGTTCTGTCTTTGTGGCAGGATGTGTACCTCCAGGCCCCCTCACCACAGGCAGTTGGTGCATAAAGAGATAACCTGGGCTGAAAGACCCAGCAGGGGCTCATCTCTGGCACCAAAAGGGCTCAGGCCTCAGCTAAGAATCCACTTCTCAGTCTGGAGAGCAGATGTGAGAAGAGAGAAAAGAAATATTCTTGACTGAGAGACACTGTTTTACAAACTATAAAAGACACATGAGTTATCGCAGAAGCCTCCTGTACCCTGAAGTGTTCAAGACCTCTCTGGAGTTTGGACACAGATTCTCTGGTTACTTCTCCAGGGATTGAGGGAAAGGATCTCCATGTGTGCCCCACTAACAATTGGATAGGAAGATAGATTGAATCCTAAGTTATATTATTTCTTCCCTAGCTGTAACATTAATAGGTACCTTTCAACTTGTGTTGTATATTCCTACCAGTAGTCTCTTTTTGTCCTTATTCCTGTAGTATTAGTTTAAGTTTTATGTCTGTTAAATAAATAATTCATTCTATAATATACCAAATCAGTCATTATTAAAGAGCTTATGAATGAGAGTGGGTTTTGAGGTGCTGGCCACCTCAATAAAGCTACTGCCTGCTGCCAGAGACCTGGGCAAAGGGCAGGGACTTACCTAAACCCCCACATCCATTCACAACACTCTTCTGGGAAGTGTTGTGGGTTTTTTTCCAGAGTCAAGGCTTCCTCGAGTTGGAGGCAAGATGGTGGCACTGCCATTCAACAGCTTTGACTCATTTTTGTTTCATTTACTGACTCAACTTGCTGGTTACAGATTCTTGCGATGACGAACTCACTAGGAAACCAGGAAAGGAGAAACATCCATCATTCCTAAGAGCTCCACTTCCCGTCCCTGCAGTGCCCCTTCATGGCTGTAGGCAGCATGTTGCATGGTCATCCTCTGCCTTACAACTCTGCCTCCTTTCAGTGCTTGAACGAGTAAGTATACCGTGTAAAAAGTTATTTTAAAATGCAAAACTAGTAAAAGACATTTCCTGTGGCTTCACACCTTGTTTCTCAGGCAGGTATGCTGATCTCACAAATCATAGAATCACTTAGGTTGGAAAGACCTCTAAGGTCATCGACCAACCTTTAATCCAGCACCACCCTTTATTCACCACTACACCACAATCCTGTGTGCCACATCCAAATGTCTTTGGCAAACTTGTCTGGGCAGCTGGTTTCAATGATTTACCAAAATTTCAGTGTAGAAGTTTTTCCTTATGTCCAATCTAAAACTCCCCTGGTGCAATTTGAGGCCATTATCTCTCATCATCATTTTCACCTGTTACTTGGCAGAAGAGACTGATTTTCCTCCCCTGCTCCCCCCTTTTTTTTTATAGCCTCCTTTCAAGGAGTTGTAGAGAGCCATAAGGGCCCCCTCTGAGGCTCCTTTCTCCAGAGTAAATACTCAGCTCCCTCAAATTCTCCTCATAAAACTCATGTTCCAGATCTGTACCCATCTCTGTTGCCCTTCTCTGGACACACTTCAACACCTCAATGTCTTCCTTGCAGTGAGGGACCTAAAGCTAAAGGCAGGATTCAAGGTGCAGGTGCTCTGGTTTCCTCACAACCCAGGGAGAGGTGTGAAAGGACAGGCTTCAGGTACTGTGCTCTGACCTGTGCTGATCCCACTAAGCAAGGCTAAGTATTTCTTCATTAATGCAGTTGGTTCACATGTTCCTGCGTTATCAACTAACTGTGTAGCCCCTAAAAGTGAAGCATGCCATTTCTGAGCTGCTACATGCTACTGAAGCAACTCTAGTGATTTACTCATGAAAGTTTTATTGACCTGCCCAAGCTGTAGGTGCTCATTTACTTTTATTGACACATCCCCTTAATTCCTGTTTTGAGAACATTGGTTAACTGACTCAAATTAAAACAGGTGACCCCAAAGAAGCAAGTGATTTCTAAATTCCCTTTCCCTGGTCACGGCTGTGCCACAAATTATTTCCATGCATTCCTGCTGGATGTATTCCAGGGTTCTCCAAAAGGTCCTGTTGCACAGAGCATGGGCAGCAGCTCTACTGCTGCTTGAGCATAATAATTTCCATTTCTCAGCCTACTGCTACCACAGTGCAGGCATTGCATCAGTGTTTTTGCTTGGACTCCTTCAGATGTATCACTCTGGGCTGCTTCTTTCCCTGAGACACAGTCTAGTATATAGGGACTCTTGGATATTTTTTGGCTCTTCCCTTCCTTACATGCCATCTAAATGTTGTCACAGTGAGGTGTGATGTCCCCTCAAAGGTCTGCCAGGAAACAAACCTGGATAGACAGGGGATATTGAGGATGAACTTTCATTTTATGAGAGATCTGATTGGTTGCTTCTTTTTTTTCTTTAAGTATTTTTTGATTAGTAGAACTACAAACATCTTTGCTGCCAAAGACTGATCTCTACCCTAGCAGCGTAAGCAAAATTATTCTTAGCTCTCTTTTTTTTTTTTCTGCTGATAATAAGACCCAGGGGTAGCCTAAGAAATATTGAGAGAATTAAAATTTTGGATGGCTAAATGAAAACTTCAAGAAAAAAAACTGCAAATGAAGTAAGAAGAATTAATATGCCCATGAGGTCATTGCTCATGTTCAGCTCATGTCAGGGGGCAAGGAGCTTGCAGTCGTACACATGGCAGCTATCACTCACCATGGAGAAAGGAGGGTGGAGCCCACATCCCATCAGTGAGCTCACCTCCATTTTAATCCTACGCTTTCCGTATTTTTGGAGCACAACTGCTGCTGTTTTAGCAGGAACTGAGCTCAGCCCTGCCAGCCAAGGGGGATAGAGGGTCAAGAATTTCCAGACTGCTCCTCAGTCCAGTCCACCCCCACCAGCTGATGTTGTTTATAAGTCCCTGTACCCTCTCTGCTTAAAGAGCAATCTAGATCCACCTACTCTCTGCACTTCCTGAGCTGCTGATGTATCACAGAGCTGAACTTGGCCAGTCTGGGCATCTGTCCCACAAACACTGGTGCATGCACTGGTAAAATCTGGTTGTCATGGGTTAGGTGTCTGTGGGAGCCTAAACCACAGGGAAAATAAAAAGGGCAGTCACATTTCTCAGACTCAAAGTGTATTAACCTGAAATGGAGAAATATTTATGAAGTATTCAGGGAGGCTCCCAGTTCTCTTCCCTACTACCAGCCAAAGCATCAAATACAGTATTTAACATGCATTGTACACTGCACTCAGTCTGGTTTGGACAGCAGATATTAGAGGGGGCTGGTTTTCCCACCTTCATAAGCAGCTAGAAGAGCTTGCCCCATGCACAGAGAGGAAGACAAGCTTTTTAATGTTGGCAGCAGATCTGTGTGTACAAAAGTGGACACAAGGAACAACATCCTCTTCCCACGTAGTTTTTTGGTCTGGTTTTTTTTTTTTGGGGGGGGGGTAGAGCTGGGGTTTTGGTAGTTTTCCTTTTTTTTTTTTTTTTTTTTTGTTCCCTCCAGCAGTTTTCCAGCCTTCAAAGCTTGTCAAGTTTGTAAAAAGAATAGCCAGGATCTCAACAAAATTGTTCTTGTGCTTTTTTAGATCCCCCTGCTTATTGTGCTGCTGCAGAAATGGGTGAGAGAACATGGGCACACAACTGGGCTTGTCTGCTGCAAGTTTCCTTCAGCTAATTCAGGTTTTGCAAGTCTTGATGTGAGTTTTTCTCCCCAAAAGAGTAAAATTGAAAAAGTCACTGATTATTTGTTCTTTGGCTCTATTTTGGTGCCAATGCATCATTTAGCACTACAGCAACCATCAATACCCATCCAGCAACAGTCACAAAGCTTTTCCCTAACATTCACTGTGTCATTTAGAAAGTGATAAAAATCCCAGTTATAGCAGTATATTCTTCTGTGGTCCCCTAGTTCCAGCAACCTTTTAAGGTACTGGACAAAATTAGCAACAAATTACTTTATGAATACCAAGTCCTTTTGTTGCAATGTTCTGAGAATTTGTAATACTGTCAGATTTTAATTAAATATAACAAAAATTAAGCTACTTTGTGTGGCTGCTTGCTTAGACAGTGAGGTAATTATATATAATAAGGAAATCTGATTAACAACTACTCCTAGTCATGGCAACCTCACACCATTATTGTGCTTAACATGGACACAGACTGCTATATTGTTTTGGAATGTGGGAAACCAGCAACAGCAGTGACACACCGTAAACTTAATAATAGAGTAGGATTTTTACCATTGCCAGCTGCAGTGAATTAATTGTTACCAATATTTTATTTTTTCAGGGAGTATGGTTTTGCACATGGGTTAAAAAACTTTAAGATGCTCAATAACTTGTACACTGTTCCTTCAGCAAAAATACCATTATGTCTAAGTTTTTGTTGACCAAAATAAAAACAACTGTATGTGTAATGAATAAGAAGGCTCCAGAAGTTAATTAAAGCTCCTGTTGTTAATTGTTAACGGTTCTCAGTTACCTGTTAATTGTTGTTGTTCTGTTCCCCCAGTTGTGTGTCCCCGCTTCCTACTTCCTGGGTCCCCACTTCCTGGTTCCTGTTCCCGGCGTCGGGCATAACACCCGCTGCTCCCAGGGAAACTAGCGCATGCAAATGAGGAAGAGACAGCAGTAACTAGTGACCAAAAGACAGAGATCCATGCAACATTAAGAGCTGAAAGTAACCATTGTGAAAGAGCAACATCGAGACGAGCCATCCAGTCCCCTAGACAAGTCTCAGCCAAGTCTCCATTACTGCAGTAGTGCCGAGCGAGACAGAGGACCGAGCCATTCTACAGAGCCTTTGGGTGTATCCCGCGAGGACAAAGGCCCCAGCTGTGCCTGTTTCAGCGACGGACAGACCTGCACCTCCTCCTCCTCAGCTCGTCTTGTGACAGTGGATGTGCGTGCGCATCCCGACCCCCTCCTAGGCCCCTTTTTTTAATAAAGGCTATTACCTGGAGAAGAAGATCTCCTTGCCCTTTTATTTGTCACAGTATGGGTATTAGTTTTCTCTGGTTTTGAAAGGAGTCTGCAGCACAAAATAGTCACCGTCCTATCTTTATGTCCCAATGAGATGTGATGGCAGTACTAACGACAAACGTCCTGGAAGAGACATCTTCACCCCTGAGTCCTGTCCCAGCAGTTCCCCAGTGCCTTCCTTTGAGCCATTGTGCCATGGGCTAAGATAACTGAAGTATATGCTACTGTGAATTTACAGTGCCAGTGATTTTTTTATTTGGGCAGACTAACACAAATAGAGAGTTCAGACACATTATTTCGCACATAGCGCAAGGGGTTTGTTCCCTCTGCCCAAACAGCCCTGAGGGCACACACCCTGTTTACCCTGGAGGATGGAAAGGGGAATTTTATTAATAAAGCATTTTGTTGGTAAAGCATCTTGTCCAGGGTTAGAATAAGCAGCTCTATTTTGGGACTCCTTCACAAGCACCTGGCATTTTAAACTCAGGGAAGCAGCTGGGAAAGAAAAATGTCACATTCAGTTCTGTTCAAGACTGAGTTTTGAATCTTGGCTAAGCTCAACCAGCCAATCAAGGAGTGTAAGTCAGCTTGCTGATTTGTGCCTTTGAAAATGAAACAGCTCCAGCCCAACCACATACAAAATAAACAGCCATGCTTTTCAAAGGGGACAATACACAAAGCTGTGAAAGCCTTCTCAGCAGAGCAGGAAGAGAGCTGGGAGGGAGGCAGCATCAGGAAGAGCTCATTTGGTACTGACAGGCTTTATGAAATGTTTGAGACACATTTCAAAATTGAGAGTGAAAACAGAGCACAAACTTCTCATGGGGCAGCAGTAGCCAAGTCGAATTCCCAAACATCTCAAGTGCAGCTCCCACACTGGGACTGTGACACAAGCCAGCAGCACAACTTTTTGGCACAGGCAGCACTTCGGAAATCCAAAGGTCCATCTGTGGGAGAAAGTTATTGGGTGAGGAGGTGACAAGGTAGCCAGGAAAAGCACATGAACACCAAGAAAAGCAAAGAACTGCACTCGAGCATGGAGTACACCAGTTATCATCCAGGAAAGAGTTGGGTGTCACTGTGCATAGCACCACTGGAATGTCGAGCCCATGCCTCAGGAAGGTTGAAAAGGCAAATAAGGCACGGAGAACATGGGGGAAGGAAGGGCAGAGAGAATAGAAAGGAGAATCATTGTGCTTGTATCTACTTCAAGGCCCTGTTTTTACCCTCAAAAATGACATTGCACATATAGAAATAATGCAGCAACAGCTGGATCACAGTTCAGAGCAACCTTTATGTGGGGAACGGAGGCATCCTGGGACTCTCCAGCCTGGAGAAGAGGGAACTTGATCTTCCATGTGCTGGTGGCTGCAGTGAAGGGCAGGAGGGGGAGATTTGTGGCTCCTTCTCAGTATCTGAGACCTAAGGACATGAAAGGAATTATCTTGCAACAGAACTGGAATGAGCAGAGGAAGCACTTTTCCGTGGCACATAATTAAGCTCAAACACAGATAATTCTGGAAGCTAAAAGTATAATATGGTTGAAAATGTAATTTGACAAACTCATGTAGGAAAATCTATTATGAGCTGTGGAACACAAAGCCACAAGTCTCCAGCTCAGAAAATCCCTGAGTAATGGGGAGGGGAAAGTTTTATGACACATTAGACCCCTTCCTGCACTCCTTTTTTAATTTTCATAGGAAGCAGAAAATGTTATCTGGTCTTACACACTACTGCTATCCCAGTGTTCCCAGCCTGCTGTCACTGGAGTGTCCTAAGACCCAGCTGTATGGCTGGCTGCACTTTGCAGGATCTGTTGGGAAAACTTCCTATCTCCTATCTGCAACTACTCTCCCCATGTGTAGGGTATGCCCTGTGCCTTTTATATCTCAGTCATACAAAGATTTTTCTACTCCATGAGGAAGATTATATAGATTACATTCTAGAGTGGAATTAAGTATTTGTTTGAAAAGCTTGATCAAGGTCACATCCTAAATTAAGTAGAAGGAAGATTCCTGTGTGAGTCTTGCAGACAGCTGGGGGTGGCAACCAGTCTGCCTTACGTTTTAGTCCTATTTCCTCCTAGAGCACACTGAACTCATCATCTCATTGGACAAGCTTTAGCAGTGAGCAACTTCAAATAAGCAAAATTCAGAGAAGTCTGCATGGATAGGAGGCAAAATGCAGTGCTCTTCTCCAGAGAGCAGAGCTATCCATGAAAAAAGGTAGAAGTAATCTAGTCTTTCTCAAAAACAATGAAACATAAAACCCTCCTATTTTCTTTGATCATACTCATCTTTATATAATCACCTTTGGATGCAAGCTGGCATGGAAAATTCCAGTCCAAATGGTGAAAGTTTGAGAAAGTTAGAACAAGGAAACTATAGATTAAACCAGGTTTTCAACTACCTCAGGCACATGCAATCAGTCTTCTCATTGAAGGGTGTGAAATTCATTTACTGAGAAGACAGCACAGTGAGCCCAAGCTGAAAAACCCCTATTCTTGTGCACAACACCCAGGTATGCAAGTGCACCCTGTCTGCTACAGACTGCTGTGCCCACCCTGCTCTTCATCACATTTCACAATTGCAGGATCTTATATACAGGTGTAATCAACACTTCAGATGGATTGAACTGAAAATGTCCTCTGAGCAACTTTCACAAGGGCAGGTCATGATAGGGCATGGGGAATAGTTTTAAACAAAAAGAGGAGAGATTTAGATTAGATGTTATGAAGAATTTCTTTACTCAAAGTGTAGAGAGGTAGTGAAAGAGTTTACCCAGAGAAGTTGTGGCTGCCTCATGCCTGGAAGTGTTCAAGGACAGGCTGGATGGGGCTCTGAGCAAGCTGGTTTAGTGGAAGGCATTCCTGCCCAGGGCAGGGAGTTGGAACTGGATAACCTTAAAGGTCTCAGCCAACCTAAACCTGTCATTCTAGGATTTCTAACTCCTCTCTTCTATGTCCATCTGAAAATATCAGTTCTGCTCTTACACTGCCCAGAGACCTTAGGGAGCACCTGGCAGACTTTCTAATTAATTCTATATTACTGTTACACATTTTTTTTTGCTCTCTTTGGACAGATTCAACAGGCTTGAAGGCAGCAGAAGCACTGTTTCTAAAAACACAACTGATAGATAACTGTGGTCTGCACAGGCTGCCTGTTGGGTCTTCTCTGATGTAGTAATGAACAGAATGGTGTTGTTAAACAGCATTCTCCTGATAAGCTTCTCCTGAATAAAAGAAGAAAATTGCATATACCTGCTCATGTTACAGTGAGGATAAAGCACAAGCTGAGAAATAAAAGAGATTCATATCTTTAATGCTTCCAGGTGTTGATGTGGTCTTCCTGCTTGCACTTCTCTTATATTTCTTCAGTATCTGTTGTTACATGACTG
This sequence comes from Irena cyanogastra, assembly GCA_013397155.1. Lineage (NCBI taxonomy): Eukaryota > Metazoa > Chordata > Aves > Passeriformes > Irenidae > Irena > Irena cyanogastra. Next base: position 128,970 of record VWZV01003000.1, on the reverse strand, counting down.
CTTGTTTTGTTTAAATGTTTTTTGTTTTGGTTGAATGTTTTCCTTATTCTCTTTCACTCTTTGCTTTCTTTAAATTTGTTAGGTATTGCTCTGGGACACAAAGTAAGCAGGAAATCTTGTGAGGCATCTTTTTATCTATTTCTGTAAAATGTAGTTTGAAATGGTACTGTGCATTTATAAACTGCACAGTTTGTCACTAACCTCATGTATTCTGCTACCACCACTGAATATGCTATCTTAAACACAAAAATTCAGGCTCCTGTCTCAAAATCTGTAAGCACCTGAATCAAAATCTAATCACTTTTCCTGTTCTGTCAGTGTTCTTTACTGTCTGAGTGCTGTAAGCAAAGCATCTTCCTAATGCATTGCTGGCATTAAAGGTCCTTGGAGAAAAAGTTAGGTTCGCCATTAAAAATGTGAATTTGCATGGGGGATATAAATAAAGTTTAGTAAAATTCTTTTCCTGAAGCAAAAGAGCATCTAGGTCAGTCATTGCCACTGTTGCTCTGCAGTGTTAATGAGAGAAAATGCAGTATTTTTTTTTTCACTTGGAATATGACTCAGAATAAGAGACAGATGATCTACTGATTAGGAAAAGGGGGAGTTGTTAATTTAATTAAGGAGTCACTTAATGATTTAAAATGGTATTTTAGATCTAAGTATCTAAGCCTGCAAAAATTTTAGGAACACTGTAAGCTTTTGTATTTCAAAAGCAGCTTGGGTTAAGATTATTTATCCTTAAGAGGTGCCATCTCAGCTTTGCAGATGGAGAGAAGACTTTGAGTTCTAGAGAGATTAGTCACTGCCAGTAACAACACCACTATACAATAAAGAAAGTATATTTTTGGGTATCATGTTACTGCTACACAAGGAGAGCAGTTCCACAGCTGAGGCAAAAGTTCGTTACTTTTAATGAAAAATGTTGACAGGGTAGGCAATCATTTTTTTTTTCTTAAATATTCTTTTGTCCAAAATTTCAAATCATAAAGGTTTGGACATGTACAAGCTGAAACACTGAAGCTGAAAATAGCATGCACAATTTTTTAGCCAAATATTTCACCAGGCTGGATGCTTAGTGGCTATTATTAAAGAGTTTTAAAGTTTAACTGTACTTTGGAAATAAGACTTTTCTTTTTAAAGAAAAAACAATCAAACACTTGCTAAAGAAAATACTTTTTATTGAGAAAATAAAAACAGTAACAGATTTAAATCTTGGTGCATGATACAGAATTGAAAACAGACATTTTCCCTAGGAATGTCCTTTTCATCAAATTTACCACTTTGACCAGGCTGTTGTTTTTCTACACACAAGGTGGGGGAGGAGTTTCATGACCATTTTTCTATTACCTCTACTATAATTTCTTACTTTTCATATTATGCCCACCTTAGAGTTGGGTTACAGAGCTGCTGGCTGCCCCCACCCCATGGGGTGGGGTTTAAGCCATAGATTTAAACCTAAACCCACCCAGGTTTAGGCACCTGCCTGTTGCTGGGAATCGCAGACGAGTTTGTGTAGGAAAGGATCGTAAAGATCTCCTTGTTCCAACCCTCTGCCATGGGCAGGGGCACCTTGCACTATCCCAGGTTGCTCCGAGCCCCATCCAACCTGGCCGTGGGCACTGCCAGGAATGGGGCAGCCACAGCTGCTCTGGGCAACATGTGCCAGGGCCTCACCACCCTCACAGGGAATAATTGCTTCCTCATATCCAATCCAAACCTATTCTCTCTCAGTTTGAGGCCATTCCTTCCTCCCCTGTCACTCCAGGCCCTTGTAAATAGTTTCTCTTCATCTATTTTGTCAGCTCCCTTTAGGCACTGGATGGCCACAGTGAGGTCACCCCAAAGCCTTCTCTTCTCTAGTCTGAGCAACCCCAATTCCCTCAGCCTTTCCTCTCAGCAGAGCTGCTCCATCCCTCTGATCCCCTTCGTGTCCCTGCTCTGGCCTGGCTCCAGCAGCTCCGTGTCCTTCCTGAGCTGGGCCCAGGGCTGGGCTCTCATCTGAGGGGGCACAGGGAGAGAACTCCCCAGCCCATCTGCCCACGCTGGGGCTCAGCCCAGCACAGGGGGTTCAGGGTCCCAGGGCACATGGCTGGGGCAGGGCCACCTCTCATCCTCCAGCATCCTCAGGTCCTTCTCCCAAGGCTGCTCCACCTGCTCATCCCCAGCCTGGATTAATAACAAAAAGGCTTCACTTGGAGCTTGTTTATGCCTTATCAGTTTTGAAGCAGGCTCTCTTCCACCACAGCTTGATATAAGCAAGTGTTTCCTTCACACATTTATTAGCAAGCAGATGCCTTCAGCTCCTCTGCAAGAGTAAAATCTCCAGTCAAATCTTAACTCCATTTGGTCATTTAAAAAGCCACTCACTCCAGAGGAGCAGGTTCTAGATTGCCTCTCGTCCCCTTTTCCACAGCAACAGGTTCTCATGTGGATGGAAAGCTATTCCATGAGAGGCTTAATCTGATTTTTCCAGCCATCCCTTGCAGTGTTATGTAGCAGTAGAAGAGGTGACTGGGGATTCTTGGGCAACAAGTATGCCTGGTTCAGATTGGGATGTCTCAGTCCTATGAGGACTCAACAGTGGGATTATTCCTTTGTCATGGGCAGAAGCTCAGCCAGGCTGCAGCAGGGACAGGAGGAGAGGAGCAAAAGAGTAAAGACAGGGGAGCACAGAAGCTGAAATGAAGAACCTATATGATAGCCAGAAAGTGCAGTAGAAGACAGGATTGTGCCTAGCAATCTATTTTTAAATTGGCTGACAAGAATCCAATGTGTTGTTTGGGTAAGGATACTGTGCCAGTTTATAAGCGGAGCCAGTGGTGGGAGGGGAGAACAGTGCAAGTCCCCAGTTTTTGCTTCTGCTCTTCTCTTCTGCTCAGACTGCCAAGCAGCAATGCTGCTCTCCAGCTGCTGCTCTGGGCCTGAAGTGTCAGGTATTGGAGCTTCAGCTGGTCCAGGGATTTTTGGTGGTTGAACACAAACTGAAGGCCTGGCCCTTCATTATAAAACTTACTGTGCTCTGTTAGCAATAAGAGGAGGGAAGACATCCAAAGAGGAGGGAAGGCTGAAAGCGGATGTCAAGGGAGCCAGGCTGCCTAACATCATCTGGAGCTTTGACACAGGCTCCCCATTGTGCCAGAATATATTTTCATTTTTAATCCTTCACGGAGTGGGCTTTGGCAAATCACCATCCTTTTGTGCCTCTTTTTACCCACACATGAACTGTGAAATGATAAACACTATTTAACTTCCAGGTCAAGGGAAGCCTGCAGCTTTTTGCATTCATCTTGATTTAAAAGTTTTTCGTTTGTTCCTTTGTCACACACACACACACACAGATTGAGAGAGCTGAGGTACTTTGAGGTGTCAATGGCACTTCAGTATCTCTGTGTCCTGCACGTGGTGGGTGTGCAGTGGAGCAGCCATGGCTACACCTGGGAATATGGACTCAGAATCAGCCTGACTCTGGCTAGTGCTGTTTACTGTGCCAACAGAGGCTGTTCTTGGAATAATTTGGTATTTTAAAAAATAAGCCTCAGTAGTTCCCAGGAATATTGTCACCTTCGATAAATGAGTATCTCCGCTCCTTCCCATGAGACTTTCATTGGACATGAGATCACTCTTCCTGACCTGAGCAACTGAGGTGAATCTCAGCACGAATTTCTGCCAGGGATGCCTTTGGCTCACAATGTCGCCACCCATGTCCCACTCAGAAATCACAGTCTATTGTTGAAACCTGTAAAAATGAAAGATGTTCAAACTCCTTGGAACATTTCTACCAGCTTTATTCAGATCAGGTCCATTTTGTAATGCCTAAAGTGGAGATACACCATGGAAGACAGATGGACAGAAGGGGAACATGACACACAACTTTACTGTGGTCCTTGTCACACAAGAACCTTCCCAGAAGCCAAATGCTGTACCTGTGCTCACGTAAACATACCTGATGATCAGGTACATTGCAGATTTCTCCATTAAAGATAAGTCTCAAATTAATTATCTGCAAAGGAAAATACTGAAACTTTATCTTTGTCTTCATGTATGACTTTTTCTCCATCTATTTTTCTTGGCTCCTCGATCTTTCATTTCTTTACTGTTATTCCTCCCATTTACAAGGCTATTTTGAACTCCATTGCTCAGCCATTCAATTTATTATCTCTTTTTTCTTTTCCTCTTCCACTCCAGCCACGGATAACTCAGAAAAATCATTCTTAGACAGGTCATTCTCTTATTGCCCAGTTATCCCTCAGAGGATACCTGACTTTTCCACATGGGAGTGTCTCATACTTTGGTGGCCAGGAGGCAGCACAGCAGCCACTACCAACACTTACAGCCCAAGCCAGCCAGAGACTGCTGCCAAAAAGGAGGAGGAGTGCCCTGGAGCAACTTGGGATCCCAGCCTCCCACCATGGCCCTGCAGTTTGTTGGGTCCCATGGCCACACCATAAGCTGGTCAAGAAATACTCTGGCTGAAAATGAAGTGCTCTCAAAATTTGCCTTTTGGGGGTCAGCCTGCTCCTGCCCAGGACTGCATCAAGACTGGGAGTCTCCAAACAGCCTTTGGCTGATAGGCTCCTATTGATGGGAAGTGGTGAGTGGCATAGCTCGAGCCTTTGCTGCACATTCATGTGTTTGCCAGGCAATCTGGGGAAGAACTCCAGAGTTTTACTGCTGTGTTTCATTGGAATGGCCCTAATTCTGCAACATCTCGTGTGTAGTAGGCTGTATAATGTCTGTGATGTCTGAGACTACAGCTTCAACCTCTTAAACCATGACCCTTCAAGATGAAGAACTGTAAGAACACAACTTGAATTGCTAAAAATTAAGAAAAAGAACAACCAAAATTTTAAAATACATTATTCCAATTATAAAGTGACAAAATGAGCTCACTTTAGTAGGTGGAGCAATGTTATTATTGTAACTAAACCACTGTTACTGCTTATCATTTACAGAGTGGGTGTTAAATAGATCAGGATTGCAAACTTACCTTGCAGAAAATTCAGGGCTATGGAGAGGAGCTGAAAAGGTTTCCAAATCAGAGCAAAATCTTGTGGCTTCAAAAATCAGTAATGGATTAAAATTTGTTTTCAATTTAATTTTGAGCACTGAACATATTTCCAATAATTCATTTGGACAATGTGTTTATCCATCTCATTTGAGCTTCTTTTATGTTAAATATGATGTGTTATCTGGTGTATTTAATATGAAACATGTTAAAGATACTTTAATATAGAAAGAAAATGAAATGAAAACATGTTAAAATCAAAACAATTTTAGCTTATATCAAAAAATGTTTTGATATTATTAAAATAAATCAAGAAAGTAAAAATGAAATGTTTTGACTTTTCCTTGTTAAAAATATTTGTCAAAATTGACATGTTCTTGCAAAACATTTGGATTTTGACAAACAGAATTCTTTTTTATAGAAGAATTGTTTCGCTGAGCTCTAATTAAAAACTGGCTAACTCACAGATTTCAAAAAATTGGTGTCAGGGGTGAATTATTACTGTGAGTCAACTATATGATGAAAGGGATTAGTTCATTGGCCAGTGCTATTTAATATCCTGATCTGTGAGCCTAAAATAAATATAAAAACATTGTGAAAAATGTCTAGGTGCTAAGGAGTTTAGCAGAGTGACCAGGGCCATCAGAGTGTCAAGGGGATCACTTTGGGAGACCTGTGACTCAAATATCAGCTGTTTCAAGTCAGGAAAATCCAGACATTGCCCCCACAAACAACCCTGCCTTGTCAGGACAGGACCAAGGGTTTTTAATGGATAAATAACTGAGCAGTAAAGGAAAGCAGGGGAGAAACAAGCAAGATACTGACAAGAGACCAATGGAGGAAGGTGGTGTCCTGCTCTGACACCAACAACATAAAACTATGAGAATGGAAAAATACACTGAGGAAAGGATTAGTCAAGTTAGAGCCCTTTGTTACTTTGCCCATCAAAGACTGAAAAGTGATGATGGAAAATGAGGATAAAAGGTTACTAGGGTTTTTTTTAAGGACAGAGTTTAAAAAAGGAGTTTAAAGCAGACAAATTCAGAGGAAAAATGAAGCAACTTCTTTTACTGCTGAGTCTGACTGACCGTAGAAACATGGTGATTATCAACACGGTGAACTCATCATTTCAAGATGTCCTTAAACCAAAACTTTACTGAAGGCATGAGTTACTTTGGTTCAGCCCAGGAGAAGAAGGGGGAAAATTGTCTAACCTGAGTTACAGAAAAGAATAAGTGTTTTTTAAATATCCACTATATTTATAATCTATGGGAGTCTACACATCAATTATTTGAACATGGTGAGTAATGTGAAAATAGCCAAGATGTTTTAACTGAATCAAATTATGACAAAAATCAGGAATTTATTATCAACACTGTCAACAGTTGTTGAAAGTGGATGATTGGATTAAAAACACTGTCCTGGACATGGTTTCACAAAATTATTTCTAACTCAAAATTTTGGTACTAAATCTAATGAAACTGAGCTGTTAGACTTCATTTTAGGAACAGAAAAAGAAAGCTGATCTAGAGTGACTTCCCTGGTGGCAGGGAGACATACAGATGCAGGAGGGATACCTGCCTTCCTACCTGATTCAAACCTTCCCTGGTGCTTCTTCCATTGCCCAAGACGTCAGGATATTTTCAGCAAACAGAACATTTATTTAGAAACATTTTGCTCTCAGCAAGCACCATTTCATCATGAGAGAAATTAAAAGCTTGATCAATATAATATCAGTGTTTAATTCCTGCTCATGCTACAAAACTAATTGTGCAGAACTAGGTTTGCAATTCATATTTCTACTATGCTCTTCTCTACATGCAAAATGGAAATTTGATTTTCTTCTGTCTTTATATCCATGGGTGGAAGACTTCCTCTCTCCCTGTGTGTGTACACTTACACACAAAGAAAGAAGCATATCAGCTCATTTGTAACATAGAGGATTCTTGTCCTTCTACTGCTGTATTTAAAAAAAATACAGCCAACAGTTAGGAAGTGCAAGTCAGAGATTTTATCTGCTATTCATGACTTGAATATTAAATATTTAAATAAAATATTGAATTATTTGAATAAATGAATTTATTGTATGCCATGTGTTTCTTTACAGAACAATGTGACAGTGGGATAACATTTTGCAATTTCAGATCGTTTCCCATGGCAAGGAAATTATATTTGCCAGCCAGCTGGTTTCTTTTATCCCATTTAATGTACACATGATGGATACTGGTTAGTGTGAGAGACAAGAAATCCTGCTCACTCTAGCTCAACAGAAAGCACTCTGGGAAAGGTTCAGCTGACAGTGAGGTAAAAACCAGGCCCTATAAGCAGAGAACAGGCTGTAGCTGGCATGTGCTTGCCACTCTCTTCAATATCTCCTCCCCCTCATCTTGGCTGCTCCTTTATTTCATGTCCCTGTTTTTAAACCCTCCACTGTCTCCTATGTCAGTGCACCTTTCCATTAAGCCCTTTTTTCATTACCTGTCCCATAAATCTTTCCTTGCCTTTCTCCTCCATGATGGTAGCTCCTCTTCCCATCAGAGAGACACATTCTTCTTTCTGATCCCTGCAAACAAAGATCCCGTATTTCAATATATGAATATCCCTTGATACTATTATTATTATTATTATTATTATTAGTGATATATTAAGAAATTACCTAGCACCCAGTGCTCTAGTTTAGTTGACAAGGTGGTATTTGATCAAATTTTGGACTCATTGATCTTTTCCAACCTCAATGATTCTGTGATTCCATGATTTTATTCTTCCCCCTATACATCTCTGCCTCAGACAACTCCTCTGTTTTAACCACAAACATTAGTATTCACATTGATCAAGATCAGGGTAAAACATTTTCTTGGTCTAGCGCACAAGATACAGAAAATAGTTTTTCCTTGTGCAGAATTATTAGACACAATTTCATTAGTTTTCTTTGTTTAATCTGTTTCTGAAATCTTGCTTCTAGTCAGCAACTGCGGTGAGACTGCACCTTTTGGGTCAGACTTAGAATCACAGAACCATTAAGGTCGGGAAAGACCTCCAAGATCATGGAGTCCAAATTTCAGCTGAGCACCACCTTCTCAACTAAACCATGAGTGCCACGTAGAGTCATTTCTTGAGCACTTCCAGGGATGACGACTCCACCACTTCCCTTGGCAGTCCATGCCAGTGCTCGACAACCCTGTTGGTGAAGAAATTCTTCCTGATGTCCAGCCTGAATCTGTCCTGGTGCAGCTTGAGGCCATTTGCTCTTGTCCTGTCCCTGACTGCCTGGGAGGAGTTGAGTCAACTGTAGGACACACACCAAGGAAGAGCTTTTGTTTCCTGTATAGCTCTACCAGTCTGGCACCTGCATGACAACTTAACTTGCAGAGGTGGGTAAATTAAGGTAGCTCTGTTCTATGCAGAAGCATGAAGGAGCTGCAAGACAGTTTGGTGCAGATAAAACACTGCCACTTGCTTGTCACCAGAATTGCTAAATCCGGACAAGTATGCTGGGACGGCCAGGAACCCACTGCTCCTTCTGTGTTTAAACACAACCTGTTGCACAATCCAAAAGAGTAAAGACCAGTCAGCAGACTTCTAGACATCATTTTTCCAAACTTATTTTCAAGTTTTACCTTCAAAGCTTCACTGAATTTTGTAACAAGACACAGGAGCCCAGTGAATCCACGTACAGAGGCTGGATCAACACTGCGGCTTAGAGCAACTCCAGAGTTCTCACATTGTCACCACAGCCCAGAGAAAAGTGGAGCAGCAGCTGCTCACAAGCTGAAGCTTCAGCACGACATTCAGAGAGTATCTTAAGCATTTAAAAGGTCAAATAAAAGTTTTGTGTGTCTCCCTCTCTCCACAGTCTTTTCTTGTTATTTCACAGATAAAATCTGGGGAGGACATGCTGCTGTTTTTATACTGCAACAGGATTGGCAAAGCCTCACTTTAGAAAAGTGTAGGTTGTAGCATGCATGACTAATGATGCTCATTAAAAAATGAAGTTCTGATGAAATTCATTAATGCTTGGCTTGAGTCTTGCTAACAGTTATGCAACATTAAGAGCAAGGCAATTACAGATCTTGGCTGCAACCCATTGAGAGATAAAAGAATACCCTTTTTCCTGTTTAACTCAATGTATGACATGCTGCACTACAGAAAAGAGCTGTCTTGAAAAAGCTTCTCCAACAATAAGACACTGCCTGCAGCTCCATTGCCACCTGCAGGTAAGTGCTGGAGTCTGTCATCCTGCTTTATTTCCCAGAGCACAGGGGAAAAAAAGGTATCCACAGAAAAGAAGGATGAAAAGTCAAAGCCATGCTTCTAACTTGCCCTGGGGTGTGCTGAGGCCTGAGCAGCACACCTCAGCCAGGGTTGATTTACAAGAATCCTGGGCACTGTGTGACTGACACCATCAGTATTATTTAGCTAAAAATAGATTACAGGACGCTTGTGCTAGCGCTGTATAACCTTGTGTAGTTATCTGCAAGAAATGTAGCATTTTAAGGATCTTCCCCAACTGGCATGAACAGAGACTTGTTTGTAAGATATTTTAGGGGAAAACCTCCCATTCAAGGCCTGGGCCCTGGCCAAGCCCTGGCCCCTGCTGGTCAGCAAGTGTGCCATCAGGAGTTTCTGTGCTAAAAATACCATCAAGCCACCTTGACTTGCTGATCTGGGCCTATAAAAGCTGGATCCACTTTTGGGGTGAATTTAGAGACCCCACCTATGGGTGGAGGCACTGTGTGGGATTTTCCCAATTGCTGGGAAGGGCTCTCCAGGTCCTCACTGTGAAATGGGACTCCCCAGTGACTGGACTCTGGATGGTGGCAAAGCGTTCAGGCAATTGGTGATGTATCTTTTCCCATCACTACCCTTTCTCTTGTACAGTAATGATTAGGTGCATTACCTAATTAGTAATGCACCCAAAGCCAAGCATGTAGTTTTATTGGATGTATCATTTTACTTTTGTGTTGCCTTAAAATTCATGGCAAAATCAGACTATTCTAAAATCAGACCATTCTTTCCATTGGTGTCTCTGTCCTTTACATCACCCCCATCAATCGGCAGAACACCTGGTAAGCTAGAAAATAGTTTCACGTAGACACCACCTTTAGCCTCTCAGGTGAGTACTATTACTTCAACAATTTTGATTGATATATTGATCCTTTCATACTCCTAAAAATCTAAAAACCAGATGAGCAGCTTTATTCTAAACAGCACAGCAAGAGACTGGAGTAAGGGTAAACTGCCACTTGGTTATAGGGTATATCAACAAGAAATGGGAAGGAAACATATATAGATACAATTATTGTATCTATTACAATGTATACATGTTCAATATATTAACCTATAATCCTATATACATCCTAAATAACCCAAATCAGCTTTGTAATGTTATTAAGGTTAAATGTGCTATTTTGAATTCACTCAGGAAGACACCTGGGAATGCATACTTTATATAGCTGACATTTAAATATACTAGGCATTGGAGTCCACTACGCATTCCAGTGTTTTCCCTCCTATTTTATGTCTGTACTTTGCTGTTTATCTAAAGAAGAATTAATAACTTATTCAGGACCGTATTTTCTGGGTTTACCTCAAAAAACCTCTTCATTATTTCCCATTAACAACTTCCATCTCAGTCTGAGCTTACTCTGAATTTTCTGGCCAAGCTGTGAATGAAGGATTTTTACTTCGGGAAGAAAAGAAAGATTCCAGGTTACCTTGGATTAATACACCAGCACAGATCTCTTTTCTACTGCAAATACAACAGTGAACAATGATTAGCCACAGCTTAGCCCTTCCTGTGGAACTTTGAGGATTTGAGCAGTGGATGCCAGAGAAATACCCATCTCTTGGCTCTAAGCAGCAATTCAGTAGAGATAGTAACCCCAGAAACCCAGTCACAGTCTGAGTATTTTCTATTAAATTGAAATCATTGAATGGTTTGAAGGGATCATAAAAGCCCATCCAGTTCCAACTCCCTACCATGGGCAGCGACAACTTCTACTATCTCAGGTTGCTCAGAGCCCCATCCAATCTGGCCTTGGACACATTCTAGCTGACCAACAAGCAAGTATGCAACAAAAGGCCACTGGCACTGGATGCAGAGCTTATTTTCAGCATCATGGATCAGCCTATGAAATGGTCCCCCAGAGTTAAAACAGCACTTACGAGGCATAAATTAAACTTCAGTGCAGTCCTAACTTAATGTGCTTTCCTCCTTTTCCTCAATGGCAGTGATCCTTCCTGACAGCCATGTTCCATCTAATTCCTGTCTCCCACGTTAAATTTCAGCAGACAATGACCAAGCCTGTTTAACATGCAAAACTGTTAACAATTAGCTTTGTGCAAGCCAAATTCAGGCTCAAAATATTTATTTTTTGCTGCATTGTCAATCCCATGGAGAGGTATGCATTTGGACACCAGCCAAAACCTTTTAAGAACTCGACTATTCTGTATCAAGAGTTTTCAAATCTGGAGAAAGCAAAATCATCACAATATATACTAACAGTGCCATTAGAAACCAACTTTATTGTTGCAGTTTGAAATTATTTACACAATAGAAATCTCTTTGAAAGGTACATTACTTCATTTAATCAGTGGTAGAAGGCCTTAGAATAGTTTCAATCACATTTAGCTCAAAAGAAATACAATTCACTCCAATGAATAAATGATGCGCCTAAACACCACAATGTACAAGAGGCATAGGGACTCTTTTGGGGGATGACAGTGCTAGAAGATGACAAAGGCTCTTTTATAAATTGAGCTTAGTTTACTCACAGGACACAAGTGGACTTGTGTTTAAAAGAACACTGAAAAATCTGCAGTAACAAAGAAAATGACACCAAATGGAACATATTCCTAATATGCTGTGGCCCTGTGTCTGCAAGTGTTCAAAGGGTTTTAGTGAAGAGACTTAGAACCAATGGCTCTAACTCGATGTCATATCTCAGAAAGATTGGATACATTCTCCATGCTGAGACTATTCAAAGCACTTGTGTACAAAGCAGCAGCACTAACTACCACATTGTGATACAAAATGGTAAATGGAAACTTGCTACAAAAAAAAAAAGAGAACTCTTTCACACACTGAAGGCTGGACACTTATTTTCTGATAACACTTAAGAATTACTACTATCAAAAATTTAGAAACATATACTTTTTCTCCAGTTCATGCTGTATTTTATCCAGTTTATACACATTTCTCTTCCAAGGTCTCTATATAGGAAAAACCCAAAACCACTTACTAGAGGAAAAACACAGTTGCAATGCCACAGATAGGCCAGTGCAGGACCTGAAGTTATTCAAGCATTTAGTTACCAAAGTTCGCTTGCTAGATTTCAAGTAACTTGTTTTCCTTTCCTTTTCATTTCCATGAAGTTTTCCTCTGTGTCATCTCTCTACAAATATCAAATCAAAGATATTGGGGAAGTCCATGAACTAAATTCCACACCACAGGTAAACCGTGATAGCAGCCTGACAACTTTAGAAGGCTGCAGAAACAGAGTGTGAAACCTTGAGCCAAAAATTTGGTAATCTGGTGAAGTCTGGCCATCTGAGATCCCTGTGGTCTTCAGGGCCATGCCAGTCGATTTTCTGACATTTCCCAATAGTAATAAAACCCTTTATGGAAGAATTCAGTGGAGAGCACCATCCACACTATTAAATACACAGAAAAGCCTAAAACATAATGTATTGCAAACTAATCAGCTACAAAGGTGCTTCCTTTTTTATACATGATTTTTTGAACAGGTTCACTGGTTTCCTTATTGCATAATCCTCTCCAGGTTGACTGGTTTCCTAATTACATAATCTCTATGGATCAGACCAACTGTGAAAGTCACTGGAAAAGAAAAGAAATTTAAAAATCAAATAATGCCTTTTCCAGTGTCTCAGCACTTCACTTGGATGGAGCACCTCCTTACAACCAGCCTGTGCAAACATTTCACATGTTTTCCTTCCCACTGAAGGTCTCTAGGCCACAAAGCCTGGTTTAATCCAACACACTCCTCACTGCTGAGAGCCCCTTTCCTGAAGATCCTGTGTTTGGTTAACAGAACATCCACCTTGCACAAACCCAAAGATCCTGGTTTTTCCTGTCTTTCCCAGCTACTGAAAATAGTTTGCCACTCACAGTCATAAAGAAGGAGGAAAAATTGTCTGCAAGACTGTTCCCCATCAGCCTTGCATTTCCCTTAAGGTCTGAAAAAATGCTTTCTGCTCCACTGCCATGATTACAACCTGCTTGGTGTGGAAGATGACAGCAGATAGTTGCCAAGTGCAGGAGTTTAGCAATCTTAACACATAACCAATAACAAAAAACATGAAAACAAGGAACACACAACCACCTAAAACACAGACACGTGAGACATGGTCAACCTGCTCTGCTAACCAGAAGGACTGCCCCCAACAAGAGATTATAGCATCACTGCTGTTTGGAACAAAGAGTTATTTAATCAAAAAGTTTCCCATTTTAAGATTTCTTTTGGTATGAGTAACAAAAGAGTATTTGTAAGCTTCTGTAACTGACCAAAGGCTTTAAAAAAATCTGAGCTTCATTCTGAAATAAACTTTACCCTTTATAATTTGCTCTTGTCCTTAAACCATGAGAGTAAACAAGCATATTCAATACCTTGCTACAGCAAAAACTTGAAATTCCAAGTGAGTGATTTCCTTTTATTTACAATTACCAAGCCCATCCCTCCTCTTGACTAGCACTTCTTGGACAAACTCACTTCCCAGGACCTTTGTAACCTCAAGTGTCACCACAGGTAAGGCTGAGAGGTTGTACAAACTGCATCAAGATCAATTTGTCAGAAGGAGAACAAGATTTGCAAACCAGAATTTTCTAGTCGAGGTATTCAACACACCAGTGAGAAGAAGAAACAGCTTGAAGGACACTACAGAGTTCATAACAGACAATGAAAGGCAAGTGATGAAATGCAGTCAGGGAAAAAGCTAACCTTCATTATGTCTGAGTTTCCAAGGTTAAAGGCCTCTTCAGAAAGGGACTTCTTACACAAAAAAAAAAATTCTGATGAGAAATCACATACTGACAAAGCAGAATGTAATTTTAGTCCAAAAGGAAATAGCGATAAGCCAAGTATGGAAAGGAAGATTTTAGATTCATGTTTATACTAAAAGTAGTAGGGTTGTGGGCACAAGGAGGAGGGGGAGGGAATCACACACAGGGAAAAATATCTCCGCTATAAGTTTTAAACACTCTAAAGGGGTACCAATAGTTCTAGTGTTGAGGTAAATTAATTCGCAGAACTCTATGAGCGATTTGGGCATTCAGTATAAGCATTTACAAGTTAGCAACTAATCTTATTAGATGGCTATATCCACCAAAAGCATTTGAGGGACTCCTATCACAGCTACCTCAATCAGTGTCCCCATGAGAGCACACACTTCAGGAGTGCTTCAATCCAACACCCTTAGTTTAGAAGTCAACAGCATTCAAGAATGTATAGGAAATGTTTGGAAGTTTAAATAAGCCATTTTAACAGCTTTCCCTATCCCACTGGTGCACACACCTCTGACACATGGTTTGCCCTATTATTAGAACAGATTTTCTCTTAATCTATAAATATAGATAGGGTATAAATCTCTTTATTCCCAGAATCATTCCCAAGAGCAAGATTTCAAAAAAGCTAATGGGGGAAAAAAGACACTGGGTGTCCAAGGCTATAAACGGATATTTTAACATGAAAGTATTATGCTCCGTTATAAATCAATTCAACAAAAGAAGTCTACAAACAGAGTTAGATTTCTTCTTTACATCAAGATTTCTACAAAATAGGAGAGAACGCAATGCAATACACAAGTCCATAAATGCAAGATAGAGTACAATTCACACTAATTTACAAATGGCTATTTACACTGTTGTATATACATGTACAGTCAGACCTGGTTAATGCAAATTTCACATGTCCTTTCAAAATGTAAATCAACAAGTGTCAATGAAGGTATTTAAAATTATGTGACAGGAGACTAGTGACCATTCAGAAATCTTCAGTGCGTGGGTGACCTAAGAAACTAGGCCTGGATTAGCCAGATCTGACTGCAGAAATGAGAAGGAAAAAAAAAATCACACTATTCTGCTTTACAAAAGCAACCAGGCCACTACAGTCTATTGACTTGATGCTATTTCTGCAAGAATACCCAGATTAATAATCCTCTTTATATTTACAAAATAGCTTTAACTACAGCAAGAATTATTAATTTTGGCATTCATGCCCTTAGCTTAACAAAGGCAACAGAGTATCTTCTTGGCAAGTCACAGTCAAAACTACTACAGGATGTTTCTAGAGCTCAGTCATTTTTTTGTCCTACTTCAAAAATCATCATGTTGCTACTACAGAGACCGAGATAAATTAAGTGAAACAAGTACATGTTTTCTAGTACCTAACTTACATTCAGAATGTCCTGTATTCACAGTTTCAAGCTACCTTATCATCTGCAATGCAAATTACTACTTCTGACTTAATGCATCTGCAGATATTCCTCAGGAAACGAGGATATCTGAGTGCTACTGGCTCAAAAGGATGTGGAACAAGGCTCAAGGCAACTGGCATTTCATTGTGGGAGATGGTTTACAGTATTTCCTCAGAGCTGATCACAAATGGATTTAACCTGCACTTCTCTTGAGAGAAAGCTGATGCAGAGCAGTGTTGAAGTGTCTGAAGTGAATTCCAACGTGCAAGCTTAAAGCCTTGACCAGTACTGCAAAGTCAACCACTGTAACCTGTGACAGTCCTTGTGCTCCTTCAAAGTGGCTCAGGAAAAGCTTGGACTATTTGCTACCTGCTTCAAAGTGCTTTTACAGGATTCACTCCACGAGGATGAGACTGAGCTGCACTCAGGAAAAGCTTTGGTTCTGTGGAAGCAAACTTCCACTCCTGCAGTTATTGCTACTTGAGCGATACAAACAAAAATACTACTGACAAAAATTACAGTAACTCCAAACCTAAGTACTACTGGTACCTGAAAAGGGAATGTGTTTTGCCAGCCATTGGTAAACTTAGGATCTGTCAACTGTTGGATTTCCCAAGACCAAATGAACTTCACAGCCTTCTTTCAAAATATTTCACAAATACAAAGCAACACTGTCAGAAATAAAGCCACTGCTTGGAAGAAAATAGTAACAAAGAGTTCAAAAACCTTTAGCAATCATAGGTCCAAGGACATCTTGCTGAACTTAAAGGAAATACAAGACAGCAGGGTATTATTCATCAAATATCAATAAAGTCCAGAGGGAGAAAGTACAGAAGATTAAGGACTTCAGTGCCTTCATGAGCTCTAGCAACATCCCCGATAACTGCTACAAAGTAAATTATAAATGTTTATTTTAGCTATTTGTTTCAAATCAAAGACAGTTTGTCCAGTATAGTAGCCTCCAGCTAATGAAAACGGTTACCTCATTTCAAGCTACAAAAAAAATCCCAGCTCTCCCATTTGTATAAAGATTTTTAAGGTTTCAACTGAATAAAAATAAAATGGAAACATTCATAGATTAATATAAACGAGAGGAAAAATCCTAAATGGTGCTTTTGTAAAACAACAGGATACCATTGGAAATGGTCTTTATTGGTGAAGATTTTTCATTCACATGAATTTTCTTGTCCTGAACCACTCCAAGCTTTTGTAAAGCACGTATGTATGTACGTGTGTAGATACTATACACACAGACACACACTGCCATGTGCCATAAAGCAATTTTGAATAAATATCTTTGCTGGAGCCTGTACAACAGACTCTCCACGTAAGTTTGTGTTTGCATGTGCTCATGCACAGACTTTGTACACGTGGGCACTTATGTGACCAAAGTGCAAAGTTTTTCAGAGTATCATCAGAGTCAAGTTCATGCCTGCCTAGCCCCAAACTGCATTGTTGGGCTTGAGTTTTCTGCTGTGGGTTCCTTTCCATCTGCCCCTCCCAATCTCACCCTCCTTTTCACAGTTAAAGCCTCTTTTCCACACTAACTTATGCATTGTTCCATTAGGTAAACATTTTCTTTTCAGTTAACATTTTTTAATCCAGACCATTCTTGGTATAATAGCTTTAAGAAATAAAGTGTGTGTGATGATCAAAGCCTCACTGCTCAAGTCATACACTTTTCCACACTGTCCTTCAAACTGGAGGCTTTGAAAAGCAATTTGCTGACAGGAAAAAAAAAAAAAAAAACAACCACCAGACATACCAGAATCTGCACAACTACAGGACCAGGCATTTAAGACTTAAGAGTCCGAGGCTAGAAGAGGACAAAGCATAAAGTTGTCATCGATACAGGAACTGTAAACCTGTGTCTTGCTCCCCAGTGCCACAGGACCTCTGCTCTCCTATCTCTGGTCCAACAGTCCCTTCTGCCACTGGAGCACAACAGATACAGACACCAGAATAGCGTCCAAATCTAGAATCAAGTTGCAAAAAGGAAGAGAGATTTGGAATAGTGGTCTTTTGATTTCAAGAGTACACTTAATAAACAAGCAGCTTTCTCACAGAAGTTAGGGATGGCAGGCTGTCCACCAGTGATTGGTACAATATCCTCCAAGAATCTTGTGGTCGTAGAACTTGAACATTTCTACAACCCAATCCAGATGAAAAAAAAAATAAAAATGTTATTTATCATTTCAACAAGCTGCTTGATTCTTGTGCAAAAGAAAAGTACCATGGTATGGAAAGCTACCTTTAAAAAAAGGGGGGGAGAAAAATAAAGATCATCCTAACCCTTCTCCCTAGCTATACCACACTAGAGATCTCATGTCTATTGTCACTCCTTTTGCTTGCAGGCCTCTAAAAGAAGAATTGTCTCTGACATGTCTTCTTGAGCATAAGTGAATGCAACTTCAATAAAATAAGTTGTTAAATGAATCCTTTGGAACAACTTCACTGTCTGCACCCAACTTCAACAAAAACTGATGAAAGCAGCAACAGAATCATGTTAAACATATAATAAATAATTCACATACAACATATGTTAAATTACAAAGAAGGATTAAATTGCCATTTCTACAACTTTTTATAGATTTAGCAAGTTTCTAATCCGTTTTATATCAACAGCAGTACGTATGTTCTTCATAATAAATTTAACACTGAAGGACTGTTTAGAGGCATTATTTATAAAGCAAAAACCACCAAGTGAGCATTACAGCACTTCAAAAAATGTTTAGCTTTTTTTCCAGTATCTGTCCTCAGAAAAGATTCAGGGGTTGTTTATCCAGTTGGTAAGAGTCCTCCTCTTCATTACTCAGGAAGAGTTAACGTCATGACCTCCAGTTTCATTTTGAAATACTGGTTAAACCGAACAATTGCATACCTGGTCAAAGGGAGAGAGACATTCCAGGTTAGGAACAGCTAACTCTTCATATGACAACAGCTATGCTAAGTAGGACTAGTCAAAATTCCACCGACCCCAGCACTCTGTTTCCAAAATCGACTCTTAGCAGATGCCAAAGGAAGAAATTAAGAACAGAGCAATGATGTTATAGTACTTCTCCTCCTCCACCCCCCCAGTCCCAGCTTGCAAAAGAGATGCTGCTCCAGGACAATCAAAGGTAGTGGTTTAGTGTTTAATTGTTCTTAATGGGTTGTCCAACAACTACAATGCCACAGAAATTTGATCCTGATGATTAAAACAAGTGTCGAAGCTGACAGGTTTTTGGGGTTTATCACCGGTGTTTTCACTCCCTCTGGTGGTGACTGCCAGGTCCCACAGCCTGAGGTAACCGGGAACCCACATCGGCCTTACTCACAAAAATGACATAACACAGCCCAGTAAACTGTCTTAGCCCGTGCAAAACATTCTGAATTCTTCTGCCGGGTAAAATGATGAATTTTATCACCTTGCTCAGTCCCCAATGGAGAAGTTAATTCCTCTGCTTGCTGCCTTGAAAGACCATTTTAAAAAGGCTACAGACACAGGTACGTCTACCTGAAACAGAACTTAACATTCATTGGTGGTACAAAGACTCTTTAAAACAAGAATAGCAACTTCGAGGATCAACACTCCATGGAATAAGGAATCAAGCTGTTTTGTACTAGATCTTTGATTCTCACTGGTGGAAATATAGGTCTTGCATCTGACAGATAGCACACCTCACTGATCACCTTGGCTTTTATGCCTTTGTCTCCCCAGCAAAAAACACCTGATACCCAAAAGCATTATGTTCCTTGCCCTGTAAACCATGTGTTTTAGCCCAGGGACACAATTTAGAGAACTTTCAGCAACACTGACAGACAGATTTTACTGTCCTTAAAAATTAAGAGTTTTATTGTATGATCACAAAGGTCAAGTGTGCTGCTCAGATCTCAGTTTCTGATAGCTGAGGTGTTGAACTAAATGGCCCCACAAGTCCCTTCCACCCTCTAGTATTCCATGATTGTACACAGTGAGCACACTTACCCTAGAAAATCAAAATCAATGGTGGAATATTTTGCTTGAATTAGAGCCCACAATCCCCAAAAGAAGTGTGAAGCCTGAAATAAAAAGATTCAGCAGGAAAAAATTAACCTTAAATCTAACAGGCAAACATATTCTCATAGAGACAAAACTTTACTTATAAGAGAACACCCAAAATCCCATCTTTTTGTAAAGTTATTTGACCTCTCTTTACCAAAGAGATTTATAAGCAGTATGATAGAATGAATTACTCACAAGCAGACAAGGAAATCCATTGGAGTCTAACTCCCCATGTTGAAAGCAGCAACTGATTGCTGCTTTTTGAGAGAAACAACGCTGCATTTATAAACCATGTCACCCATAAGTAGATTGTTGTATGACTATATACACCATGCTAAAAAAATGCACAGAAATGTAACCACCACCTGTACTGCTGTAAATTTCTATTATTCCACACGTACTGAACTCCAGTGCAAACAGGAAATTCCTTTTGAATATTCAATTACACTCTTAGACCTGTATAATTACACTTACTTTCTCTGCTGACTTGGACAAAGAGATAGCTAATGCCTTAGGAAAAGCTCTAATTCATCAGCATTTACACAAATTTCTCATCTGTTCCAGACTTACTTCCATTAGGAGTCCACAGAAGCAGTCTGGAGGCCTCTGTTGACTTTCAGATTGAAGGTATGGATCATATTAATGATAGGACTGTTAATACACTTCAAATGAACATGTGATGGCCATAAGCTTGACAGTGTCTTTGTGGAAGACATTTCTGGACACCCAGGTTACAGTGACAGACTCTGAACTTCAGTAAATGACTGCTCATATTAATTACCCAAATGGCTTCCTGAAGCTTGCATGTGACACTTGACCAGGAATTTAGCAGACATCCATGGACACACCTGAAAACACCTCAAAACAGCAACTGATGTGTGTCCATGTGGATCTTGTACCTCTAGTTCAGATATAACTTTGTCAGAGAGCTGCAGTTCATCATTTCACATCAACATCCACTGACTTTATGTCAGGTTTTCCCTTACCAAAGCTTCCCACATGAACATGAACAAGAGTCACAGGGTGTTTGTGTATCACTTGCCTACAGACAAGTCCTGACCTGTTCTCTAAACACAACTCTATCCTCTCCAACATTACTATGGCCATTGTTTAAAGCTGACCAAATAGTGCTATATATTTTCAAACAGACCTCCAGCCTGCTAAATTGCAGCTCTAACTTTCCTAAATGAATAGGACAGCTGACTTTAACAGTAACTTTAACAGCAACAACTAACATTTTGTAAGAATAGCAGCACTTAAGCTGTTGTTTTTAAAGCTTGTTTAATAATCATCTTCCTGTTAACTATACTCCCTCACTGTAAGCAGTAGCTTTTGCCAGAAATATGAGGGAATTACAGTAACAGAGGTGTGCTTGAATTAGTAGGAAAGAGGACTAAAATAAGGCCAAAGTGGCTTACTCCTCCTACAAGTAGCTGGGAATGTTCTTCAGAAGAAAAAAAAAATACGAGCACTTTTGCTGTAACATTTCCTGTCACATAATCTAGGCAAAACAAGATCAGCAAGAGACTCAAGAGTGATCTATTTAGCTGCAGAAAAACAAATAAAATCCATATATTTTAGTTTAACAGAATGTTACCATCTTATTTTAAAAAAGGCTTTTAAAGCTTCTAAGTCTTCATGAAGCACTGCCTAGGTCTTCTGTCTTCTTACCATTACAAGAAAAAGTTCAACAAAGACACACCCTAAGCTGTGGCCAACTTAAACTTGCCAGATCAATAAACAGCCAACAGAAATCCTCAGTCAGAACTCATCTCCTTATTTTCTGAACCTGCAGTGCCTCCTTCACTAGGAATATTCTGCAGAGAATATTTAATATGCAACAGAGAAGCAAGTTTCCATAGAACAGTAAAGTTTTATTTGTTATGGAAGTGGTCTTTACATGCCACAACCCGCAAATTCAAGAAAATAGCAACATTTGTTTAAAGAGTATCAGGTTTCTTTGCATAATTTAAAATATTCTAATCAAGTGCTTGTTACTTACCAGTGCAAACTGATTGACTTGGACATACAAAACTTCAACTTCTTTTTCACTGACTTGTGTGCCAAATCCTTTATATTCTTTGTAGGCCTCAAGGTAAGATCTCAGCCATTGCTCCTGTAGTTTTCTGTCAGGATAAAGGCTGTAGTCTACCTCATTTACTCCTAGAAAAAAGAAAAGAATAGAATTGGAACCTTATGTTGCATAAAAAGACCATTAGAAGCCCTTTAATATTACCATTAGTAGTCCATTACTGTACCCCTTCCCAACCCAATACACAGGCACAGATTGAGGTGAACAAATAACCACAAATAACAAAAAACCACGAATAACCACATTTTTACTTTGACCTGACCTTCAATTACATGTTGCCAAAAATTTCCCACATACAAATCACAGTGTCCCACATCACAAATTTATGTTTTCAGACAGACAGTCTGCTTGTATGTTGGGATTCAACACCTTGGGCTTTGAGAAAAAGCTTAAGGAAAAGTATTTGCTTTATGAAACAAAAACTCTCACAAATAGATCAAATATTACATATTTTGTAGGAAAAGAGACTTGTATGCCAGAATATCCCAAGCCAAATCCAAATGTACATCTAGTTATCACTAAACTCACATGTAAAGATAACTTACTATGAGTCTGCCTCTCTCCTCCATAGGACATTGGTAGAATTAGGAGCCCATAACTCATTTTTATCCTATTTTTCTTCCTTTACTGGAGGTGCTTAGTCACAGGTCATAGGGAGTCTGCCAGGAGCCCCAAACCGGGATCACAGTTCACTTCTATTATCATTCTCAGTGAATTTGGGAATTCTCATTAATTCTTGTATGAACATTGCAATCCTCTAGCACCTAAACTCTTCTGTGTGTCAGATCCACAGAAATTTAGCTTTAAAAAATAATTCAGATTTTTACTGGATAGACAGAGAATAAAAGTGAAGCACAACTGCTCTTCATAGGCAAAAAAAAACGTATTTGTGCATTTATTCTTCCACAGTATTTCACCACAGTGGGCTGTCTCTGCTGTGTCACTTCACAGAAGGACAGGGCGAAAGCTGTGTGTTCTGAGCTTATCTAACTTCATCAGAACTTAGGACATCGTATTTCCATTTCTGGGTTAGAAGACCTGCAAAGGAAGGGCACAACTGGCCTGCAAAATGAGACATCAACACATTCTGATGCTGTGGGCTGACAGCTGTAAGCATGTAACCAGATACGCAAACAGAAAACAGAATTAGTTTGTTGGGGTTTTTAGTAAAACCAGTCAACTCCTACCTCAGAAATCCAATCCTTACCTGCAAATTCATTGAAGTGATTTCCAATGTCATAAGCCAGGTAGTTGTACCCAGAGTACTCATAGTCTATGAACTGCACATCACCTGGGTGAGAGATAACAGCAGCAACATCAGAGTCCAGATCAAACCAAATAACAGCCTTGATCCTTTGGTGTCCTTTGAAGATTTTTGGGGAAAACAAGGCACAAACCCATCTTGTACCCAGCTGTGCGCACTCAGACATTTCAGAGTAAGGCTGTGACTTCTACCATATGAGATATTTAAGGGTAAAGATTCATCCAGGAAAGGTCTTGAATTTAGAGCTTACAATTCTGTCTGCTTCAAGTCTGAGTAGGAGAATTTCAATTTTAACTTCTACCACATGAGGCCCTCCCTTACTCTCAAAATGAGAGGTACAGTAGCATATTCTTTCTTTAAACTTTATGTAGAAATAGCAGATCAATTTCTCCCTGACTCAAAAAATAACAGTCCTGTTTATTCTCACACAAATGTGCAGCCACAGTGGACTAACACACTGCAATATGCTGATACTTCCTGTTTCCTCAACCACTCTTACAAAGCAAGATTATTCTTAACTGTTGCTTTTTTAAGCTGGATTCAACTAGTCTCAAGAAACCAGCAGACAATCATAAGGTCCCCAAGGCTATCAAACTATATAGCATTGTGTAAAGAAGGGCTGATAAAGCATCAAAACACAGCCCCAAATGTTTCCAAATTATGTTTACCTGCACTGAAGCTGCTCAAGACTCATCTACAACACACAAAACAGTCAAAATGTAAACAAGATGGATTAGGCAGAACTAGAGCTCTTGTATTTTAAAGGAAAGCGGCAAAATTACTAAAAAATCAGAAAATTAAGCAATAGGTTAACATAAGACCTGTTTGCACTAGAATACTACAAAGTAAAACCTTACATTTCTCACTGCTATACTGAAATGAGTAATTTCCACCATTGCACCCTTCTCCCTCTCTATACACTTTTTTTATCACTACCTGCATTATTTAATTAACAAAAACATTCATTATATTATAATGAAAAATCTTTTAACACAACTTAAAACTCTAGGCTAAAAAGAAAATCAAGAACAATGTTAAAATTAAGTATATTATGTCTGTATGTCCTAGACTAAGGATTTTAAGTGCCTACTACACTGCCTCCCTTAAGATCTAGGAATATTGTACATCTCAAATAAAATAGTTTCACCAACATCCTGACCAAGTTAGCATAGAAGAAGTTTGTTAGAAGTGTTCTTTTCTATGCAGTTCATCTTTGCCATTCTTGAACTATTATGTATTATGTTGTTAAAACAATTATGTTTTCCAGATGGACAAATCTTTTTGTCTAAGCACTTAAAATGGAAATTAAACTCTACAACACAAATATAATCATTTAGTCACAAATGCTCCAAGTGTGAGTTCACCCTCACTTCCACTGAAAGAGAGGCTTGCTTACTGAGGTTATGATGTTAAATCTTTTAGGTTCTAACAAACCTACAACCCTGCAAAGTGGCAAGCTCCTTCCAGGAGATTCTGTTGGCAGTGGGAAAATTGAAGTTCTCTAGAGCTTTGAAGCAGCAAATCTTACAGCAGCTGCAGGCAAGATCTTACTGTCACTGCCTGACTGCAGATTCACAGGCTTGCTCTTCCCACTGCCTCTCCAGTGCTCCTTCTCACAACAACACCTCTAAAGTTGCAAGCCAGTTAAAATCCCAACCCTGGCTAACGTCCTGCTACATGACTGATCTCCTGAACCCCTTCTGCCCCCCAAACATTTCATATTGCTTCTATTAAGAGGTTTTTTTTCTTCCTTCCTCACATAAAATCCAAACACAGCAGGTGAAAGTCTGCTAGTAAAACATGGACATAAATACTTTAAATTTTTCATGCACAGATTTCACCTAGAACACTCCTATGTGCCATCATGAATTTTTAATTACAGCTAACATTTAAAAAACTTACTTCCAGATATAAAGGATATTACATACAAGCAGAAATTGACAATTCAATTGACAATTGAAGCTAACAAGATATGGGTGGGGCTGTTACTAGGCACCGTCCTCACAAAGCAGGAACAAGGACATACCTAGCCATTGGGTAGCAGATGGAGAAAACCTGGCAAACTCCCATTTGATAAGACAAAAATTCTAAGCAAAAAAGCTTTTCATTTATACTGACCCATTTCAGACTCGTACTACTGTGAAACTCAACCTTTTAAGTTAATTTTTACACAAAGGCTCAAAATAAAGATGCACGGTTCTTTCTGTGGAACTGAAAGCAAAAACTTTGAAGTTTGCTGCTTCAAAAATGTGCAACATATATATCTACCCTGCTTTAGAGAAAGCAGAACAAAGTCTGCAGTCATTGTTTAAATGATCTGTGTATTTTAAGATTTACTGCAGTTCATATGAGTAAGCCACTTCTAAAAGCTATGGCTTACATTACTGGTTTGGCAGGTAGCTGCTGTTTCAAGGTTTCTAAAAGGTATCCACAAATTGTACATCCCATCAATACCCCTGAGGGCAGGCAGACCAACAAGAGATACTGCTCCAAGCATATTTGTGCTTTATTGAAATGAGAAAATTTGAAAACAAGCTCTGCCATGTCTCTGGAGAAGCTACCCCTATTGACAGGAATAGACACACCAAGAGTGGGGAATATTTCAAGTTGAAGCACATTTCCTTTTTCCAGGCATTTCCTAGGGCAGGCAACATGCAACATACCCCACAAAACCCACAGAAAGATACAGAATGGAATTCACTGTATTCCATGTCCCAGAAATCCACTTTTAAATAAATCAAGCAGTAATCAACAAAGCATCTGCTAGATCTCCTCAGGGTTCTGACAGGTAGGAGGGTGGAGACACCTCTCTTCCTAGCTGCTTTTCCTTTTTACTGGTTTCACAGGGAAAGCACTTCCCCTGCCTAAGTCTTGACTGTAGTTACCATAGCTGAATCCTGAGTTCTCTCCCATCCTGCTCACCAGGCGAGCCACTGAGCCCCTAGAAGACATCTTCAAAGACAAGGATCTGTGCTAAGAAAACACTTCAAAATTCACTAACAGGTCACCCACCCAAAGGATAATTTTAGCTATAAACACCCAAAAGATCCCTGCAAAACAAAACAGGTTTTTAGATCAAAAACAGAAGCCTTAAAAATACCACAATCTTCAGAAGCACTGAGCACCCACAGACTCCTACCAAAGATCACAGAAAACATTGGGTAGGCAGAGGGAATAAACAGAACAAAACTATCCATCTACCTACACACAACTCCCTGCCAGCTGATTTTCATATATGCAAAAAGAGCACATAGAAACAGAAAAAATAACTCTGATACTTGCTATTCAACAAGATCAAGTATTGAATACTCTTAAAATATCAGGTATTTTTGGAAATTCCCAGGTCATACGGGGAAAAAAAAAACCAAACAAACACAAAACCCAAACAAATTTAGGAGCATTAGAACACAAGGTCTATAAATAAGCAGTACCAAGCTTCAGGCATATTTTGAGTATTCTTGATGTCAAAACTACAATAAAAAGCAACATGAAGTGCTAAACTACATCCTTCCGAATCCGAAGGGTAGATGACAGAGATAATTGTAAGTTATGTAAAGTAACACTTGCAGATTTTCATATCCTGAGTGACTGAGAATGGACATTAACAAAACAGCAAGAGGCAGAGTTCTCTCAGCCACAGCAGGAACAAATTCAAATCAGATGAGTGAAACTTCATTAAATGAAGTTAACACTCAACACGCTCTTCCAGGCTCATAAATAAGGACAGGGGACTGATTTTTCTTAAAAGCAGTATGTGGCATGACTATGATTTTTCTTTCAAGGCTGAAAACCTAATGTGAATTTAATGCAGAGGACAGGTCCAAGGCAAAGCTCAGGAAAAAGCCATAATTATTCACACTGCATTGGACACAAGTCCTAGTATGCCCTGACAGTCTGTAGCTTGAACACACATCCACACATTCTCCCCCAACTAGTAAATGTGCAAATTAAGCATTCAAAAACAAAATTATAAACACACTATTACTAAAACAAGTAAGTTAGGTTTTCTTTGTGCCAGCTTCTAAAAAGCCAGACAGAACTACTAGTTTTGCACAAATTTCATGAGGAATAAAGAAAAAATGAGCTAGTTAATCTAGAAAATCAATTCTCTCTTGTTTTCAGTTTAAGGTCACCAAGGTCTTTTGGATACACAGAAGCTTTTCTAGATGAAGAGTGGATTTAGTCAGAGTATTGCATGCACCAAAGCTGTTAACTACCTTCAGATAACGTCATTCTTAGTGAAGCCCACCTTTAAAAAGATTATATTTTGGGCTCTTGCAAAATTATTTTGACACCAAGAAAAGCTTTCCCTCTGCTAAACACAATTCCAGTTATACATGTTGCTTTACAGTTAAAGCTGAGCTTCCTATTTATGCTCTGTAAAAAGTGTGCTATAAAAAACAGCTTTCAAATGACAACCATCCTTTCTACAGATGGCATTGAGGTTTGGTTACTATGAAAAGGGTCCCTGCTGTACCCAGATCGCACAAATTTTACAACACAATACATGTACAGTATTCAAACATAAGTTTAATAATCTATTTACTTCACATTTCCAAGGGTTTCCTCCAGGTGTTTACAGCTTGCTTGAAGCCTAAGTACTTTACACACCTCCCTCCTCCCCACCCAGTCTCCAAATTCTAAATACTCACACACTTGTTACTGTAGGATTACTCACAAGTGATGCACTACTGGCATTGTTTTTTCCTCCATTCTGTTTACAAAAAGAAAAGCACACAGCATTTGTCTTTCAATTAGGAGCTTCAAGCCTATGGACCACAACATGGAAATTTTTAAAGGAATTCCTCAGATTTTTTACTTTTTGATGCAAGGTACTAACACAGTAAGTGACTACAATAATTATTTTTACCTCAGTGGGTCTGCTCTGGAATGCTAAAACTCAAGGAAATTTCAGCAGAAAAAAAAAAACCCACATGGTAAAAAGAGATTTATTTTTGGTACTACAGTATCACAACTCCAAGTGTGTAAGACCACAAGTCTGGTCTTATGTACACCTTTCATGCTTTCCCCCCTTTCTCTTTTTAAGCAGAACTACAGTCCATCATTGAAACTCAGTAAAACCACTCAAGCTTGGAACTGAATTCACAGAACTTAAAATGTGTGTTAATAGCATTGTTAGGGTGCATATACACATACAATCATATATAACTAAAAGTACTAGCAATTAGCTTCAAAGGTAGTATTACTCAGAGGGAAACTTGTATACAAATCACCAAAAGAGTTTCTTCCCTCAGTTCACATGGTAATGCAGAAATGATGCAGAATTCACATATGATGCAGAAACGTATTAGCAAATACAGCCAATTTTGGTACTAGAACCAACACCAGCTTGGTTTTGTTATTTTTTGTTTCTTTTTCTTTAGTAGTTAAGACACATAACTTGCACACCAACAATCTTACTCAACTGGCACTAAAATATGCAGCTACTAGCAGGAATGTGTCATCCTTATTTCAAGGGAAAACCTTGTAATCTGATTAGTCACATTTAGCTGAGCTCAGGTATTTGAAATGGGAGGAAAAATACCTATTTTACTGCACAGTGGCCATTTTAGTATCAAAAGTTTGCCTTGTTTAATTCCTGATTGATTCACTTAGTAACCAAACCTCAAACCACTAAAATCAGTAAGCTGTGGGTTTATATGGAAGCTTTAACAGACCTTAATTACATGAACTATGAGTTAAATGTATAGTTATAGAAACAAAAAAGGAATTCATTTTTGCCAAGATGTGTGCTGCCTACAACTGTTTAAACAAAGCAAGTACTTACAAAAGAAATCTTTTAAGATGTCTGTGTACCTCATGCAGAAAACAAATTGAGCTACTGAATGCAGTAGCTAATATCATTAAGGTACTTCATTATTAAAGGGTATACCCCACAATCACAAACCAGAACAAAATATTACAGGAGACAATTTTCATGTTATTTTCTATACTTGCATGATTTTCTTTTCTCCCTAAAAGCTTTATACAACTAGAGTAGAATTAACATTGAGTTACACACTTTGAAGCCCAGACATACAGACAAGCTAGGGATTAACAAATTCATGAGTTCATTAAAGAAAAGCAAGGAACACTGATTTTCTTCCTCTATACAGTAGCCTACAGATGAGAATTAGCTAATTAAGCACAGGTATCACTACCATTACACTGGGTCTCAAAAGCCCAAACCGAGTCCACCTCAACAAGTGAGTAAAACAACACCACTGATGCAGCACATGCAGTTACAGCACAGATAAAGCCACTCACACCTCACACCTACCTCTTTTCTTGTTGTAAATAATATTCTTACACAACAGGTCGTTATGACAGAGCACCACTGGTGATCCTAAATTTGACAGTCTCTCCTTCATCCAGGCCATCTCTTCCTGAAGAACTTGAGGACTTGGAATGTCACTTAAGAACCTTTTCAGGTATAAGGAAATAGAGTTAACATTTAGTACTCCGTGTTCTGTATCAAGCATTTGTAATGAAGTATTTTTCTCTACATTCTTCCTGCAAATAGTTCAACAGATCCTCTCCCAAATCAGGGCATTCTTTCCCAAGGCACAACAGCAGTCAAATTATGACAATCACTTTTCTCTGTCCTCCCCAGAAAACAATTTTCTGAAGATTATGTGTGCTGTAAACACTACAACAGTAGTCCAAAAAAATCAGGAGCAGAACATGAATACACTCCCACATATTTTAAAGGTGCAAAGATTGAAATTCATGCAGTAATTCTTTTATTCACATTACAGTACTTCCTCCAAGAATAATACACAACAGTATTAGGTACCATCTATACTGAGGAAATAAACACTAATTTTTAGTCTAGTCACAGCATGCACTTAAATAGCCATTTTGTCCTCTATATTTTCAGTTACTTATTCATGTTTTCTCAGTTTTCTGAAGAATTTGATGTTGCAAATGAAAAATCACTTTGCTAGAGCATTCTTTAATTACAATGCAGCAAGAAGGGTATCCATGATTTCAAAGTCACATGAAGGATATTCTTAAGCTAGAGTCTATTTTCTGAGTGATACTGTACACACACAAATTCCAGCAGAAGGAATGTGAAGTCTGGAAAGAAGATGATGAAGTACTCACCTTTTATTTACTTCCTCATCTGCAAATTCTGTGGGTATGAGAGAGAAGTATTTCCCCATCTTCAGCCACAAATTGGATTTAGGGATCCATCCATTGTGTGCATGAATAGTATGGATTTTAGCAAGCTGTCTAGCAATGAGTCTAAAAAAATTAAAATTAAATTAATGTTATATTTAACTGAAAAATTCTAAAAAATACAGCTCAGGAATTCAAAGAGGGTTTTAATAAGAGAAGCACAGCCATAGGCAGCACATTTCAAGACTCAAAAGTTCACTAGGATCATTACCTGTGGGAAGGGAAGGGGGAAGGACTGGAGTTCAGTTACAGCACACAAACTTCATCTGCATTTGCAGTCTACTCTTGTTTATTTTTCCAAGTACTGATTTAAATTAGCTGCTATTTTCAAGCAAATACATTTCAGAACACACATGAAAAACTAAAATCTTAAAAGACATCAACACTTTCTGTTTACTGCTAACAGTTTAAAAAAATAATTTCAATGGAACTTTCTTTACCTATTCACACAAGGAATGTCAGCTGGAAGTACTTGAACCAAGTTCAGCCCCCCACCACTCCACCATATTCAGTGACTTCTGTAATGGTGATGTGCAAGTGTTAAATACAATAAACAGACCTTTAACGAGTACAGTGCTCTGTGGAAGCATCAAGGATCACTGCTCAGCAGTGAAATACCACAACTAAGACAGTGTGAACATCAGCCTAGCACAGGCTTACAGAAACACACATTTTCTGCTCAAACTCAACTCAAAATCCCTTAGGCCGGGCAAAACTTCATAGAGGCACAACGAAATCAAGAGGTTTTTTTTAAAAATTTCAAAAGCTGACCTGAAAATGTCTGGATTGCACACATGCTCTGGATCCAGGGCTTCTCCCTGCATGAACTCGTAGCACAGGCCGTTGTTAAAGGTACAGTAGAGCTGAGGTGCACAGCCGTGGGCCTGCAGCACACGGAAACTCTTCACCTCCTCGTCCCGATCCACCAGCAGCTCCGTCTTGTTCCCATAGATCCGAACCAGAACCACATCATCGGTGGTGTCTCCCACATAGCAGCCAACCAATTTATTGGTGATTCCATCGGTGAACAGCTGAAAAGCAAAAACAACGCCATCAGCAACCCAACTCCTCAACAAGCAGGAAGAGAATGCTGAGTTATCCTTTAGTTCCCAAAACACAAGTGTTTACTAGACTGAGCATTGAGAAAAGAAATCTTTAAGACAGAGGAGTATCGTGAAGAAAATACTTGAATATAAATGTGGGGGGTTTTTTGTATTTACAGTCATGTCTCTTCTTCCACTTTGTTCCCTAATTCTTAATTCAACCCTCCCACAAAACATCCTCACAGTAAAACAAGCAAGCAGCAAAAAGCAGCTACAAGTTGGATAACATAAACATTTTTTAGTTCTTAATAGCAATGGGTTCTTAATAGCTGCAGTTCTTAATAGATATAGAAGAAAAGAAAGCTATTTATCAGGATCAGAATACTAAGTGTTCAATAACAACAGCTTGACTTCCTTATTTACTCATGTCCAGTCATGCACCCTCTGATACGACTTCTGTCTCAAGTCCTAAGTCAGGCCCAGAACAAAATATTGACAAAAGCAATCTATTGTGTGTCAGACATTATTCTGTGCCATAGCATTTAATGAAAAAGTGCTTCTGCTAAAAACACCTACCAACAACAGGAAACACATCTCCAGGCATCATAATTCTTTAGAACCTTGGACAGTTTGGGTGGGGTTTTTTTATGGGCTGGAGGAGAGAGGTGTTTAGGGGTTTTTTTGTTTGTTTTATAAAACAGTAAAACACAATTTAGAAAGTTTGACTTCTATTTCCCCCCCTTAAAGATATAGCCTTTATTTTGAAAAGCAGTATCACTCAAACACAAGTGACATATTACTTCCACATCTCAGTGGTTTAGAAAAATTGAGAATTTTTAAAAAAATCTTTTAATTACTTAAGGGAAAAAAAACCCTAAAGTTGGGTCAAGTCTCCCTGTTTAGGAAAAGACAGGACTTTTACAGTGGATGTGTTTTAGCTCATATGCCCTGCTTTCCCCAACACCCCTAATTTGATGAGGTCATCAGATTCATCAAATGCAGAAAAGAAGCGGGGAAGTTCCAGTTGTCATCACAAATTAGAAGAAATAGCCCAAGTTCCTGAGGAAAGATGCTGAAGATACAAAGGTATTCTATTTTCCTGAACAGTTACAAACACCCAGTCTTGAAGAAGCAGGTATAGCAAACTATGTAACTTTCATCTAGACAGGGTAACCATAAATTCAAATAAAGCTGCTTAAAAGGCCTCCTTGGCTGACTCAAAATTAAGACTTTACACACATCTTATTATTAACTATTACTTTATTAACTCAAGATGAATGATGAAGAATCCTGAACAGTCTTCACAATAACTGTTACAATGTTAAGCACTGCAACTAAGAAAACTTCCATTTAGCACCATAGATACTGGGCTTGAGCAGTGCTTCACAGATTTGAACAGGCAGTATTTCAATGCATTTGAAAATGCTTGTAAATCACAAATTATACCCTTATACTATAAATGTATCCATTCATAACCTTCCCAGTCATAAGTGCATGGTCACAGAACTGCCCAGATGAGAAAGGGACCTCCTGGGATCTTCCAGTTAAACCTCCCTGCTCAAGCAGGGCTCACTAAAGCCAGCTGCCCAGCACTCTGCCCAGGGCAATCTCCAGGAATTCTGAAGACTTTATAACCTGTCTGGCAGCATATTCCACTGTTTGACCACCCTCATGGTAAAAAAGCATTTCCTTTTGTTGAGATGAAACTTCCCACATTTTATTTTGTGCCCATTGCCTTGTCTCTCACTAGGCTCTGAGAGGAGTCTGAATGTCTCTTCAATTCTCCCTCCCCAGGTATTTATACAACCAAGATCCCTGCAAGTCTCTTTTTTTCTCCAGGCCAAATATGAAAGATTCTCCAGGTTCCTCTGTAATCTTCATGAACCTCTGCTGGATTTTCTCCAATAAGCATGTGTCTTCCTTCTACTGGGGAGCCAAGAACAGGACACAAGCACTTAAAAGATGGCAAATCAACATACAAGTACTGATTCTCACACCTTCCAACATAAACTCAGAATTAATTCATTTTAAAAAGTATGAAGAGCACTTTGCAGAAGTGATCTGTGTTGAGCTATTCAAGTTAAAAAGTATCTTGTCTGCCATACTTAGATAAAAACTTCCAAAATGTAGTGTAAAGGAAAAAAAAAAATGTACTATGAAAAAGACACAGCTCTAAGGCCATCAGAAATAGTGATACTACAAAAAAAATGCTACTAGTGCTGATGCAAAGAAACAGTAAGAATTTGAGCTGTTAAGCTGTTGAACAGAAACTGCTGGGCACATTACACCTTCTGTCATAGGTCTATTATCCCCTTAAAACAACTTTCATTAGCACTAATAAAAAGAAATCTACAACAAGGAAATTGGACTGCCTCAACTGTTAATTTAGGAACTCTACTTATTAGCATCTATTTGTAACATGCTGCTACAAATAATTATTTACACCCAGGAGCATTTTAGCTCTTGCTTCTCAACAAGGCAGAAGGGTTCACTTACTTTTCTAATAACATAATTCATAGTAGACAATTTCCATATTCCATCATAAGAAAACACCTAGTGTTTACTACCACCAGTAAAAGAACATAATAGCCACTTTATTCTTTTATTAAGAATGCCTCTACCATTTAAAGAATCAGCTTAGAAGGCCTTGTCCAAAACATAACCTGAAATGAAGCAGAGTAAAACAGGAGTTCTATAGCAAAAACTTCAGCTGAGCATGAAAAGCAGAGAACAGACTCTGATGATGTGGACAAGATAATCAATAAACTCTCAAGGCCACATGGAAGATGATGGAAGAATCTACAGAATGCAATGAAAGTAGAAAATTCTGGGAATAAATTAAAAAAAAATACAGAGACAGAGGTTAAAAACACAATGCGACACAGAAAAAACCTCCAGCAGCAAAACTCTGACACTCCTGTAATCCACAAAAAGTTAATTTCTCTGATATGCACCTATCACAGTTTAATGCGTACTTTCAGATGAGGTGACACAAAGGTAAAACTAAATCCAGAAGCATTTCTGGAAATTATATTTATACAGACCACAATCAGATCTAGCTTGAATCCAAGACTTTCAGGAAAAAAAGAAACTGTTTCATAAAACGCAGACTTAAGGTGAGAAAGCTACAAATAAGCTTAAGTTACTCAAGTCTCAGACAGCAGCACATGGTACAAACAAGACAGGCCAAGGGAGCCCAGAAGGGCAAGTTCAACCAAGACATGAAGCATCTTTGAGACAGCTTACCCTACAAGCACTGTAATTAGGTCATTAGATTCCTGGAAAGGGCAGATGATGCACATGCTCCCATCTAATAGGCAGGTGCTTCATTAAAAGCTTCTGCCCAATCTCTTTGTTTCTAGTGTTGAAAATGATGAGATGAGAACAAAATTGTAATCACATGGAACAAGAACAACTAGACAGAAATAAAAGCGTCATGGGGCAAAGTAGAAAGTACTTATGACTCAGAAGAACTGACTTTTCCCTTCTAGACTGAATTATGACATCCATAGGTGGAGAACACAGGTAACTGTACTGTAATGCCATAAAAACAGGACAGTGATGTGAAGTTGCAGCATAAATAAGTAGGAACTCCCCAGATTCTGCTGCTGAACTCCAGAAAGGAACAGACTTCAATAACATGCTTCTTTAATGCTCACAAAACTTCAAATATATACTGTAAATCTAAGTTGATCTTTTTTCTGGAAAAGTATAGTCTACACAGCCACATCCACAGGTTTACAGCTCTAGAACTTAATTCCTTGAAACACGGCTAGTTATTTCTCTCTCCGTAGCTATTGCAGCTGGCTTTCTGTAGCTATTCATAAAGGAAGGACAAAGTACAACTACTTAAAAACGCCTTGGGTAAATTCTCACATGATCAGCCTCATTCAGAGGTCCCCAGCCTCTGGAGCCACATCCTCCCGGTCGTTTCACTCAGCAGGTGAAAGTCACTGTGTGCATGATTCAGGTGGTCAGATGATCAGGAGCGAGATCATTTGGTGTTAAAAACAAGCAGGAAGCAAGCAAGCCTGCAGCACTGTTCTCTGCTAAGTTCAGCCAGAGGCTGAGCTCTAGCTCCTGCTGAACTCTTGGGGGGCTGTGCAGGACATGGACACAGCAATGCTTACAGCAGATCCTGCTGGTGTAACTTTCACATGGTTTGTTTGGGCTATCAAACCATAAACACTTCACCTTCAAGGTGTGTGTGGGTTCTGTTTTGGACATTTTTGGGTCGAGGGCTGGCTTTGATTGAAATGCATGACAATATGGGAAAGTCCTTGATCTTTTTTTTTGGTGGGGGGGGAAGGTGTGTGTTTGTCTGGTTTTTTTAATGCTGGGAAAAAAAAGAATAAGTTAACTATTTTTCACCTTGTTTCTGAAGAAGTCTTCTACCTGAAAACAGTCAGGACCAAGTAACTAGTTAACACTTTGAAAGTGATGAATTGGCTTTAAAAAATTTGTGATACTGATTAAAACAGCCACAGATTTTTAAATAATAATAATAGTTTTTAAAAAAGCTAACAGGAAGGGAGTATAAAATTTTATTCTAAATCAAAGTATTAATTTGCAGTTCCTCCCCTGGGAAGATTTTGACATGAAATGCCTGGGGGCTGGGGAGGGAGTGGCAGAGGGACAGGAACTGAACTGTCTTGGATTATTCCTTTCCAATGTCACAACCCTGCAGCATAAATTACACGCCTTTACATGGACTCACCCAAGCTGTGCCTAAAGAAATATTGATTCTCTACAAGCAGAGCCTCAGTCATCAATAAACACCCCTCTATCATGCACAGCTGAATTACATCAGGTACATGTGGCAGATCACTTACATAAAATGCCACTACAGTTTCTGCCCCACACAGACACCACAAAAACCTTTAGAAACAGGGGATTGAGATTATCAAGCTTCATCAGAAGCTTAAAAAGACTGGAGAAACCAACCCAGCCTCCAAGGACATCCAATATTGCTGGCATCTCCCACCTACTGAGACATTGCATTCAAGGCACGCCTCAAGTACAGTTTTTCCACAAAACATCAGTAATGCAGTCCATTCTGCAACTCTAACTTTTCTTATTCTTTTCCTCACTCATCGCTTCTCCATTGGGAGGTATCAGCACTTCTCTGCGGATCCAGTCCTTCCTCTTTGTGTGGCAACTGCTTCCCCAACTCCTGAAGTGAGTGGTGTTCCAAAACCAGCTGAGCAATAAACATCTAACTTGAAAAATGTTAACAGCACTGGGATACAAAATAAAGTCAGTTTACTTTGTTTCCCAGAGAGTAACAATTTCAATTATTTCAATGCTTTTAAACCCACGCTCAGTCTGTTTAAATAAACTAAAAAATATTCCAACAAGTTCAGAACTCTCAACCAAATGACAGTTCATTATAAAAAGAATATCGAGATCAACACAAGCAAATAAATTAGATCAGCAGCCAGAAAATACTGCCTGAAGAAAAGCTACTGAGTGCAAGTCAGGATGAAAAATCAAAGAAAAAAGGACAAAAGTTAGTCTGGTAAATATAAAAGTAGGTGGGTGGTTGTTTCACTGGTGAAAGTACAATTTTTATAAGCCTTCGGTCCATTCCATTCACATTTCATAGCTGCAGGAACAAATCTTTGCAAATTATAAAGTGCTGCAGTAGTAAAATCATGCAAAGCATCGATAAGTGCAAAGACATGTAAATCTCAAGGAGAGGGGAAAAACAAACCACAAAAACCACAGTACCAGAAAAGAAGAAAGGTCCAATTATTTCAGCGAATCAAAAATGCACATTAATCCAACTTATTTGGGGATGATAGCAGCTTGCAGCATTTGCAAGGGGGGGGGGGGGGGGGGGGGCATTTTTCAAAAAAA
>VWZV01003000.1:39084-92057 GCA_013397155.1 Irena cyanogastra | reverse complement strand
AAAAGTTTAATCCCCTTTGCAAAACAGATTCTTTCCACCTCTCCTCGGGTTTCATCCAGGACAGGAGCACTGCTTGCCAGCCTAACATTTTCATTATTTTAGATCTTTGAATGATTCCTCGGCAAATTTTTTCCCACATATGTCATTGTGGTGTACCCAAATAATGGTATAAATTAACACTATTGGTATTAAGCCTTTTCACCAACAAAAAGAGGCAGCCTTTATTCTCAATGTTAAATATTATTTCAGCATGGTAAGAAATACTGATGGTTTTTCCTGCACTGTAACATTACACTGCAGATAAGAAATTGTGTATTATCTTACTGAATCCTTCTTTGCCACCAGACTTACAAGAGGTAGACAGTCACGGGATAAAATAATCTTGAATCAGCACTACTGAAGTGGTAACTAATTTTCCCATATTGTAAGCAAACACTGATCTTCCTTGAATCTCCACAAAAGAGGAAAAATAAGGAATTTGTATGATGCGCAACAAAATCTAATCTGTGAGTGTATTTTTACATTAGGAAGGGTAATACAACCTCATTTAAAGAGTTAAAACAATTAAGTTTTTATATTTCATTAAGAATCATGCAGAATATAAAAACTGGAATGCCCACTGTCAAAATTCAGGCAGCTCAGAAGCCCTGTTATGAGCTAGAAGAGCATGTTTTAAATTAAATTTTAAAACCCTGTTTCTTATGTTCACAACAGCCAATTTCTGAATTTAGCAAGCCAGGAGTTTCTCAGCAGAAGTTTGGGAGAGACCTCCAGAGACGCCTTCCAACCAGAACTACTCAACATTGCTATTACTAAAGAAACAGCCATTCCAGAATCAAAAGTCTCTCCTGCAATAAGCAGAGAAAGCAAACCTCAAAAATTCTGGAGTTGGAAAATCAAGCACCCAGTTCTGTACAGTTCCTAGGACATTTTCAGTTGACAACTGCACAATGTACATGAAGATGAGTGTTTAGACAGAAAAATTTTGTTTCTCCCTTGCAGTGCAGAATAACTTGAACATTTGTACTGCCCTGTAGGGACAAAATTCACATACAACTTGATATAAAGGAGATACATTACAGTATAGGTGTTTCCATTTCAAAAAGTAACGGGTGATGCTTCTGATGTTACAGCCTTTCTGATAAATTCTGATAAATAAAAATTAAAATCTTCAGTTCTTAAATTATTCTATTCTCATCTTCCATCCTACATTTGTGTTTTATGCTATGGTGTAAAAAAAATTTAAATATTAAAATACATTCCTGATTTTAGGTACTTATAAATCTTAAGGAAAGTGAGGATTAAGCATTAACATATACTAACTAGTTTCAAAGCTGTTTAGCTGAATAAACAAATTAACACACAACAGTAATTTTTTGCAAGAGAAGTTAATTAACTTTTTAAAATCAAACTCTGGACTCTTCAACCGCTTACTAACTGTTCTGACTCAAGAATTTACTAAGAGCAAAGGTAGAAAACGGCGGAGTTCACCAAAGGAAGCAGTCATTCATTAAACCTACTATTGTTCTTTGTCCACTCTGCTGTTTCAGATTAGTCAGGCATATTTTCCATGCAACACAGGAGTCCCATCCTCATTTCCCTCCTAAACACAGCCCACCCAAAGGGAGGACTCCAGGGCATCCTCCTGGTCACAAAAAGAGCCACCTTTCATTCCAACACCTTTCTGTATGTACATGTGTATACAACACATGTATTCTGCATGTACAACATGAACCTGTACTGGCTGTATTGACATCACTGCTGCTGGAACCTGTTCCAAACCACAGGCATTCCTGCTTGTTACACACTCACAGCAGCTTAAACACGAGCTAAAGAGTTTAAAATAAAAGGCCATTGAAGGCCTTTGTGAATAGAATGCTCTTCCACTGTTCAAAAGGAAAACACCCAGCTGAAAAGTTGTGTTCTTAAAGTAGCTTGGTTAAAACTAAACTCAAGACATTTTTTAGACAGAAACTTCTAACCACAGACAATAATCTCCTCCTTCACTTCTGTGTGACCAGTCAAGAGAGTCCTTGTTCCACACCAATGGTACTGGTATTTTTTATTCTGTTAATTGTTTCTGGCAAAGGGAGTGGCAGAAGAAAGCAACATTTTTTTCTTAAACCTACTACAACTTTACCCAAAGGACAGTCATCCCTGTTTAACAAGATAATGTTTTGGTTTCATTTTTCAACAACCCTGAAAGAAAGACATAAAAATTTTGGCTGAGAACTGCACTCATCGGAGAACCAAAAAAATAAACTCTGTATAACTTTATGCAGCCCTGCAAGGAGCAGGTAGTTGGATTATGCTTATGGACCTCTTTCAACTCATAATATTCTATGAACTTTACCAACCTCGTTTAGCTTTATATGTTGCAAAGCTATTTTCATTGCACCTCGAAATGCTGGCACTGTGCATAACTTATGGCCACTGCCTCAAACTGATTATTTAGAAAAAGTTCATTAGCTTTATTTTCATGCTAACCGGACTGGCATGCATCAAGCTTCATTTTTCTTTCAAGACATCAGAAAATTTCAGTCAACTTTTGTGCTATTACCTTAATGTGCTCAGCTTTCCTATACAAATTAGTTCAGCAGCTCTCCGAAGAGGAATTTCATTGAAACGAGACACCTCCACGTAATAACAACTGCTGAGTAACACACTCGAGCATACAATAAAATACTCAGCTAACCGCAGGCTGAACTGCTATTTCAGCCAGGCAAATTGGCTAAAGTTTTTTAAGTCCAGGGGGCCATGTTAAGTATATTCTAGAAGCACAAAAGCAGCCAATCCTCCGGTAGGTGACTCGTCATAAGTCCGAATGCCTGCTCACCTAGAGAGCAACAGAGAGAGCAGCGGTCCTTCCGCCAGGAGCAGCAAGCAAGGGCCTTAGCGGGGCTGCTGTCTGCAGCTAAACCGCCAGCCTACACCCTAGCCGGGCCGCGAACCCAAGACAGATATTTATGATGTTTTTTATTACAGGAAGAACCCGACAAGGGCTCCACCGACCGTGGGAGCGCCCCGGGCGGCGGAACGGCCCGCTGCGATGGCCTGTCCCCTGCTCGGCTCACAAACACGCCCAGCCAGCAGAGACAACGGCGAGGATGACGCTCGGGAACAGCTCCTGTCCCCTCCCNCCCTGCCTCGCCTACACTCCCCTCCTTCCCCGCCCGGGCTGCCGCATCCCCGCCCGAGCCGGGCCGCGGACCCCCGTACCTGCAGCGTCACCTCCTCGGGTCTCCAGTGCGGGCGCAGCCGGCGCAGGAGCTGCAGGGCGCCCTGGCGATAGCCGGGCCCCTCCCGCTCGCTGACCGTGATGTCCAGCTTGGGCACCTCCGGCGAACCAGGCGGGACGTGGATGTAGTTGGACATGACAGCGGGCAGGACGCGGCGCGACACGGGGACACGAGAGCAGGCAGCTCTCACGGCTGCTCCTTCCGCGGCGGAGCCGGCAACTGACGGGGAAATTTCCACTTGGGCTCCCGATAAAGCGGCTCCACCTCCCCGGGCTGCAGCGCGGAGCAGCTTGGGAGAGCGGGCGGAGCCTACCCCCGCCCGGCCCCTCCGGTGTCCCGCTGTCCCCTCAGCATCCCCCTGCCCAGGCGGGGATTTACCGGGTGCGTCCTGGGCTGCTGCGGAAGAGCGGCCGTAAAGGAATGCGAGCGGCCGATCCTAATCGGGCTCGGAGTTATCTGCTGCGGTTGATTTTTTTTGTCTTTAATTTGGTCCCAGCTTTCGGAACCTCTCACCACGTCTCTCCTGTCGTTTGCGAGGCGCGCACCTGCTCAGCGGCTCAGGGCCTTGATCCGCTCCTTCTACAGAGCAGTCACGTTTTTCTTTTTTTTCCCCTCACTTACTTATTTTGTGCTGGAAATCTTGTTGCCTTGAAGTTATTTTCGCCGNCCCCCCCCCGCCGCTAGCGCGGGCAGCCGAGCCCCACCGGGGAGGGCACGGCGGGAGGAGGACGCAAGCGGGCGGTGGGGAGGAGGGAAGGAAGGAGGGAGCCGGGGATGCTGCGCACTGCCCCGCCCCGCCGCCAGGCTGCCCAGCAAATGGGGCTCCGCGCAGGGGGCTGCGGCGGCGAGCGGGGGAAGGAGGGAGGGGAGGAAACAAGGCGGCAGCTCCCCCGCACAATGGCCGCCCGCCC
Source organism: Irena cyanogastra (assembly GCA_013397155.1). Classification (NCBI taxonomy): domain Eukaryota; kingdom Metazoa; phylum Chordata; class Aves; order Passeriformes; family Irenidae; genus Irena; species Irena cyanogastra. Next base: position 87,907 of record VWZV01003000.1, on the reverse strand, counting down.
GCCCTCCCCCCTGCCTCGCCTACACTCCCCTCCTTCCCCGCCCGGGCTGCCGCATCCCCGCCCGAGCCGGGCCGCGGACCCCCGTACCTGCAGCGTCACCTCCTCGGGTCTCCAGTGCGGGCGCAGCCGGCGCAGGAGCTGCAGGGCGCCCTGGCGATAGCCGGGCCCCTCCCGCTCGCTGACCGTGATGTCCAGCTTGGGCACCTCCGGCGAACCAGGCGGGACGTGGATGTAGTTGGACATGACAGCGGGCAGGACGCGGCGCGACACGGGGACACGAGAGCAGGCAGCTCTCACGGCTGCTCCTTCCGCGGCGGAGCCGGCAACTGACGGGGAAATTTCCACTTGGGCTCCCGATAAAGCGGCTCCACCTCCCCGGGCTGCAGCGCGGAGCAGCTTGGGAGAGCGGGCGGAGCCTACCCCCGCCCGGCCCCTCCGGTGTCCCGCTGTCCCCTCAGCATCCCCCTGCCCAGGCGGGGATTTACCGGGTGCGTCCTGGGCTGCTGCGGAAGAGCGGCCGTAAAGGAATGCGAGCGGCCGATCCTAATCGGGCTCGGAGTTATCTGCTGCGGTTGATTTTTTTTGTCTTTAATTTGGTCCCAGCTTTCGGAACCTCTCACCACGTCTCTCCTGTCGTTTGCGAGGCGCGCACCTGCTCAGCGGCTCAGGGCCTTGATCCGCTCCTTCTACAGAGCAGTCACGTTTTTCTTTTTTTTCCCCTCACTTACTTATTTTGTGCTGGAAATCTTGTTGCCTTGAAGTTATTTTCGCCGGGAAAGGGGAAAAAAACCCCAACAACAACAACCAAACAAACTAACAAAAAACCAACCAAAAAACCAACCAAACAACAACAACAAAAAAAACTAACCCAGACTACACCACAGCTTGCACCAACCAGGAGAAAAAAAATCCCATCTTTTTTAGAAATACTATATTTTGATATTCCCCTCCTAATAGTCCTGTGATTACCTTCTGTGATCTTCCCACAGAGGAAACACTGAATGAGAAGTTATTCTGTAAAAACAGCTGAATTGAGTTAAGACGAAGATACAAGAACTATGTAAACAGATCCAGGTCAAGGCATCTTTAATCTTGGTATTCCTTTCCATCTAAACTTTCATTCAGACCAAGTATTCAAAATCTTCAGAGCCAGGAATCTGTCTGCGAGAGCTCAATAAATGAATTTTCCTTCTGCTGTATTTTAAATTAAAATTTAATGTTTATGGGTTTATGTTATTAGTGTAAGTATGTTGTTCTACATTAATAAGGTTTTCCTATCAATCATTAAAGGAGAAACAATATCAGGGTCTGAATCAAGTTTCAAATGCCATAAAATTTCACCTATTTCTTTCATTTGCCCATTTCACTTTTTCTTCTTTGAAAGTAAGGATGTTTTGAAATTTAAATGCTTTGAAAAATATATTTCTTTTAACACATTTGCCTTCATACACTGTTTAGCCCTATAAATCAATATTACGATAGAGGCATGATATCACTCTACCAGATCAAGCATGTGATTCATAGTGGCCTCTGCTTCTGCTTAGGCAGTTTGGTAGATGATAAACCAAGATTTATTTCTAGATTAAGGCCAAAGAGATATTTTGTTGAAATAAAATATCTGAGGTTGAATGCTCCAGCTTCCAAATGTTAATTTCAGCAAGCACTGGTCTAAACAGAGATTCAATCTTGCTAATGATGACAACAATAAATACATTCGCCAGAAGGTTTCAGTTATTAACTCTGAGAAGCCTTGTAAATTTACCTATCTGATTAGATTTCCATAAGTTGTTTGTGAGTGTATTTTTAACATAAAAGGGGGAAGCTGGAGCAGTTACAGTGCTTAGATTGTTTGGGAATGATGAGAGCTGAACTTCTGTATACTAAATATTTACAAAATATGTGAAAGAACCTTGAACACATGGGCAGTAGAACTCTCATCTTTCTGGTCGTGGTATAAAGACACATCCTTTTGGCTTGTCCTCATGGTGCATTGGGAATTCTTAATTCCTGGGGTTTTATGAAAATAAAAATTCATACTTTTCTTAATTCCTGTTATTCTAATCACTAAAAGTTACAGTTAGCTACACACCTGGTTTCCTTCCCTTTTTACCTTTTGTTTCCCACAAATATTTGCTGTCCAAATCAAACCCCAAAAAACGTGTTTTCTGTTAATGCTTGATACGTTTGCAGGTACACCACACCAAACTAAACTATTCCAATGCTGGTCAGAGATGTTCACAAAAAGGAACTGAAGAAAACAGGATGTTTTGCTTCTCTCCCAGGCCTGTGTTCTACCAGTCTGACCTGCTTATCCTCCTTGTTCTGCCATTCTCTTTTCCTTTTCTGCTATTCGGGAAGCAGGTTGTGACATTTAATTTGTTCCTACGCTTTTCACCTTGCCTTTATGTCAGTGCTGGATGCTTTATAAATGCTTAAAAAAAAGGCATAAAGAGCAACATCAGGATCAGAGCCAGTTTTAACTTCCCAGGTGCAGTTCACCTGGCTGCTTTCCAAAGCCAGTAATTCAGTAATTGCTTCAAAAGGACTCATTGCATAAATGTGACTAGAAAAAGGAACCCTTCTAGCCATAATTAATTTTAATAGCATTTTGCATAGTAGTGTTTCAAAATGCGTTATATTGTCCTATTCTCACAAATAAAAAAAAACTGAATCATCAGAAGGTTTAAATCTGCTATTGGACCAGACAGTGAGCATGGACATAATTTTCTGACTTCCAGTCCTGTCCTTTGGTGACAGGATTTCTTCAGTGCATTCAAGCATATAATTTCTGTTTATTGTCCCACATGTGTTATTTGTGTCAAGATGAATCACGTCTCTGTACATATGGTGTAAAACTGTAAGTCAGCTCTTAAATATTTATTTATTTATTATATTAATTTTTGAAGTGCCTGGTGGCCTAGCATCCATCCAGCAGCATCCAACAGCATCCTAGCAACAACTCTTGACACCCAAAGCTGAGCATTCTGTCATGTTCATTGTATTCTATAAACAGATTTTGTTTTAACTCATGGAAGATGAGCTTGAAAGAGTTCATTTTATAAAATCTTGACAGTTCAGAAATTTCTTGAGGATGGATACTGCTTGGTATGTTGTTGAAACGGTAAAAAGTCCTCTCTTGTGCAAGTTGCTTGACACAATAATAGGTTATAGCTTTTTTAAGTATATATTTTGAAAGCTATATGAGACGGAGTAAAAAGCCTCAAGGTTGATTGCAGTTTTACAGCTTGATTTTCCAGTAGGCTCCCAGCTCATTTGAGACGTTCTGCATGATAACCTAGCTCCTGACCATCTAAGCCCTTTTTCCAACATGGGAGTGATGTGGTGCATCATGTAATGTGATTACAGGTGAGAGGTTTCCAGCTCCTCCAGCTGCTCAGGGTTTCACTCAGAAGTGTCAGAAGTTTCTAGAGGAAGCCTTGACATCCATGTGATGGTAACCAAGCCCTTGGTTACCTCCAGGGCCTCTCCAGATGAGTGCCCTGGAGCTTCCCCTGTGTGCTGTCCCTGGTCATGAGCTGTATGTGAACAGTTACCCAGTTACACTCCTGCTGGAAACCTCAGCAAACTACACAAACCCCTTAACCAGGCCTGCTAATTCAACTCAACACCAGCAAGAGATAAAACCTGATAAAACCTGCCTAAGTCAGTAGGACCAAAGGCATGCTGACACTCAAGCAGGTGCTAAATAAAAACGAGCAGCTTAGAAAGGAATTCTGCAATTTCTCCATTGTCTCCATGCTGAATGTTTGTTTAGGGCTGTTTATAAAACAATATAGCCACTGAGTTAAAAGAAAGAAGAAAAAAATCTTCATGTTAGTTACACTACTCAGAAAACACCTGTACAAAAAATAGGGATTAAACAAAGCAACACAAAATCATAATTAAGGCCAGTGACTGTATTCATTTTAATAGACAAAGCTGTATTTGAAGAGTAGTTCAAGTTCACTGATCCTTGACTAAACTTGAACTCTACATGTGTCCAATGATTTACCATATCCTGGTGTTTTTCTCAAGGGCAACAAGTACACATATTGCATAAGCACCCAAAAAGACTACTTCAGCAGATTTAAAATCTCTTGCATTCAAGAGTAAATTCACCTGCAACAACACAGGAGGAGGAGTTGAACGGCTTTTGTACTTTCTAGAAATTTATGCTTTTCTATCATTTTATTGACTAATCAAACATCCTCCTACAACGGAAAGTTACAAATATCAGCAATTTAAAACAGTCTGTGAAAAGGACAATATCAACTATGCATTTAAATGTCATGCAAGCTGTAAAAGAAGCCTAGAATACTTTTTCCTCATTTTAAGGTACTATCAGAATGTCATTGTGTATTCTCTGGTGAAATCTCGAATCAATTTTACAGTATAAGGGGGGCAGAGAGGAGATGGCTGAACTAAATTAAAACAATTAAAAATTGTGTAGGGAATTCTCTTGAGGGACTGAGAGTGTGGCTATCACATATTAATGACTGCCACTTTACATTCAGCCTGAATCAATGAAAAAGGAAACAGAAACCTCCTGGACTGAGGGCTGGCTGAACAGCAGATCCTTGAGGGTGCTGACCGGAGTCTAGTTGTAAGCCTGTAGCTGTGGTGTCCCCAAGGGTCAGCCTTGTTCAGCTCACTCATCAGTGGCCTGGGTGACCATCAGCATGTCTGCTGATGATACAAAGCTGGAAGGAGTGGCTGATCCACCTGACAGCTGAGCTGCCTTTCAGTGAAACCTGGTCAGCTGGGCACGGTTCTGCAGGGGCAAACAACATCCCTGCACCTGGGGAAGAAGAGCCTCAGCACCAGCACAGGCTGGGGATGGCCTGCTGGAAAGCAGCTCTGCAGGGAAGGACTGGTGAATCCTGGTAGACCAAAGGCTGTGATGAGCCAGCACTGTGCCCCTGTGCCCAAGAAGGCCAGCAGCGTCCTGGGGTGCATTGAGAAGAGCAGCGCCAGGAGGTCAAGGGGGCTTTTCTCCTCCTCCTTTCCTCAGCCTTGATGAGGCCACCTCTGGAGTGCTGTCACCAGTTCTGGGCTCCCCAGGACAAGAAAGGCTAGGAAATTCTTGAGACAGCCCAGTGGAGGGCTGTGGAGACCATTAGGGGTCTGGAGTTCCAAAGAAAGGCTGGGAGAGCTGGGCCCGATCAGCCTGGAGAAGAGATGGCTCAGAGGGGCCAATGCTTACCAATGCTTCTCAAGGGCAGCTGTCAAACAGTGCTGGGGCTCTGTGAAACGAAAAGGGACAATGGGCACAAGCCAACACAGTAAGATCCATCTGAAGAAAAGAGAAAGCTACTTTGAAGGTGACAGAGCACTTGGACAGGCTACCCAGAGAGACCGTGGGGTGTCCTTATCTGGAGATATTCAAAACTCACCTGAACTTGATCACATACAACTTGCTCCAGGTGAGGAGAGAGGTTGGATCAGAGGATGTCCAGAGGTGCCTTCCAACCCCAAGCATTTTGTGATTCTGTGAAAGGCAAAGAAGGGTGTCAAAGAGGGGAGATGAGAGACAGAAGGGAAAGAGCAGGAAATTGTTGCAATTCTGTGTTAATGAGAGAAGAAATTACTAAACTGGCTTATATGTCTTCCTCACATAAGCACCATTCCCAGCAACTTTCTTGGTAGTTTCAAGAAGTCAAGGACTAAAAACCACAGAAATTTTGCAAAAGTTGCACTGCATTCTTGTGCTTATGACCAGTTCCTTTACATTAAATTGACAGATGACCAGGAGGACTCTGGGCCAGCACCACAACATCCTTTTCATAAGCATTCCAGCTTGTGTGCTGAGGCCCATGTGTCCAGTAGGCTCCAAGCTGGATGCTCTTTTGGTGCCCCTGTGTGCATCTTTTCTCTAGGTCTTCCAACCTTGTTCATAGCCCACTTCCTACAGAATTAAGGTTAATGTGACCAGATTTTGTGTCTGCCCTCCACTGATGATTCAAGAAGAAGCAACTTTAGAATTTCATTAGGTCATTAAATATCAAAGATAGTTTTAAATCCTATAATTGGGAATTACTGAACAGGTGGAGCCTACAATCTGTAGGTCATCATCTCAGGCTGCTTTTGAAAGCCCTAGAGATTATTATTATTGTTTTCAGGATTATTTCATTATTCACCTTAGACATTTTATTTACTCCCAAGGCATTGGTTCTCAGGGGGCTGGCAAAAGAAGTATCATGGGCACAAGAGAAGAACAGCTCAGAACAGCCTGATATTTAATCATAGATTGTAAATATCTTTTACAGACTTGTCTGTTTGCAACTGTTGCTAAGCATAGAAAATTACTAAATTAGTCAGCTTAATTTATATTTTTCTTAAGGAAGATCTTGGAACATTAGTTAAATCACATTTCAGGTTTAACGATAACAAAGCTATGTATTCCTCTTGGAAAAATAAAATTATATTATGATAGAAAATAAATAAAATATAACAAAATTATTGCAACTCTACCAAAGGTAAGGGGCCAAACTTTGCCCAGTTCTCTATCTTCCCTTCCACAGCGCTATGGAGTTCAACAGCCACAGGAAGCACAGAGGACTGCAGGGGAGAAGAATTGCTTCCCTGGCTCCTGCAGCTTGGACTACCAGCTTTAAGCAATCAGGAGGGTAATCAAGGAGAAAGGTATACAAGAGTTGCCACAAGAACATTGTGTGTCTTACTAGGAGTTACCAGTGCTAGTGTAATTCAGAGTTTGAGTTCTATCAAAACATCTTGAAAGAGAACTGGAAGGCTCACTGCAGTGTAAGCAGACACACAATCTTTACTGGCTTTCCTAGATTCTGCTTCTTTCTCCTCTTCCCTTAAGATGTTTTGGATTGTGTAGCAGATCCAGCTCTGCAGCCTTTGCACCTGAAGATGTGACACACTAGTAAGGTTTGTGGTTTTTTGAATCCACCAAGCTTTCAACATGTGAAAAGCAAAGAATATTCATTCTGGCTTCTCTCCCCAGCCCTCCCCCTTCCCCTCCAAAGCACCAGAGGTGTGGAGCCAGGCCTCTGATTCTTTCTGGCTCTCTGGAATTTTGCATTTCTATGTCAGCTGGGCCTCCCTGCCCGCAGTCCTTGAAGGCTGAGGTCCACCCAGAGCACAGAGAAAATCTTGTGCAAGCAGTCGCAGCTGCAGCATTTTCTTTCTTTGTGATCTGTGTACCTATGGCTTCAGTGTTATTCTGATAGTTCCATTTTTATCTAGATTTTAAGTTTCTAAGTGAGGAGAATTTTTGTTTGGAAGATACTGTTTTCCCTGGTATTTGTTACAATTGGCTGTATTTCGAGTATGTCAGGCGCTTAGTCAGCTGTTCCTGCAACTGAGACTTGTTTTTCTTCTTTTTATCCCTTTCATCCAGTGGAAAAAGTTTCCTGCTGCTCTCCCTACTGATATTTGATATCCTATCTCCAACTGATGTACATATTTAACTTTTAAAGAACAGCATGTCAGCTAGCTCTGCTAATTAAGACTCTTTCTGGTTTTGTATTTTTTAGTTTTCTTTTGTTGTTTTGGGTTTTTTTTGTTTTCATTCAAAGATTATTTTGGAGGTATTACTTCTCAGAGGAATGACTTTTTCTAATCCACCTCCCTCTTCTTAGCAATAACAATTTTTTAAAATTTCTTGCTCACACTTTGTAGCAATGTATTTATTTAATCTTCAGCATTAAAGGAATGCTTACAGGGAGCAAAGCAGCCAGTCAGCAGCTTTTTTGAATGTCTGCTACAAGTCATTATAATGCAAAAAAGTAGGGAACTTGAGAGATTTGTTTTTACTTTCTCTAGAAGTGTTTTACATTCTAACAGCATTCCTGATAATCATCTCTCCTTCTTTTTTTTTTTTTTTTAGCAGGAAATAATCTTTCTGGCTCTACTGGCAACTACTTACAGTGGAAAACAACAGTGGGAAGCCATTAATATGTAGTTATTGATCATGTTATCAAAATGTATTACCAAGAGAAAGGCTAAAAGCTGTCCACTGATCTTTTTATTATGGCTCTATGACAAAAATGCTTCCAAACCATTCAGTGAACACTGAACTCCCTGCTTATCTTTACAAATATTTGTTTCCCACTGTCTTGGGGAACAGGAAGCTTCAAGTGGTAAAAACCCACAAGTACACAAAAGCAGGAATACTGAAGGAATGTTAGAAGGTAGATTGACTGATGCTGTCATCTGATGGATTAATTGCCCAGATTTATGTATTTATATAAAAACCTGCAATGCTGTTGATAGACCCTCAGTGGTGGACAAGAGGAATTTGTGAGATAGCAGCTCTGGGACAATCACTTCCAGTTCAATAAATCATTGTCTTCCTTTGCTTTGCTAAGTTGCATAAAGTCATTGGTTCAAGGTCAATTTCTGTGCGCTTCTTAAAGTGTCCCCAAACCAGCTCTGACATAGCCTCACTCAGATCTTTCTTACAAGGCAGCACAACAGTGTGATGAAGTAAGCAGAATAAACCCAAATATCTGAACCTTCAGAATCTGCTTTAAAAAAAAATCACCTTTAAAATCCCCTTGATGAATTTAAGGTCACAGTTTATTGGTAGTTCATTTTCTGCTAGTCAGGGATTCACATTTGCTCCACCAACAAGGAAAACCTTTCTACCATGAAAGCTGACGCCAAAACTCAAACCTCTGGCCAAAACTATTTTCCCTATAATAACATCTCTCTTGCTTACTCTTTTATAAAGCAAACTCCTTAATTACTTCCAGAAATATTCTGGGCTTCTGCTTCTCTCTGGTGTATTTTAATTTTACCCTTTTTATCTTTGTGGTGTTTTTCAGCATTCTTTCCTCAGTTACCTGTTCACATTTGATTGTCATAATCCACAGGATGTTTTCATTTAAAAAAAAAAAAGAAAAAAAAAGAAAAAAAGTGAAAATCTTTTTCTTGGATAGAAAAGATCACTAATAAGAGGTTTTAGTGGGTCAAAAGAGCATTGCAAAATCTGAATTTTGTATGGGAAGGATCACAGAGTAGAACGCAAATACAGGAAAAAAGCACTTTTGATGCAGTTCCTGAAACCATAATCAAGATCAGAAAAAGGTTAGAAAATGAAATGTGATTAGTACAGGGTTTGGGCTTTTTGCATACTGTATTGGGAAATACAACCGTAATTGGGCGGGACGGGATGATAGAAAAGCTGCATGATAGAGAACCTTAGGCTTGAAGTTCAAGAAGCAGCTGAAATAGGCACAGAAGCAGCCATGGAGAAGCACTTCTCATGTCTATGACCTCTTCTACAAAAGCCCAAAGGTAATTCCAGTTTTGCATAAGGAAAAGGTGTTCCATGTGAACACAAGGTGAGTGAAAGCAGTACAGGCATTTAAAAAATAAGCTGTTTCCATATGTATAGTCTATGGAAACCTTTTCCAAAAACTAGTCATTACTTCTATGACCCTTATCAGCAAAACAGGGAATTTGTGCAATAAAATTTATGTCCAATGAATTTAGAATAAATTAAAGAAAGGCATTTTTTCAGCTGAGATAGGCATATAGAAAACAGTGCTTTGGGCAGTTTAGGTAAATTTTGTGGCTGAATAACTTTAGAGCTGATAGCAATACATGCAGTTATTGCACATACCAAGTTAAGGATAATTAAGATAAGGGTGATTAAATCTCATTCTCATATAGTATAAATTAAATTTCCAAACATTTTATTGTACACTGTATATTTTTGGGGAATATTAAAATATGTTCACCTGTTTCTGGAAGCCTCTGCTTCTTGGATACAGCTGGTAAGAGAAGAGTGGATCACAGATATCATGTGGGATTAGATTATTTTTGGTATCCGTGGTGGAAAGCCACCGAGTCTGCAAACACACCTCTGCAGAAATTTGCAGCGAGAACCATACATTTCATTGTGTATACATTCAAAAGAATGCTAAAATATTCATGTAGCCATCTTTAGTATGCTTTAAATTTCCTGGTTTGGTGTTCTGTAAGAATCAGAACCTTTTCCTACATTGAGTATTCAGGACAAGTGCTGCAGCACATTGGCTTGGAGATCTGAGGGAAACGGTGTCACCAGGCCTTTCTGCTGCCTTAATGAGCTCCCCAGCCCTGCAGGGGCTGCTGAGGAAATCCAAGTCCCCAGAGGACTCCGTGGTTTTTCATGCACAAGCCTGGCTGTGCATCAACTGATACTGCGTGTGTAGAAGACACATAGATTGGGTTTTAGTTAGTGTACCTCTGTTTTTACAATTGCACTGTGAATGGGCATTACTCTGTTTTTATGAACTTGTCTGTTTCACTGATATGATACACTTGTCAAAAAGGCAGAAGGAATCCCAGGACGTATTAGAAAATGTAGTCACTGCAGGGACTGCCTGCAAATCCAGAGGTACATGGGGTAAAGAAGTAGGGGGACTGTAGTACAAACACTGTTGAGACTTCATCTGAAACACCATGTCCAGTTCAGGCCTCATACATTAAAAAAACAAACCAGAAAAACAAAACTAGTATGGATAAAGGTTAATAGCATAATAAAGTAAATGGAGACTCTCATCCTCTTGTAAGAGAAGCCTGTAGCTTGGCTAGTTCCACCTAGCACCAGAAGAGCTGTGTGTGGACAGAACTATTCATCATAAGTTTCTGCACAGATGTATCCTGAAGGGAAAATATACATTTAGGCTATAAAACAACATTAGCATGCAAAAAATAAATCAGGCATAAACTGATACTGGAGTTCTAGCTGGAAATTTCTAATTGTGCACAGAGGTCCTAAAACAGACTTCAAATATGAACAATGAGGACAAGAAATGTCTCAATTTAAAAACAACAACAACAACAACAACAAAGCACCACAAAAACACACACACACAAAAACCTGAAAAACAAAACCAAACAATAAGCATAATTAAATTGCAAGGATCCTAATCACTCTGTCCTCTTCGAGGGTGAATCAAAAATAGCAGGCTTCTTAATGCTGGGTAATACAATGTCTGGTAAGGAATACCAGACATTCCTAGGAATGCTAGAGCTGTACTTTAAATTAAGCATCCCAATATTTCCAGTTGCTGCAATTTGGAATGAGAAGAGTTATGCAGAGAAGCATAACCCAGGATACAACCAGCCCATCCCCAGTTAAGAGTTTGGACACTTCTGTGCAACTGACCATATGGTTATAACAGAATTATTCTTTTTCCAGATTACTTTTTAGCTGCACCAATTTCAACTACCTGATTTTGTTCGTCACAATTTAGATACTGCAAGTCAAAAAAGCTGTGAGTGAGGATTGCATTTTACTACATAACAAAGTAATTTTCAGTGGCTGTGAGAAAAAAGCATGTCTACCCTACCACCATGAATAGAAAATGAAACTGACACATATCTGGTCTATGAGGTGAAGGTTCTCTTTCCTCTGGGAGCCACTCAGTATCACAGAGAGATTTGAAATACAACTTCTCCAACAGTCTGCTCTGATAACACAGCCTCAGTTAGAGGCTGGGAAAGATCAGAGCTGCAAAACCTGCACCTGAAAGACTGAGCTGTTACTTCTCTGCTGCAAGCAGATAGCAAAAAGTGTCCATGGAAACCATTTTTATGCTGCTTATCTAACAACCCCTGAGCAAAAAAACCTCGGAAGATGTGAATTACAAAAGGCAGGCAAATATCTAAAATAGCAGGGGAAGTCATCATCCTTTCCACACTTTTCTACCAGTTCCCCACCTTGGTAGCATCACTCCCAAAGATATTTTCCCTCTTAGTTCTCTCTCCTGCTCTCATCTGTCTATGGCACCACGCTAAGGATTCCTGGCTCAGAGGAATATCAAGAGTCCATGACAGTTAAACAGATTGTGTGTGTGCATGTCAAACACTTCATAATGTGTCCATGAGAATTCCTACTCGTGGATAATAAGCCAGACACTTCTAGCAGAGTTTCCCCTAGACCTTAACTCAGCTCTTGGACTATGAGTACTCTGATTACACCAGCTACCAATGCCACATCTGTGACTACACATAAATTCAAACCTATCTGTAGTACAACTCATCTATAGGGACAGTTCACGTTGCCTTATCTCAGAGACAGCTAAAAACCAAAACCAAGCTCTATGTGCATGTGTTTATTAAGCAAGATTGTACATGGCAGATATTCAAGAAAAATGTTTCAAATGTTATCGGAGACAGTTTGTGCTTTTTTAAACTTGAAGATCAGTGCTATCAAGCTGTTTCCCCACACATGCAAACAAAAACAAGGTTAAAATAATATTAGATCTGTCCTAATTTCAAAAAATCCTCCAAAATAAAGTGAAGGGTGATTAAGTGACTAATCTATTGTTTTGAGGCACTGAAACTTAACATAGTGCTTTGAGATAATCTCTGGCATAAATGGAAAATCACTGGAAAGGAAAGCCACAGATAATATAAGAAACTCCATGTAATAGCAGTTAATTCTTCAGATTTAGAATTAGGCCTTCACACAGATCAGAGCTATGCTTTGTAACAAATTTTTGGAATAGTTGTCCTTTGCAAACTGACTATATGCATTTCTTCACTGGAGGGTTCAGCACTCACAGCAATAAGACCAGGAAGCCCAGTAAGTTTTCATGTTACTGAAAAGTCATCTGTAAAATATCTCAAGACTGGGAGTGTAAAATTATGACACAAATTTAGTGAACATGTTCAAAAATGAGGATGGATATACTGGAATATTTTTATTTCTCCTTGCCTTTTTCAGACTGCTAAAATTAGCAAAGGATGGTCTGTTCTTAGTCCTTATATTAATAACAGCAAGATAGTGGAGATCTTTCTTACTCCAAGAGCCTAAATTGTAGGATACAGCTCTTACAGAATGGCAGTCATATATTTGTGTACATAAAAACTCTCAGCTACTGTAGAGAGGGATTTTTTTTGTTACTTCTTAAAATACAGTTGTGTGTCTCCTTATTTTGATTTAACATTAGTTTATTTTTAATTTTGGTAGAATTTTCCCAGCTGCTAGGTGCTTTGGTGCTAGGAAGATTCACAGTCATTTTGCAGAATTCTTCTGTATAATTAAGCAATTTATTTAGCAAGTATTTCTCAAGTCATGCTGTTCATAATAATCTTGGCTGAGAAAATCAAAGCAGCATCTCCCTCAGCTGCTATCAAGAAATAATTCTAAGGCGATGATCATAATTCTTCCATACATAAAAGCAGAGAAAGGCAGTACAGGCCTGATGAATGAGAATATTTGTGCTTTGAAGGCAGTCTGAAGACGCTGTCCTTGCATTTCAAAAGCTCCATAAATTTCTGTTAACAGGGTCAAATGCAGCATTGAAGACAGCTCTGCCTGGAATGAAGTAAGACAGTACTCAAAAAACAAGCACCAATGACAGGTTTCTCCTTTAGCCAGCTTTTACTGGACAGGAGTTTTTACTTGAGAATAAGGATGGTAAGTAGTTTGAGTTTGTTCAAATGGGTAATAATCAAGAAAGTGAACTGGTTGAATTCCTGTTGGATAATAAGGAATGATCATTACCAAGACCATCTACCTTCTTTCCACTGTACATAATTCAGTTATATGAATCCACAGTGGTAAGAGTTTTTAAAAGGTTTGTGGGGTTATCCCGCAATTCTTGAATTTTTCTGCTTTGTCTGTGAATGGGTATTTCCTTCTGACCTCAGATGAGAATGCATTCAGGAACAAAGATAGGTCTAAAATAATTACTTGCTTTGTTAGAATTATTCATCTTGTTCCATTAGCCCATCAGCCATGGATAAGAAGACTCAGAATTGAGATCCTGAGCCTCTTCAGTGTCCTTTGGCTTGGCACAACACAAATGTATCATGTTTTGACAACAAATAGTCATCACTGTGTAGACACAAGCTTGAATTCCACTTTTGTAAGAAGCTGGATGTGAGGCATTGCATGTTGGTAAAACCAAAACTCAGCAGTTTGCTTTGTTGGTGAGTTTTGTTTTTTTTTTTTTTTGTTTAATACTTGAACATTTAATAACTCACATCACCATGTCCATTTCAAATTGAACACATGAAGCAAAAGCATCACATGGTTATTAAGAACTGCACTCACTCCATGTTTTAGAATATAAAAAATTACTGGTTTGATTATTATCCAATTTAATGTCTTTAATGCACCAGAGAATAACTTGCATATCTTGTGAAGTATCTTGAAGACTATTCTAAAGACTGTTTAACTACTGTTAAAATAATCTCCTTGGCAGCACAGACTGACCTGTGGAGCAGCACTTATGTGCTCTTCCTGCTTCTGCCACTGTTGTTGATGAGACAAGGACAATGGCTTTAATAAGCATTACAATACTTCAAAATTGCAGGATCATTATCTTTGATCGTGATAGCAATTTCAATATATACATATATACACTCATTAATATGTCCATGGTTTGGTGTGGGACCTGAATAAATGATCTATTTATTACATTTAGGCAGGAAAAAGGAAAATACCAACAGAACACAACATAATGAAACGTAACATAATGTAACCAGCAAATATAACTGTTTTAATAACTGTGAAAGTGTAATACATATTACTGACACAATTAAATATCCCACTTGTCTCTACTCTTAAAAGGAAAAAAGGCAGAAATTCTCTAAGTGTCACTGAAGGACTATTTAATTTTTTTTATGCTATAAATACTGCTGCTGACAACTACATTCAATTAAATTATTTACTAAGTGTTGAGTAATTAACTAGGACATTGTACATGGGAAGGACTCTGAGTAGCTATTATTATTCTACTGCTTGTAACTCAATACCTTTGCTTGAGCATGTGCACATGGGCTCTGATTCAGTCTCTGTGAACTGATATCCCAGTTATGCCATTGCCACTCATAAAAAGCACCAAGTCATATGCAATCTTATTTCCCTCACAGAACTGTGAGAAAGAGAAATGGTATCAAATTACAGCCTGAGAACATGGCATCGGATCCAGTTGTTTGATTCCCCCTGTAGGCAATTGCATTCATTCCTGTGTTAGTGAATATTAATTTTATCCAACTTCTTTCAAGTCTAGATGGAAATTGAAACCTTCAGACAGCAATAGCATAAAGAAACAGAGTTATAATTATTATGATTTGAATGGCTCTCTAATTTTACAAACTACTTGATATGGGCCAAACCCCAACCTACTGAAGTCCACAGAAGATTGACATGAGTAGACTCTTGGAAAGGTGTCACATTCAGAAGCCAGTGTTGAGATCTCATTTCCAAAGGAAATAATTTCATTTGATATACAGGAAACAAGTGTACATAAAAAAACCCCAGAAATACAATTTTAGGACTATGGCTTATAGGCTTTATTTTTACCCTCTTTAATGTAAGCCTTGAGAATAATTCTCGGCTTCTTTTTTTCCTTAAAGGACAACCAGGTTTTATTCAATTTACTAGATCTTCATGGGAATACTACTTCAAACATTATTGGAATTAGAGTTCATTGAATAAGCTTTTTTCATACATATTATGGGATATTTAAAAGACACATAGATGTGGAATTTAGTGGTAGAATTGACAGTGTTAAGGTAATGGTAATTGAGAGTCAAAACTAAGTACATATTTCAAGTTTGAATTGGTCCTGCTCAGGCTTCCATCCTTCCCTTACCACACTGTTATATTAGAGATCCTTATGGTAGCAGGATTTTGTTCCAGTAGATAGCAACGGACATTAATATTGCTCTAATCTTGTGTTTAAACAGTCTAACTACAGTGAGGTCCTCCAGTGTAAATCACAAGCCATAATAATGGAGCCTTGTTCATAATAAACCCCATCTCTTCATTTCAGGGAGATATTTTCACCTTACTGATTTTATTGAGGGAGGATTTCACTCCATCTTTCAACCAAATTACAAGGATTAGGGTTGCAATGTCAATCAGATACTTACAGGTAATTATAAATAGAAGTGACTGGGATTTTGCCCTTACCCCAGGATTTGCCCACCCAAATCATTGCAGTGAACACACAGCACAGCACATATAGAGCAGAAGGATGTTTGGGTTTTTTTCTGGGATGCAGAGGTCCTTTACTAAGGATCCATGACTCTGGATACAGAACCCCTATGAGCATTATTAAAAATATTTTGGATTGGTGTCCATCAGATTTAAGCTGGCTTGATTTGAAATGTGTGGCTACTTTTACAGAGAAATACAGGGATTTTTCCAGAAACCAAAATTTGATGCTGCAATTTCCTGTGTTGACGGTAGCTGAAAGATTCCTGTTTCAAAGACTACTTATGACATTTACTGCAGTAGAAATGGAGCCAGTATCTTCTGTGGACCAGAGATAAAAAGTGTTTTTCTGTGTTTCAACAACAGAGTTGTTGAAAAAAGGTTTTCATTTGTTTCTGTTTAAATCAACTCAAGGCAATAGAATCCAAAAGCACTTTTCCTGTGGATAAGAGACAGCCCACCACATCCCAGGTTCTGCTGTAACCTGAGGAAAACCCAGACCACCACCTTCTAATCTGTATCTTGAAGGGTGGTAAATCAATATAATTGAAACCTACCCTGATGTGATGGGTCAGCAGACTGAAGTTACAAGGAAAACCTTATCTTTGAAGTATCAATTTCCAAACCAAGGGTTTGGTATCTATCACAAACTCTCTCTCTTACTTAAAACTGAAAAAGAAGGGACACATGGATTATTACCTTTAGGCAGCAAAATCACCCACAAAAATCTCTCCTATTTTTCTGACACTCACTGTTCCACACAAGATGACTTTAATGTTGTAATTAGCAATATTCTTGGTTGTTTAGTTGAGTTACAGTGCCATGTAATACATAGCAATACCTGCTCAAGTAAGATAATGCTATTCTTTCAGCATATAGTAATTGAAACAGGACTTCTATTGTCATGACTTACGAAAACATCACTTCTAAGCTGAAGGGAAAAACCTTAGAAAGAAACAATCTAGATACTGAAATGCAAAGTCAGATATCACATGTCTTTTTTTCCTTATTATGAAAAAACACCTTTTAGTATTTTCTGTGGAGTTCTGGCATGCTTATTACTGAACATGTACATATATAGCTTTAGTTTCCAGTATATCCATTGTATTTGCCTTGAGCCGATGGAAACTTTATGCTATCTTGGAATCCTCAAGTAATTTATAAATTCTAGGAGTCTGAGTATACTTTCAGCTGAGTCCCTGCTACCTTTCACAAGTCCCTGCTGGCTCTAGAGAACTGGAATGTTATTGGCAGGAAAGGTGGGAAGTAACATGCTAATTTACAGGTCTCATCCTGCCAGTATAAAAAACCCTCAGCCCTAAGGTAGGTCTAATACACCAAGCACGTTTCTTAATGCATTAAATCATATCTAATTCATCTTTCCAAGTACCTCAAAACCAGATTGGAACTGGCTCTCCAAAATAGGTGCTTTCTGATTTCTAGTCCTTTGACTAACAGAATTTTCCTTTCAAAAAGCTGGATCCTCAGAAATCTTTAGAGAAAGAAAAATGCATTGCAATAATCCCTGTATTTCATAATCCCAGAGAACGGGAGATGTTCACTAGGCAACATTTGTGAAGCTAATCAGCAAAACAGGAAATAAACAGAAGTTTTGTCAGAAATAAAGAACACACAACAAAGTTACCTTTATGTTATTTTTACTTGTTTGAAGTCCAGAATTTATCTAAAACAGTGCACCAGAAACAAAAAAATGCTAAACAATGCTGTACCTAACATGGACAACAGGGAATGTTTGGGGGTTTTTGTAGTCCCATCTGCTGGTAGTTTTTTATTATAACAGGGAAGTTAAGAATGGTTGTGATCATAAGTAGTGTAGTGGATCAATAGCCCCATTTTTAGGGTGAAGCAGTGCTCAGGACCCACCATCCACACCACACACAGCTCTGGTGGATTATTTAATCCTGGTTTAATTTGCTGCCACGGCCCAAATGCCCTAGAACAACACCTATATAGTGTATTTGATGTACTGCTGCCTTACACTTTTCAGTTCATGTGCTGTGTATCTGCCTGATCATGTGAGCCAAAACAACACTTAAGCAGGTGAGATCAGGAGATTCCACTCAAAAAGTTCATTTCTGATCTAAGCTAAACCTTTAACGTTAGTAACATGTCTTCTGCTTCTGATTTCCTTCCTGGATCTTTGCTGTTCACAGCTGTCCACAGCTGTCGGGGTTTAGGACTTTTTCTTTTGTTTCTTTCTCTCACGGAATTTTCTTCCATCTGTCGCTAAGAAACCATAACGATCGATACTTCAGAGAGACAAAAGAAGTTGCCACGGGAAGGATGCTGTTGGCTGTTAATTTAGCTGGGGGATTTCTCTTGAAGGAGTGGAGAGACTGCGAGATTTGGGCTGGTGAAAAGGGTTGGGCGCAGTTCCTGGCTCTCCTCCTCTCTCGGCATTCCCAGGGGAAACAAGGCTGCGGCCGCTGTGGGGAGATTTCTTCTCTCGTGAGTGAGAAGGCAGCAGCTTGTGACAGCGGCTGTTGCACTGGAACCTTATTTACACCCTACCTCACTAGAGAAGGACCCTTTCACCATCTGCTCGGGTACCTCAGGGAAAACTGCAGAACTCCGGGCCCTTTCCCCCTCTAGGGTAACCTCTCCTGGCCGTGTTCGAGAGCCGGGCTGCCGCTGCCTAGCCCCGCCGTTTCGTTGCCACGTGTCCTTTTTTTGCTATACTGTAGCTACGCACAGTGGCTGCCGGGATACCTGCTGCAGCTGCCGAGTTTCTGCTACCTCTTGCTTTCTGCCCCGGGTGAGCCCGCCCAGCCGTCGCTCTCACATTGCCTCTGCAACCCACCTTTACTATCTATCCCGCCCACCATTACCGCATGAGGGAGACGCGGCTGGGCTCGCGGCACAGCGCCCCCTGCCGGCGCGGGGGAACCATCGCACCCGAGCCCGCAGCGCCCCTGCCGGCTGCGGCCGGCATTGCAGGGAAGGGGCCGCTCCCTGGGTCTGTGCTCTGCTCGCTGGGGTTAGCGCTGCTGTTGTTCCTCTGCCTTGTTACACGCACACGCACCAGTAAAAAACTGCTCATCCTTTCCCCTTAGCTTGGCCTGAAACCCCCTTAACTTCAAAGTTAATAATTCGGAGGGAAGGGGGTCAGATTCTCCGTTCCAAGGGAAGTTCCCGCCTTCCTTGGCAGACACCTGTCTTTCAAGACACCTGCGTTAGGAGTAGTCTCAGAATCACAGAATCATTTAAGTTGAAAAAGACCTCCAAGATTGAGTCAAACCTTTGACCCATGTTATAAATGCTCGGAGCCAATTTTTCCAATTAAATAAAAATCAATTTATTTGATAGCAAATTTGGTAAGAATTATGGATTAAAAGCCACAATGCAGGAATACAGCCTCGAACCTGGGTATCGACAGCTGAGTGAACAGCAACCTGACCCCTAGGGTGTCAGATCTGCTCTGTTCATGCTGATGTCTTGGAGCGGGGAGCTTATATACAGTTTATTTCACTGGGGGCAACTTTGTATTCAAAGTCCAAGAGTCTTAAGATATTCAATTTGTCGTTTTGGTCTGTCCCAGTAAAAAACAATGCTCTTCAAGGAAATGATGAATACTGATGAATTTTTATCTAGGTCCAGGAAGAGTGTTGATGTCCCTGAGATGTTGCATATCTCCATCAGATAGCTTATCAGGGTAGTAATGGCCGGGTGGCTCCTCGTTGATGATGGCCCATCTCCTGCTCGGCCACAGCTTGAGTCTTGGAAATTTCTTCCTGGAATCCAATCAGTTATAGGAACTACACCCCTTTACAGGAATTTGCTTCTCCATGGAGTGTGGTTTCAACATGTTTCAGTTTGACAAAAAAAAAAAATACACGTTTATATCCTACACATACATTCTAATATCAAGTGATTACAAATTTCATAGGCACGAATTAAAACACATATTTATAACAACCCATCACCACTTTGTGAACTAGACTAGAGTACTGAGTGCCACATCCAGTCACTTCTTGAACATCTCCAGGGATGGGGACTCCATCACTTCACAGGGCAGCCCATTCCAATGCTTGACAACCCTTTCCATGAAGAAATTCTTGATGCCCAACCCGAACCTCCCTGGACATAGCTTGGGGCCACCTCCTCTTGTCTTGTCCCTTGTTCCCTGGGAGCAGAGCCCAATCTCACCTGGCTGCCCCCTCCTGCCAGGGAGCTGTGAAGAGCCAGAAGGTCTCCCTGAGCCTCCTTTTCCCCAGGTTAAGCACCCCCAGCTCCCTCAGCTGCTCCTCATCAGACTTGTGCTCCAGACCCTCAATGTCCTCCTTGTCCTGAGGGGCCCAAAACTGAGTGCCAGGTTTATGGTGAGGCCTCACCATTGCCAGGTACAGGGGGACAATCACTGCTCTAGTTCAGCTAGCCACACTATTGCTGATCCAGGTCAGGATGCCATTGGCTTCTTGCCCATGTGGGCACAGCAGTCTCATGTTCAGCTGCTGTCAACCAGCACCTCTAGGCCCTTCCTGTTGTCTCATTACAGTATTCCATTTAAACAGGGATGGGTGAGTTAAAAACAAGCAGTTAGCAGTTAGCCTGTTTACAATTTACTTGGATATGATGAATATTAGCAACAGTATGGATCGTTCCAAGGGTAACTTCCAAACAAGCTCAAGAGACAAAGTGCTGTATTGGTGGGACTACCTGCAGGTAGCCCAAAGACAGCCAGCCAAAGATCCTTTGTACTTTAATTCCCTACACCACACTCTGCTGCATTTCAGTCATATGATTTGCTTGGTGTATCACATTCCAGCGTATAACATTATTTAGTCTTTTTGTAAGATTAGAAAGAAGGGAAAATAATCCCAGCAGATCCTACTATTTGGCTCAACACCTGTCGAGTACTTAACCAAAATACAAGGGCTCTTTTATGTTCCTGCTCCTGACCACACCAGCAGCACAACCCATATCCCACAGGATCTCATACAATCCGGTTCCATAACCCCACCTGCAGAACCACACCTGATCCAACTCCTGGCCCTGCTCCATTGCATTTTGCCCAGCTCCCAGGGCTATTGCCTGAACAAAGAGCTTTTTCAGGCATCAGAAAGTTACAACCTGGCTGCAGGAACCACATCAAATCCTATTTCTGATAACTAAACTCCATTTAATCTATCCATAATCCTTCAAATACTCTAAATGTTTGTCTTTAGATTAAGAAAACAAAGCAAACCCACGGGGAGGGGGGGCGGGGGTGTTGTTTTTAAAGCCTTTACACTACACATCCCCTACACCGAGTGTCTGGGGATGCCCGCGTGCTCCAGGCTCCCTTTTAACTGGTATTCATGGGAGCAACTCCTTCCTTGGGAAGGCAAAACAGCCTGAGGACGCACTAGCTGGTGTTTCGGGAAGGCAGAGCACCCAGAAGCTGCTGCAGCGGACACAAGGCGGGGGACAGGGTGCGAGGTGCGGGCCCGGCCCAGCCCATCCCACCTCAGCCAGACCGCACTCCCTCCCGGCATCGATGGCTCGGCACTCAGGCAGCGCCCCGCCGCGGAACCCATCGAGGAGTCGGAGCTCGACTGTGACCGGCAGCGTTCCGAGGCCGCGGGCGCCATCTTGGAGCTTGGCAGGGGCGGTACCGGGGGTTTAATAAGCCCAGGTTTAGGGTCCGCACCTGGGGAGGGACAGCCCCAAATACCAGCACAGGGTGGGGGTGGTCTGCTGGAGAGCAGCTCTGTGGGGAAGGATCTGGGAATCCTGGTAGGTGACAGGTTGATCACGACATGGCAGCGTGTCCTGGCAGCTAGGAAGACCGGTGCTATGCCGGGCGAATCGGGAAGCGTGGCCAGCAGGTCAGGGAGGTGATCATGCCCTGACTCGGCCCCAGTGAGGCCACATCTGGAGTGCTGTGTCCAGTTCTGGGCTCCCCAGGAGGAACAGGGAGCTGCTGGAGAGGGTCACAGAGATGATGAAGGGTCTGGAGCATCGCTAATGAGAGGATTGTGACAGCTGGGCCTGTTTATTCTGGAGAAGACTGAGAGGATCTCATTAATGCATATAAATACCTCAAATCGGTGCCAAGAGGATGGTGCCAGGGTTTTCAGTGGTGTCCAATGATTGAACAAGGCAAGACATGAAGTAAAGCACAAGGAATTTAATCTCAACATGAGGAAGTGCTTCTTTACACTGAAGGTGGCAGAGCCCTGAACAGCTGCCCAGGGAGGGCCTGGAGTCTCCCTCTCTGGACAAAGTCCAAATCCCCGTGAACACGTTTCTATGTCACCTGCTCTGGGTGACCCTGCCCTAGCAGGGAGGTCGGACCGGGTGATCTCCAGAGGCCCCTTCTAGCCCCACCAATTCCAGGCTCCTATGCTTCCTCGCCCTCTCCCCACCGGCCGAGGGCGGCGCGGCCGCGGGATCCCCGCGCATGCGCAGGCGGCGCGCCCGCCGCTCCATGGCACAGGCGCGGTCGCGCTGTCGCTGCAGCCCGCGGGAGGAGGAGGAGGAGGGCACGGGAGGAAGAACATGCCGGGGAAGCTGAAGGTCAAAATCGTGGCAGGGCGCCATTTGCCGGTGATGGACCGCGCCAGCGACCTGACCGACGCCTTCGTGGAGGTTGGTGGCGCGGGGAGCGGGCTGGGCCCGCGCGGCGGAGGCACCTGCCGGGCCCGTCCGGCTCCTCGGTGCGTCTGGAACCGGCGGCGGGGCGAGCGGATAGCGCCCTGATCCGCACCGGGGCGATTGTAGGTGGGACAGCGGCAGGAGTTGCTTTGTGGGAAGGGTGATTAGACATTGGAACGGGCTGCCCAGGGAGGCAGTGGAGCCGCCGTTCCTGGAGGTGTTTAAGACTGGACGTGGCGCTCGGTGCCGTGGTTTGGTTGTGGTGGTCGGTCATGGCTTGGGCTCGGTATTCTCAGAGGTCATTTCCAACCTAAGTGATTCAGTGAATAGACAGACCTCTTGCAAGGAGGATGGCGAAGTAATAAAATCATCTTTGAATCAGTTGTGTTGCTGAATATATGAGTGGTTGTACAGGCTTTACTGTTAAGGCCGATGTTCATCTTTCCTTTTAAAACATTTGAAACACTAAAATATTTTCAAAGGGGGCTTTTACTCAACAAATATTTAATATTATTTGCGTGTTTAGATCACTTTATTGCACCTAGAGTGTCTAACTTCAACCTTCTTTGTGGTCATGTAATTAACAGGCAATTTCTAGGGTCTTTCTTAGGAAGGGATTGTAAAATAAGTTGAAGTGGAATTATTTAAGGCCCTGGTTGGATGGGGCTCTGAGCAACGTGATCCAATGGGTGACATCCCTGCCCATGGCAGGAGGGTGTCAATGAGATGGACTTTAAGGTCCCTTCAAATCCAAGCCTTTTTATGATTTCTGTTACATGATTTTTATATTTTTTGATTAATTTTTTTTCCAATATGGATGACTTGGAACATTTCAGAAGCATTCCATAGATTAAGGAGTCATACTCTCAGAAAAATCAGAGCTATTTAAAAATGATGTACTATGGAAATGTGTGTCTTGTATCACAACTAGGGATTAAGGTGTACTACAAATGAGTGGTTGAGGTTGTCATGATACTAGAATTAAGATAGGAAGACAGAATGCCTTTCTAGACCTGTATACATTGGATAATATGATAATATTTAAATAAAAATAAATTTGACATGTGTAAGTCCTGATTTAATTTGGTGCTTAAAAATTTGGTTGACATTAGACTCTAAGGGTATTGCTTAATGGGAGAATGGGGACCTTGCTTTTAGGGTTGTTAATTAGGAACAGTGTGAAGTAACTTCCCTTTCCATGTGTGGAGTAGGCAATACCGCAGGTGAGATTTATTTCAGAATAAATTGAGCTTGAAACTATTCTTTTGTTTTTCTGTGTGAGATTGCTGAAAACCTTTACAGTATGTTTTTCCTTAAGTAAAAATGAAAACCAGATGTTAAGGTTCTAGTTGTTTACTAACCTTAAATTTCCTTGCTAAATATTGCAATATTAACATAGAACTAGAAAAGAAAATGAGAAGAGACTTTAGAGCTCTTACTTGGCTCAGGTTATGCAAAACTTGGACTTCACTAGCATGAGCACAATGATCCTTGTCCCAACTCAGAATATTTTGTTAGAATTTCTTCCATAAATGTGCTTTTAACTTTGCTCAGTGGACAGCAGTGTGGTGTTTTGTTATCTCTACAAGCTTCAGTGAACTAGCTGGAGTACTGGTGAAATTCAGTTATAACTGCCTGGGGCTCTGGAGGAACTGATGTGCTCCCAAGATAACGCGTTAAAATAGGCTGGGTGGAGCTCGGGACTGTTGGATCCTGGCAGCTTCTGGAGTCAGGTATTTAATTGGTAGCTCCCTTACAGCCAGTGCCAACATCACTTTATTATACTTAAGCAAGTGCAAAATCTCTTTGGAGTTGGTATATGCACCTGTACAAAATAATTACTATATTATTGAAATGTACAAAGTGGTCACATAATACTGTCCTAAGCAAAATTACTACATAGTTTTCAAATCCAGGCCTAAATTTAGTCTCCAAAATGCATTTAGACTTTTAAAAGATAAAAGCTGTCAAAATCTACACACCTCTAACTCCAGCATTTCTTTTCTATCTGCCTACTCATTATTGTCCTTAAGAATCTTGAATAAATTTAAAAATCTAACTTTGAGTATTTGTAAGTACTTGATATGAGGTGAAGTGCTCATTTTTTTTGAGAGGCAACATTCAGAGAACTGCAAGTGTTTGTAAATGGTTTGAAATGGAAGCTGCAGTGAAATAAAGGCTCTTACATGGTGCTGTGTGGCTTCCTGATGTAGGGAGCATCACAGAAATTCAGTTTCACTTTAAAAAAGCAAACAAGAAACCCCCACAAAACTCAAATGGGCTTAGCCTGAAATAGATGCCTGTGGAGACCGTATAGATACTGCTGGACTGAGTTATTATGTGGTTGAAGGTGCAATAAGCAATAAAAGTATGGAAAATATTGATTTTTTAGTAGTTCTCTCTGTATATCTCAAATCCAGTTTGTTTTTATATTTATTTCATCAATTGTCTGTGAAGCTGATTGAGAAATCCTGGAGAGAAGAGTAATAGGTCATAAACTGTCAACATTTAGAATATTTTTCCTTACAGAAGGCAAGGAGAATGTGTGAAATTATGTTGAATAGCCAGTATAAGTGATATTTTTGCCTCTCAAATGATTGAGGAGGAAAAGAAACAATTTTAGTAGTATGACAATGAGAGAGAGAATGATTGGTGATGTCATTGATACGTGGATGCTGATATATGTAAATTGATTTTAAAAGCCACTCAGTGAAAAGAAAATTATTTGTTGAAATATGTATTTGAAATTACTTGCATATGTCAATTAAATGAATTTCAATTTTTTTAAATTAATATTTGTAATTGATAATTGAATGTTTGTGTTTTTAGGTGAAATTTGGAAATACAACGTTTAAGACAGATGTGTATCCCAAATCACTTAATCCTCAGTGGAATTCTGAGTGGTTCAAATTTGAAGTAAGTCTTTTTTAAGAGTTTGCCTGTGACTATATAGACACTCTGGTTTAGCTGCCCTTAATTAAATAATGGCATTTCAAGCAGAAAATGTGTTTAGAGCACTGAAGTTTATTTGTGTTTAATACACAAAGCCTTTTCAGCAGACCCATCTCTGGTCAGATGTTTGCTGAGGGTGTCTCATTGGCTTTTTGGGAGTGTTTGTGAAGATAAAAGCTTGCCAGGTTGACATCTTCGATGGTGTTCTGTTAGAAAAGAGAATACTGCAGTGAAGGCGGGGGAAATGTAGCAGGCTTTTTCAGTACAGTTATCAGTACAAGTATGTATAAATAAATACATATATATGAAAGTACAGGTGTTGTGTTTTTTTTTAAATTTTGAACAAGGAAAGTCAATTGGTATTTGAAGTCTTAAATTTGTTTGCAAAGATAATGCAGTTGTCAAATGAGAAAACGGAAAATTCCTATATGAAGATGACAAACCAAAGAGCTTGGACAACAATTATTGGACACTTTCTTTTCTTGTTTCCTTATGTAATAATGAGGGCACTCAGCATTTTCCTGTAATTGCTTGTTGCTTTCCAGGGTCTGATTTGTTGATGTCCTTTGACATTATGCCCTGAACAAGTGTTTACACGTTTCTTTCAATTTTTTGCTACTTAAAAAATGAGGATTATGTTTAGAACAAATTAGCGATTGAAACACTTGAATGTGTAGTTCTGGTTCATTTACCATGCTCTAAGGCGATATCACAGTTCTGCAAACACTTACATAAGTCACCCCCCTTGCCGTTAGCAAACTTAATTCTTGGTTTGTGACATTGAACACAAAAAGTTCAATGCGAAATGGTTGTCTTAATCCTAAAAGAAAATAATTGTTATCTGTAGATAGATTATTGCATTTGCTTAGGAAATTGCACATGTAGAATTACTGAATTTTCACTGCAGGCTGTGTAAAATATCTGCTTTTAAGCGACTGACCAGTAATGAGAACACTGTAATTTAATTTCAGATCATAATAGTCCTCTAAGGTATTCCTCCTTTCCCTTCCCTTTCCCTTCCCTTTCCCTTCCCTTTCCCCCCTTATTTCCCCTTTCCCTCCATCTCCTGTCCCTTTTATTTCCCTTTCCCTCCCTCCTTCCCTGCGCTCCCTGCCCGGTCTGTGCCAGCCCCAGCCGGGCTGGCTGCCCCAAAATCCTCACCCAGGCCTGTCCCTGCACTCCGCTCTGCCAGCAGGACTGACGGACACCAGGCAGGGCTGAGGAGTCACCTGGACTCCGTGGCACGGATTTTCTCAGGAGCTGAGCTGCCAAGTGGCCTCTGGAAATGCAGGGCAGACACGGCTGGGATTTCTGATTCAAGGGAGACAGGGAATGTAGCACCTCAGTGTGGGAGCAAACCCAAGGGTTCTTCATCTCCTTCCCGTTTAGCTCCGTTCCCATGCAGGAGGAGATCAGAACCCCAGGAATTACCTTTCCATCTTCCCGGAGGGTCCGGGCTGCCCCGTGGCCCCTGGGGGGACTCAGCTCCTTCCAAGGGGTCACTCCTGCCTCGAAGCAGTATTTGTACAGCCAGATCTGCTCCCTGTGCTTCTCCAGAGGCTGCAGGGGGAGCCTNTTCCTTTCCTTTCCTTTCCTTTCCTTTCCTTT
The DNA here is from genome assembly GCA_013397155.1 of Irena cyanogastra. Lineage (NCBI taxonomy): Eukaryota > Metazoa > Chordata > Aves > Passeriformes > Irenidae > Irena > Irena cyanogastra. The sequence continues at coordinate 60,834 of VWZV01003000.1, read as the reverse complement.
CCTTTCCTTTCCCTTTCCCTTTCCCTTTCCCTTTCCCTTTCCCTTTCCCTTTCCCCTTCCCCTTCCCCTTCCCCTTCCCGGAACTTCCCTTTCCTTTCCCGGAACTTCCCTTTCCTTTCCCGGAACTTCCCTTCCCTTCAGTATGTGTTGTGAGATAGGTGGACAATCTAGGAAGTGTGACTTAAAATACTGTGGAATTTTAAAATTAATGATCTCTGTAATCTTGCTTTTCTGTTCTTCTCCCAGTGGTATCTCTGTTTCCAGGATCTCACCAGTCTCTGAAGGATAAAATCAAAATGAGTGAATGTGTTGTTTAGCTTCAGGAAACTGAAATTAGAGATTTATCTGTGTCAGGTCACTGTTCATAACTAACTCTCTTCTCCTCTGTGTTTGTTTTTCAGCAGTGTTTCCCTGCACATGTTTAAATACTCAGATTCTATGTTAATATTTGTTCTCCAGGTAGATGATGAAGAGCTCCAAGATGAGCCTCTCCAGATCACCGTTCTTGATCATGATACGTACAGTGCCAACGATGCCATTGGCAAAGTGTACATAGATATTGATCCTCTACTCTATAGTGAAGCAGCCACAGTTATTTCAGGATGGTTTCCAATTTATGATACCATTCATGGTAAGATTTGCTAATTTAAAACAGTCTTGTTTGAATGTAATCTGCTTTTTATAATCTTGTAAGCTGTCTTCAGAAATTTATAACAACTTTAGCTTTGGAGTTGGAAAACTACTTTCCTGGCATTTTTTCCCCTTATTTTCTGACATGAGAAAATTTCTGGCATGGGAGTAAAGACCAGTACTTGACAGAATGCCTTCCATAGGACTTATGACAAGTAGAAAAAATCTTCACTAGTTACTGCAAATTTCAGATTAAAAAAAAGACTCAGGCATATTTGACCAATTACCATGTCTTTGCTAAACAAATGTAATTTTGCTGGAGTTACTTGAAGTGTGCCTTCCTTGTCCCTTCATCTCAATTTAAGTTTGTCCCAAATCCCAGGATGTGAGATATCTTCAACAGGATGAAATTCCTTTTCACTGCAGTAAGTGCTCTCAGTGCTAGGTGGCTTTCATCAGAATGTATTGAAGGTATGAGAAAAAAAAGTTAATGATGCTTTTGATTTTAATGAAACAGCTTTTGTCCCAGAGTGCCAATGTCAGTTTAGGGCAATTAACTTGCTACTTGAATACCTTAGTGCAGAACATCTCTGTGGCTGCCATTATCCCCCTCAGTCATTTTTCAGGGTGAATTAAGTGACCTTACAATGTTTAAAGCTAATTATAAACCATAGTTGGGAAATAATTAATGGTGTTCACCGCATGCTCATCATAACTGATGCATAGTATTTTTTTCATTTAAACCAATTATAGCGAACAGAAATATTAAGAAATATTCCATGTGATTTTTTTTAATTACCTTTTTATCCTATGCACATTTTCCTATCACACATTTTCTTCTGGAGCTAAATTATGCAAACGCTTGTTTGAGGATGTGTACAGCTGGTAGGTTAGAGAGAGTTAGTTTTCTCTATATTTTTCCAGATATGTTGGTATTTCACAGCTTTTTTCTATGTAAGTAAAGTTGGAATTCTTAAATTTTCATGCTCATAGCACTAGATTCCAATTATCTTGAGTCTTGGCAAACATTAATTGATGCTTCCTTAAAAAAATTATAAATATAATGTTTACAAGTTTGTATTAAATTTTTTTTCTTTCACCTCAACATAATAGTTTGTAAAAATATATAACCCTGAGGCATTTTCTCTTATAATAACTGAAGGCTTCTTTCTATTGGCATTTCGGAAGGGAGATGCAGCTGATTTTATTGCAGGAATATATGAGTTGAACAACAAATCTGGTGCTGCTGTTTCAGTGTCGTATACTGATGTGATAAAAGCTTCTGAAGACCCTAGAGATCAAACTCATCAAGAAGTTTAGTCCTCAATATGTCAGAACCTATAATATGTGAAATCATTTTGTTTCCGGGTGGGGAAAAAGAAGCAAAGGCTGATGGCTTCTCTTTCCCCAGTCCCATCTTTCCTGTAAAGTTGTGTTTGGTGCAAATAGGCATTTGAGGAGTGTTGCTTTCATTGCTTCAACCTCAAAGGCTTGGCAGAACTACAAACTTCTCTGAATCAGTGTCTCTGCAGCAGACCTGAGAAGCAAGGCTATGGCTTCCTGCTCCTCTGGCATTACTTACCAATAATAGGAAATAATTTATAGGTCTAGTTTTGTATTGATACAGTTATATTGTTATAACTTCCAGTATTTCATGTTTTGTTATTGATAGGTATACGTGGAGAGATCAACGTGGTGGTCAAAGTAGATCTCTTCAATGATTTAAACAGATTTAGGCAGTCATCCTGTGGAGTCAAATTTTTTTGCAGTAAGTAGGGGAAAAAAGTTTATTTGGACAAAAAACTTTTTCCCTCCTTTCCTTTCTTCGCCTCTTCTGTTGGTCTTCCTTCTCTTGCCAGCGCATTGCATAAATGTAGTGGAGATAATTGTGACAAATTGCTTTTCTTTAACACATTTTTACTGTTCGTGTTTCAAAACAATGTAAAAAACTGATGGGATTTTTTTAATGTCTAGAAGTTGCATTTCAGTGCCTGTGCATACATATGTAGTGTTATTTCGGGTCCATATCCTTTTAAAGAGCCACAAAGTGAAAAGGGTTCGTAATGGTACATGCTGTAACTGGTACACTGGACAGTTATCAGGGTTCCATGATTTCACGAGCAAAACTTCCCGAGTATGTCCACATTCTCACAGAAAATTGTCTGGAAAACTTTGAGATCATTTTTATGTGTAATTTTATGTTTTTCTTGCTATCCTTGGCTCACAGACCTATCTCTTATATCTTTTATGTGTGGTTTTTTTAACAGCTACATCTATTCCGAAGTGTTACAGGGCAGTAATTATTCATGGCTTTGTGGAAGAGCTTGTAGTTAATGAGGACCCAGAGTACCAGTGGATAGACAGAATCCGTACTCCCAGGGCATCCAATGAGGCTCGGCAAAGACTCATCTCACTCATGTCAGGTATTACACGTGTGGACTGCAATGGTTATTGCTACTTCTGAAAGTCTTCAGCATCTAAATAAGTACCTTACTCAAGATTGCACATGAGTTTTGTTGTTAATTATGTTGATTTTTTTGGGTTCACAGCCTCTTCTGTTTCTGAGGATTATGTATTTCTAACTGATGGACAGTGTGACTGATTTTTTTTTTTTTCCCACTTCTTGGTGAGGCCATGCTGCTGCTTAATTTTTTTGTTGCTTTTAGCAATGTCAAAAAAACCTGTGAAACTTTTTTGAAGATGTTCTTAACCCATATGAGAGGTATCACTAGAATTTTGACTCAAACAATTGAATTAATGAACTTTACCCTCTTTGAACTTTTTGAAGTATGTGAACATACACACACTATTTCAGAGTGTACATCAATACTTATGTTACTCGTCCTATTTCTGTGAAGTCAGGCTTGGTTCATTGTTTCTCAAGCATCTCCTGCGAGGAAAGAATTGCAGAATTGGGATTATTCAGCCTAGAGAGGAGAAGGCTTTGAAGTGACCTTGGTGGCCTTCCAGTGCCTGAAGGGAACCCACAGGAAAGATGGAGAGGGACTGTTTCCAAGGGCCCAGAGTGACAGAACAAAGGGGAATGGCTTCACACTGACAGAGAGCAGGTTTAGATGGGATATTGGGAAAAAGTTCTTCCCTGTGAGGGTGGTGAGCCCTGGCACAAGTTGCCCAGAGAAGCTGTGGCTGCCCCATCCCTGGAGGAGTTCAAGGCCAGATTGGATGGGGCTCTGAGCAACCTGGGATAGTGAAAGGTGTCTTTGAGATGTTCAGTAAGTGGGGCAACATAAAAGATTCTGGAGATGTACCTTTGTTGGGAAGACCACCATGCTGTGAGGGAAAAAGTGAAATAAACTGTTGTTGTAACTAACATCAAGATATTTTTTTAACGTAGGCCATATGTTAGTTTACAGAATCCACATTTGCATATTTCTTGCTGTGCATGAATAGTGCAGGTGGATAAAGTATTCTGCTAGATTTTGTTAATGGCATAGATAAGAGTATAAAAACCCAAAAGAGCTCACACCAATACTGTTTCATCTCATGTAATAAAATGTGTACTATTCCAATACTGTTATTGGTGGTCACACACAAAGAATCTTGAAGAAATCTGCCACTTCTGAGAGTGAGCCAGGCTGTTTCACAGATCTTTGTCATTATGTGTTAAGTTGAAAAGAGACTTTCATGCTCTATCTCAACCTTAGAGTTTTTTCAAGGCTGGTACAGGCATGGTTTCAGTTAAGAAGTTTACAATAGTAACCAGTGCTAGTAATTTTAGAATCAAACTTCAAGAAAGCAGTAGAAACCAGAGCCAGGAGTTGGACTTAGATGGTCTTTGTGGGTCCCTTCCAACTCAGGAAATTCTGTGACCATTTCATTCTGCTTGATTTCTCATCAGCAGTGACATTAGGATTGTTAGGCCATCCTTTGTGACAGTGAGGATTTTTCAGTTTGTTAACAGAGGATTTTGGAAATCTTTCATTTTCATAAGAAGAGAGATTGTATTTTCCACCTTAGTTATTATCCAAGCAATCCAGCTATATAGAAAAATTAATTTTTTAATCATGTCCTTCTAAAAAAGCATCAATGACAGACCAGTTTCTTATAGTCACAGTCTCTCAGTTCTTGTGTGCAGTTAATAGAAGTGATAGTGTTTGATTTGCAATAGAGGGGCAAAAAGTAGGAATTAAGTTGAAACACGCTTAAATAACTTGGTAAATTAATAAATTATGGATGCCTGTTCATACGGATTTCAAAGATGTTGCATTGTTTTGAACTATATGAAATATTTAGAAACTTACATGAGTTCCAGAACACATCTTGACACCTCTCTCTCTGAATAAGTAGAAAAAAGGAAAAAAAAGCCTACTGAAAATAAAGACTAGTGGGAAAAACCTCTGAAATGGCAGGTTGTTTTGGCGGTCAGAATGGATTTGGAGAAAAAAGCAAAAAGCTGTGTAAGTTGTTGGTATCACACAATGTTATAGGAGACAGAAGTTGTGACCATCTCCTTGGCCTAGCTATGTAGGATTGGATTTATCGCCTGTTCTGCTAACTTGGTTGGCGCTCCAGAAGCAGACGTCAAAGACCACAGAAGAGAACAGAAGTAGTTCACTGCAACTATGAGCTCTTTACCTTTTGTTTTGTAGGTGAATTGCAAAGGAAGATTGGCTTGAAGGTGCTTGAAATGAGAGGAAATGCTGTCGTTGGTTATTTGCAGTGTTTTGATTTGGAGGGAGAGTCTGGACTTGTAGTGAGAGCCATAGGAACAGCCTGCACGTTGGATAAATTAAGTAACACATCAGCATTTTTACCTGCATGTAACTCCCCATCCAAGGAAATGAAGGAGTAAGTATGAATTAGTAGCTTGTAAGGAAACGAATTTCACCTCTCTTCTTTTCATACTCATTCAGTTTTTCATAACCGGTGTGATTTCTTTTTTTCCCCAGAATTTGTTTTTCTTTCGTAGTTTTATTTGTCCATAACCCAGATATATATTCCACAATTCTGAAATGTTTTAGGTTGGATGAGTTATTTTGGTAGAAGCTGGAGGGGTAATTCTTACTTAAGATGACTTTCTTTGTATTTATGTAGCAATAATACTACGTGTCCTTGGCTTTTGATCCACCAGCTTAACAATAATTAGTTCTAATTTGATGCTGTGTTTGCACAATGACCATTTTTGTGATGACATCTCACAAATATATCTTTGGTTCAAGTTTAAATGCTTATAAGCGTATAAGAGAAGTTAAATTTTGAATTCTGATGGTTATGTCAATGATGTAGACAATGACCCCAAAAAGTTCTCATCTTTTATTGTGTGCTGTGCTTTTTACTGTTGTAAAACAAGTAGGACTATAGAAAAACAGGTAGACAGTGAACTTGCAGAGAAATCTTTTTACGATGAGAGTTAGAATTTTATGATTTTTGTCATATGTGCTGCAGCACCAAACAGTTTGAATGCAATGTTTTGATATGCATACAAATTAATAGAAATATGCCTGTACTCTTCTTTCAGCTGTTGCTACTTTTTTGTGTGGATAAATTAGTTATCTTCTGTTTGGTAAGGTAATCCAGGAAGGAAAAAACTGCACCAAGAAGTGTCTTACACATCCTGTATTTCTAGATGTATTAGTTGAAGTAGCCATTTTGATTAACTTGAACTGTAGTGTCACTGCAATAGAGATGAGGCATTTTTGTTTTGCCGGCATCAATTGCTCTGCAAAATTTTTCAAAATATAAACTGACTTTAAAAAAATCACTGGTTTCTGTTTCACAGCATAGCTTGTTTGACTTGTCTTGATTTTAAAAAATTGCCTTTAAAAGAGCTTCTGGATACAGTGCAGCATAGAACAGCAGCATGGTGTTTAAAAACAAAAAAGGTAGACCTGGTAATTATCAACTTAAAAAGCATCCATAAATAAACCAGTGGCTTTCACTCTGCAGCAAAATGTGGAAATTCCACCTCCCAAATTATCCACATTCAACTCGGTGATGGATATTGTCGCAGTTCAAAAAATGGGAATGTTTCTCTAAGGCATCAAAATCAACTAATTTGATTCTTCTTATTCTTGGCTTTACTAACTTGATGGCCTGTTGCAAAAAATCAATGATGCAGTCACAAGCAAGTGCTTAAGCTATTCCTTTCCCTCTTTTTATTTCATCTGGACTCTTGCATGCTAGGAATTGAAATTCTTAGAGTCTGCTTAGCGTAAGAGATCTCCTCTATCTAAGTCTCCCTGAAATCATTGATAACATAACTTTGCAACCTGTTTGTATGTATTGTTTTCTTTTCTTCCACCTTGGCTGCAAACTCTCTCAGGTCTCCGCTGGTTCATCCGCCAAGCCATGGATGCCGCTCGACTCACAACAGTCCAATTCACACTGCTACTGGCTCACGACTTACTCAGAACTTCTCTGTGTCTGTTCCCACTCTCATCTACACTGGTACGAGACTGCTCACACTCCACAGCTGGGGAGAGGCAGCCCACAGGCACAGTGGTCCCAAAGGGCAGGCAGGCAGGCAGTGTAGGCAGGTACCACCCATCTTTCTTCCCTCATTTCCTCATGGACGCACCTTCTGTTATCAGGGAAGAAGCACCCAGGGTGCAGCAGCTCAAACAAATGTAGAATAGTTTCTTGGAGATGCCTTGGAGTCTCTTCCACAAAGCCACACTCTTCACTTTAGTATGCTCTTGCTTCCTGTGAAATTAAGTAAAAAATAAGGTGACGTAACTGGGAAACATTGATTTGAGCTCATAATTGCTTTCAAAAATAACTCAGATACAATAGGTTTTAAAATGGTTCTAGGAAGGGTCTGTGCCGTTTGTGGAAGAGATGGTTTTAGAGAGCAGGTAAGTCAAGTTGTGCATAAGTAAACTGTTTGTCATTGGAATTGTTCCCATAAAGATTCTCCTCTTTGCTCTGTTTTTAGCTGTGGCATGCTGCTGATGCTATAGGATAAGGAAACATCTTTTTTTTTTTATCTTAAAATGCGTATGTGTATATACATAAGTGTATAAATATGTATAAACACAGCTATAATTTGAAATCATTTTTTCTTTATTAAACTAACTCAAAGCATTGTGTATTTGACCAGATTTTTAAGCCATGAACTTTTCAATTTTTTTATTTTGCATATATATATATAATTTTTTGTCACATCTCATGCCTTTCATTTGGCTTAATTGTTTCATTGTAGATGACAAGCATCTCTCTGTAGGATGCTGAGAGGGTAAAACAGCATTTCTTTGCCTCTGGCCTCATTCCCAGCCTCGCACCTAAGGAATAGCTGCTGGCCCTGCCCCAATCCCATCCTGGTGTTTGGATCATGCTGCTGTCAGCCAGGTCCTTTGGCACAGGATTACTGAATATGTTTCCACCTTCTTCTGGCAGGATTCCTTTCAATGAAGATCCCAATCCCAATACATACTCATCAGGACCCTCCACCCCTCTGAAAAACCAAACCTATTCCTTTTCACCTTCCAAGTCCTACAGTCGACAGTCCTCTTCTTCTGACACAGATTTGAGTTTGACACCCAAAACTGGTAAGGCACTTCCGCCCACTTTTTGTTTAAGTTATGTTTCTCTTTTTATATTTTCATTCAACCCCTTTTTGCTTTTTGGCATTTAAGTTATCAAAATGGTGTGAAAATTGGAGGCCTCACACAGCACACATCAAGCTCAAAAGGGTTTCTGCAGGGTCAAGATTTCAATCCTGCCTGTATTTCCACTGTCCTGGATAACATGAAAATTACTTTTGTAACACAACTGTGTTCAAGTCAAAATAAAACATCTCAGAGCATTAAGGGAGTTCTAAGTAATTACCTTTTTCTTATTTCCTCCATTTCATATCACAGATCATAGGAATGTATTTCTCACCACAACATGTTAAGGATAGCGTTACTAAAACTATATAGCCTTCAAGCCTACTGTATTGTGCCCTAAGTTTACTGCATACATTTACCTAATTTTGAACTCCCTTTTGCAAGTTCAAGACTAGAAATGTAGCAGCCACTGTCTTTTTATTCTCTTGGTATATGGAAATAGCTTTACATACACAGTATATACATTCAAAGTAACTTAAATTACATTAGAAGTAATCCAGCCATCTTCAAAAAGCATTTTTCTTTTTCCATTGCTTTATCATAATTTTTTCAACTTGTTTTTTCCTCCCTCCTTATTTTTTAGTCTGTGGTTAGAATCATGCCAGTAATAATGTCAGCACAACTCAAAGAATTATTGTATGCTTCTTTTTCATTATTTGACCAATGCTGTGAATTTTGCTACCGTAGGGCCAAGTATTTTGTAGCATTGTTTATAGAAGTGTGGTTAGTTTTTAAATGATGTTTTAAATTGTGGTATTTGAAGCTCAGAATATTCTTGGCTCCATCTAATTAGACAATTTTTAAGCATAGTAGTTGATTCAGCTCTACTTGATAGCACTCCTTTCAAGAATTTTTCTTGGCAGATAAATTGAATATTGCATTGAAATAGAGTTGTGTTAAATATTTCATGCAGTTTATTCCCTAGATGTGTTAAAAATATTCCTAATTAGGCAGCTGTCTTTCTTAGTCCTGTCTTCTCTGTCCCATTTTTAAAACAAACAAGCAAAAAAACACACATTATTTTTTCGTCTTTTTTAAGGGATGTCTGTCCTCTGGGTAACCTATGGTGGCCACTCATTTAAAGGACCTGCAGTTGTAACTGGATGCTTATTACTTAGGGGCACCCCAAATTCATGTGTTTGGTTTACTGAATATTTGAAAACCTGTTTCTTTTGATCAGATTTTCCATGGTAAAGATCATGTCCTGTTAAAGATTTAAATGTAACATAGGTGGTCATCTTTATAGATGTAAGTGTTGTGAATTTAGGCATGTGGCAACTCACTGTGAATGTGTTAAGGTTTTAAAGCATTGTCTATTTCCTGGCAATATTAGGTAGGTGGATAAATTCTGTTGTCTTTAGTCAGTTCATTCAGAGCTGAAACAGGTTATGTAATTGGTGTCTCTTATTTGTAGGGATTTTTCAAATGTGTAAAGATATTTTTTAGCCATTTTTCTAATATTAAAGCAAACTGTGGACATAGTTTTGCTTATTAGCACTGTCTTTTTGGCAGCTTTTAACTCTGCTACTGAAACTTGTCCAAAGAGGATTTGTTAGTTACGTTTTAAAATTCTGTATCTTGTTATGACAAACTCGATTTTGAATCTTAATAGATTAAAAGGACAATATCTCATGAGTAATTTGTTTTACGCAAAATTTGATTATATGCAGAAGACGCTTCCCTAACATACTAAATTCAGTATGTTGTTCTTAATAATTACTGTATATGTTTAGACCTCTGTTTTCATTTCCTAAGGCTGTTACCAAATTCAAATACCTCAGTGTGTAAGTTGGAGATCTTAGTAGTTAAACAAAGTTAAAGAAATGCAGACTTCTCATGTGACACAAGCATTACCAAATTCGAGGTGCCCATTACTCAGATTGGCTGATGTGAAAAAAGAAGTATTTTCTACTATTTCTGCAGTATATTATAATCTTCTTTATTGCTCAGTCAGGTAGTTAGTGTGCTGACGTGTCTGAGATGGAGATTAACTTGGAGAAACAGTGCAGATACCACAATTTCCCAGTATGAATAATAAAACACTGGAGGTTGAAACTTGGCTCTGCTTAAGCATCTAATTTTCAATAGCTCCAAATCTGGAAAATATTACCTTGATGTCTTCTGTGAAATACAGTTGTGCTTGTGTCCATTCTGGTCTTTAAATACATTTGCTGAGTTTGGGTTTGAAGTTAGAATTCCGGGAGTAGGGATATATCTTACGCCACTGCAAATGAACAAAATCAGCCTGACAAAAACCATGATGTCTTTTAACCAGATAATACATTCTGATGTGCCATAGCATATGTTTGGAGGAAATGGAGGAGGTGGGAACTCCTTGATGGGAGCTTAGAATTCTACACGATATATTACTCTAGAAAATCATAAAACAAATCCCTGACCTCTTTGGAAAATAACTTTTTCTACTGAGATAATGGAAATAACCAGATTAAGTGTGCGCAAAAACTCTCTTTGGGTTTTACTCCATACTATTGCTATCAAATTTTGTTTGACGTTTAAAATGTTTAATTACCATGTTTCTAAAAAATAATTAATTTCTAAATAAAGTTAATCAAGTAATGATTTTTAAAAACATGCTTCTCATGCATGTTGTGGAGCTGTATTGTCATTCCATTTCTTTGTATATCGAGAAATAATTTGCAGTAAGTGTTGATTCATTTAGAGAAAACAAAAATGCTTCATTTTGATTTCTTTTGTCCATTTCTTTAGTCATCTTCTGAATCTACATCTTTGTCTCTGTTACTTTCCTCCACAGCACCTTTCCCACAGGGACCTAGGATTTTCCTGTTTCCCAGCTCCCCTACACTCTCTTGTGATTCCCCACATCTTAAAAAGTCCTGTCTCCTCCTCTCGGGGTCTAGCATTAAACCTCTACACTCTAGCCATGTCAGCCCAGTTGTTCTGAGGAAAAGTGTTTCTTTCACTGAAGAGCTGCTTCTGGCTGCTTCTGGTAGGATCTATCTATTATGGCCTTTTAAACAAACTTTTAAGGAGATGTTATTTGATTAACACATAGATGCTTCTATAACCCTGGGTTTGCTCAGTTAGCCTCTGAAAACTGCTGGCTACATGACTATTCATTCCATCTTTCACCTCTGCCCCAGAAACTTGAAACACCTTCAGAACTTCTTAGAGGATTTGAAACAATGTCATTTATGCTACAGAATTTCTTCTTTGCCCTTGAAAAATATCCTTTGGTAATTGGCCTGAAATAATTTACTTTATTTGTAATTGCACACATTCTCTTCACTTTGTTGCTCCTGCATTTTGCATGGAGCAAATGCTCATTGTACTTGATTGTGGATTAATTCATAATTTGCTGAAATAATGGTTATCAGATGCTACCAACTCTGCTTTTTAATTTAACCTTTTAAACAAAGCCCATGTTTTTTATTTTTACTTTGTCATGGATTATTTTCATAGATTCCAATTAAATAGTTGACATTACTGTGCTTTTTTGTAGAAACTCTTTTGGTTAGTTTGTATTTTTTTGAGTTTGTTTCATGTGTAGTATTTATGCTATGTTTGTATTTAATATTGTATAGTCCCTGACAGTGATGTTTAGAATCAATGCTAAATAGTACAAGCAATTTAATCTTGTTTAATGGGACTATGCAGATACTAATATTTTTGTTTCCTTATCCAAGAACAGCTAAAAATACTCACTGAAAATTGTAGTGGTTTTATATCTAATTACATGGTAATGGTAGCTTAGTAACTCTTGAAAATGGATGAATGAATTTAGAAATTAATTTACGTACATTATTAAGTCTGGTATAATTTCTAGATCTCCCAGTCTTTAGTCAAAACAAATAACTGCACTTCGATGTATATTTACAGTCTTGTTCATCATTGTCAGATGCTTGATCAGAAGAAAAAGGAAAGTAGCAAGGAATTAATTGTATTGAATTATTTACAAATTCTGGAAAAGAAAATCTTGGCTTTATTTCTAACTGTTGGCACTGTGGTGTTTGTATTTCATCATGCTCCTGACACCTTTTTGTTCTTTATGCTCTGCTTTTCTCTGCTACTTAGGGGCTTCTTTTTGATTTGTCATGCTAGCCCTGATGGCTTTAGATATAAGGAATACCAATAACAATGTGTTTTTAGGCATGACATATTACCAAGAAAATCTGATTCACTAGCATTGTGTTTACTGCAGGAAAAACACGATCTTGGTTTGTGTTATGTGACTTCTAGACACAAAGCCCATAATTTAGCCCATAATTTATGTCAGACACCTAACCTGCATCTCAGCATGCTCTGTTAAGGGGACACATCCCTGACAGCAACTAATTCAACCGCAAAGATGTCAGTGAATCTGATAAACCTTCTCTGCACAAAAACTCCTGTGGTTAGGGGGTAAGGCTGAAGGTAAAAATCTGAAAGAAGGAAAGAGAATTATCATATTATGCAAAATTGGAGTTTATCTCTTGTTCATTTACAGATAATCTGCAGGTTATGTGTGTGCAAATATAGTGATCAAATAAGTATAGTTTTAAATGCTGAGCAGTAGTAGCCCTTAGCTTATTTGAATGAATCAGATGAGCAAGTATTTCATGGTGTAAATTAATTTGTATTTTTTTTTCAGAGTTTATATTTAAAATCAAAGGAAATGCATTGCCTTTGTATTTTCTTCTTGTTCCTAATCATGCATTATATAACTGCTGCTGTAATTATGTGTAGTCTTCTACTTATAGTTAGGAAAGGTGATTTAGTTACCTGAAACTCTCTGAAAACCAGATTTTTATTGCTTCTATTAAATAAAAATATTGTAGTAACATTAGTGAGAGATAAACAACTATAGAGTAGTCTGACAGACTTTTTTTGATAAGGGCAGATAATCTGGTTATGTAAAAGCTTTATGTGAAAAGTGAATATTTAAATCATAGGCAAAAAGTCATAACAAGAAAATTAAGAAAAGTTATATGTCATAGGAAAGAATTTTAAACCCACATCTTTAAGTTTTTATGTTTTAAAGTTGATTTTAATTCGGGTTGCCAGCAGGAAAAAATCTTAGATGGGGTGGGTTTGTCCAAATACTATAAAATTACTGCCAGTTGTGTGAAAAGGAAAACCTAGAACAACCCTCAAAGCAAAATGAAATTTTGATGCTTTTTTTTTTCTTAAAAATTAAAATTATGGGGATAATTTGACTGTTTTTAATGACTCATTTTTATCTATTTCAAAATCACCCTTTGATTACAAATTATAATATATGTTTCTTTGAATGTCATTTGTACTGATATTCTTCAGGAATGGGCAGTGGGAGTGCTGGAAAAGAAGGGGGGCCATTTAAAACTCTTTTAAGACAACAGACTCAGTCAGCTCTGGAACAAAGGGTAAGGCATTTTATACTTCCATTTCTGGTCTACTGAAGTGAAAATTTATCTTGTAGTAAGTTAAATGTTTGCTGCTACTTTCTGTATGAAATTGTGTAATTTTAGGTCTGAACTTAATACAAGTGTTGACTGTTTAATAGCCCTTTTATACACTAATTATCTAAATAATATATTACTAAAGCATTGGGAAAAGTGGAGCAGTTAACTGTGCACAGCACTCGAGTAATTCCAGTGATATTAAGAAGCTATAGGAGAAATTACCGTTGTGTGGTCTCTGAAAAGTACTGATGTGTGTTAAGCTTAATACTGGAATAAACACATGATGATAAAGTTTTTACAGAAGCCAGATTCAGAAACATTGGCATAGCTTTAAACAAGTTGAAAATCCCATTTGGATTTGGGAAAAGGTTTCAGGTTTTGGGAATTGAGTTGATACCTTGGTCCCCATTTTATGGAGTACAAGGTAGTCTTTAATTGGGAACTTGAACCTGAACTATTTGCCAAGCAGTAAAAGATATTTATAGATTTAAACTTTTCCTTTATTGGACTAAAAATGCCATCTGTCATTATACTGAATAGACTATATGATGAAAATAGTGCTTTTAATTAATTGCTTAAATTTGGAATGAGTAATTGCAGCTTTTTAAATAACTTATATACTGCTTTGATCAAAATGTTGATGATGAGGTGTCTTGAAGGAGGAAATGTGAGTATATTCATACTCAGAAATAAATTTATTGCAATTTCTGACTACCTACACTAGTGACATAGGAGCATATATGTTAGTTGGGAACAAAATCACTTGCATCTGTGAAGTCTAAGTGCCCAGCTGCTATTTTGAGTAAGTGGATGATTCTTTTCTCATTTCTTGTGTTATCCATGGCTAAGGGAGGATCGCCTCATAGGTTCTGTAGAAGGCGGGTATGTTGAAAAACACTGCGTGGCTCTTTCTAGCCCTTTCTTTTTGTATTGGGGATTTCTAAAGCATTATCTTAAATATATATTTTTGAGAGGCTTTGCAGATGTCTTTGTAATTCTGTTTATGCAGCATTTTTTTAATTTGTTGGTTTTAAGAGCTTTTTTTAGATCAGTGTATTTTGCATCTTGATACATTTCAGTTAAAATTTTACTTTAGGTATGAATACAAATCCATGGCTTTTAAGTTTTTAATTTGGCTGAAGGAGTGCTTTAAAACAAGCCTATTTTCTGTTTACCTTTGATTTTGCTAGCATTTCAGACATTCCATGGCTGATCTTTTTTATTTCCTTAGGAAGCTTTTTAAAGACAATAAAAATGTAAATTAAGAGCCCTTAATGTGTTTTTAGAGCTTGAATTATTTGGACATTATTTTGATAAGATCTCTATATTGTCTAGTAGAAAAAAATACTGAAAAATCTGATGGAGACATTTTGAGTATATTATTTATGAAGATTATGATGTAGCAGCAAAGCATGTGGACAGTTAATCGATAAAAAATATGTTCATTCTCGCGAGACGAGCCTCCTTTATGGGGGCTCTTCCCAGGCCAGTGCTGGCCAGGGCAGTGGCTGCTCCAAGGACGCAGCGGCTCCCCTTACCCCCAGCTCACCGTTCACCTGAGCTCAGATGGAGTAATTTGTGCCACACCAGATAATACAGGAGGACTCCTTGGAAGATGTTTTCCAGCGAGATTTATTGTAGGCAGGTCTGAGGGGTCTTAGCGGGTGGGGAAGGGGATTAGGAACATGCAGGAGGACCTCTCTGCTGAAGGGGCATCTTGGCAAGAAGCGGGTCACTGGAGGCGTGTCAGGGTTATATTCAGGGAGAAGGTGGGAGGGAAGGATGCTGTGTAACCAACAGGGAGAAGAGGCATAGATGATAGAACAGGGGAAAAACTAACAGGAGTACATTGGGGGAGTGACGTGGGGTGTTAGGTCATGGTGGGTACAAGACACAAAGAACTTTCTAGGCTTGGGGTGTCGCTCTACAACAGGCACTTTTTCATTTGCGTAGAAAAGCAGCAAACTCTGGGAAATAAGGCTGGGCTTTCTCTCTATTTCAAACTAAGGCCTCCTCCCAGGGCAAGCAGGTCTTGTCTCTACCATTACCGTTTCCCACACATTCTGTCTTAAAATTTCAAATTGGATGTGTTTTTGCTATGGTGTTACCTCTTTTCATTACCTTTGAGTTAACTGGAATGAATAACATCTCTAAGTTATTTCATCTGTTTTAGTATTAAAATAATACTAAACAGTGCACTCTACTTGCCTGGATTATTTAGGATAAGCAGTATTTGGGAAAACTAATTATAAATTCAATATATATAATACAGTTTCACATGTATTAGATATATCATAAAATCCCAGAATACTTAGAGTTTAAGGGACCTTAATGGTCATCTTATTCCAGCCATCCTGCCATGGGCAGGGACACATTCCACGAGACCAGGTTGCTCAGATAGTTTTTTCAAGTCTTAGATTATTTGGGTATATGGTAATGCTAAGGTACCTCAAAAGAAGTGCATTAGTTGCATGTCTCAACAGCTTTTTTTAACCAAATGTGGTTTTGGTGTATTTCTTAAATCACCCTAACTGCAAACCAAACAGAGTTTGTTAGAAGGGTAATATTCCTCAATTTCTTCCCTGAAAATAAATCTGTAGAAAATGCAGCTGTGGAAAACTCACGTACATGTTACATTGTACATTAATAACTGTTAGCAATTCCCTGGACATCTGTAGACAGCAAGAGTAACTGTAGCACAACTGTATTTCTGTATATTTTTAACTAAAAAAACACATGCTGCATTTCCATCAGTAGGAAAATTTGAGGTTATCTTACTCCCAAAAAATTGGCCCATGTTTTTGTAGAAATGGCTAAAAGCTGCTCTCAGTGGTATTTCTTGTCTCTCACTTCAACTTGGACAAATTCTGTTTTCTTCCTGTTTTTTCATTATGCAAGTGCTTGAGAGATCTTTTCTGCTGCCTTTTCAAAATGGGGATCTCTTGGCCTCCATCTCTGAAGGGAACTCCAGGAAATCTGTTGTGTTAGAGTGCAGTTCTCTGGGAGATTTGTTTGGCTGAAATCCTGACTTAATCATTTTTTCTTTCCAGTGACTTCTTACCCATCCATCCCCTCAGTTCAGGTCAAAAAAACTGTAAGGTTGTTTGGCCACCTTGTGAGATGGCACAGCAAATATACTTAGAATAGAAATAATTAACCAGGAGATGAGCAATACCTTAATGTGGAGCAGTTCCCTGCTCTGGTTTAGCCCCATAAATGCTCTGTGAGCACACCTGAGTGTTACCTGAAGGAGTGGTCCAACGATGGGAATGAGGGAATGGCTGGAAAGGAACCAGAGAACTGCTTCAGCTGGCACACCAAGGGGATGTGTGCAGCCTTTTTCCACGTGCTGCTTCATTGTTCTGTGTGCATTTGAATGAAATGTGCTTTAAAAAGAAAAGCACTAGCAAGATGTGTGTATACACATTTTTAAACATTGTATTAAGCAAGTATTTGAGGACTTGCTTGTAACCTTTTCAAACTTCCCCCAAACACCAACTATAAAATCTCTGTGTAGTTGTGAGGATGAAAAGTGACAGTTCCTTCATGATCTGTGCAATCAATGACTGTGAAGTGGAATAGTGAATTGGTAATTGGTATTGGTGAAATGATGGACCATCTTCAGTTGTAGCTTGGAAATCATCCTGGTTTGTCAGATACTGAACTAATTTGTGGTTGCATCACCTTGATGTAAAGGAGTCCTTTGCAAATTGCAGTAATAGAGGGGATTTATAATATGGGAGCTGCATCTGGTTTTCCCTGAAATCTCTGTTTTCCCTTAAATAAGTGTAGATTTTAAATTTTGAACTATTACAATTTACAACATGTAACTGAGGCTGGAATTTGTATTTCAGTAATATAATAATAAAATCTAAAAAAATTCTAAATAAAAAAATAAAAATGTCTTCGTATGAAGTGATGGAGTTCCATCTGGGTCAGAATGAATGAGAGATTGTTAATAGAATTATGTCAGAATGCTTCAGTGAGTCTGTCACTCAGATTTGTTTGTGGGTCAAGATAGAGCACCATATTTTATCATGCATCATAATACAGGCTTGGGAGTATTGATATATTTATTGAGATAAAACCGTGTTATTATTTGAAGTTTTACTCCTGGTTTCTAGTGTAGGGAGTCAGGCAAACTGGAACATGTTATTGCAGTACACAGGCTTATGGAAAGGAAGTGGGAAAACTTAGGAATTTCCATATAGATTAAAAAACACTGCATTTGCTTAAGCTTTAGAGTATGGAATATTGTTTACTTTGTTCACTCCGTACTGCTTCAGCACAGTGTAAATGTGAGTGTGTGTATATATAGAATGTAAATGTAGGAAAGGCTTAATGGAATTTCGTGTAAGTGGCACATTCAGAAAACTTCTTTATTGATTTCTGCAGTCCTGGGAAAGTGAGTATTTTGACTATTCTGATAACTGCCAAAGCACTTGGCAATCTGTTAGAGCCTTCTGAGGGAATCTTTATTGTACTCCTCTCTAGAATCTATCACTGCTCCTGAAGACCCATTAGTCAAGCAGGTTTGCAGAGTCCTGTGGTGAAATCTTTTTACTTTTTAATTGCATCATAAGACAAAACTGCAAGGTTTGGGTTTTAGGACTTTTTTTCTTCTGGTTATTGATACTATCTGTGGTTGCTGATTTCAAAGTTTGCCTCTTAATTTTGGAAGTTTAAGCCAAATGAAAATCCAGAAAACTTGAGACTTACAGGGCTCTTAAAAAGTTTTAAGACTTCCTATAAGAAGGGTGGCAAGAATCCTGACGTATTAATTTTTAAACCTACATTGGGCTTTAGTTTAAGGTGACTTTTCATGCCATGTATTGCTGGAAGAACCTGATCCTCGCTTAATCTGCAGCATGTGTGCTGTTCAGGTAGAAGCTCGGTTGAATTGTGCTGTTTCCAAGTATGTGAGAAAGTAATCTATCCTGTACTTTCTCTCATATAAAAATATGGTGTTTATTTGTTCCATTTAATCACTTACGATTTTACAAAACATGATTGCATGATTTTTCTTCTTTTTTTTTTGCTTTCTGCATTTAGAATTTCTGAACATGAATTATTGCCTTTCCCCCATAAGTGTGCTATTATGTATATACTAGACATATCACAGAACATCTCTGGAGAAATTAAAATTTAGTTTTGGGCTTAGGCTCTTTGAATATGACTTTTATTTCATCATCTGTGTCTCAAAAAATTGCCATTATTACTTACTTTGCCCCTTTTATGAATTAAAAGCTGGAGTAATTGCTGAAATTAAACTCTTCATTTTACTTATGAACTGGAAGTGAATTATCTTAGTTTAAGAACTTAGTTGTGTTTCAAGACCTATGCTTTATTTTAAAAGATGGGTATTTACTTGTTATATTTAGAGCTTACAAGCAGAGCAGTCCTTTGATATTTTTAGGTATGTTTTCCTGTAATAATACATTCCTTATTCTTGCAAGACTGCAGTTTGTTTCACCGTGTGCTTCAGAATCAAACTGCAGTCGGTTGTAAGAAGAACACCTAAAAATGAAGAAAAACATTTCTTTTTCATCAGCTAATGAAAAAAGAATTCTGATGTTTAGCAGCCATGGTAAAAGTGAATCAACAGAGATTTTGATAACCTCTAAATAGGTAAAGTTTTGATTGTTAATCACCGTTGTGCTGAGAAACAACTCTGTGGGGGAAAAGTATTTTTTCACTGTGTAAAACCTCTGCTTTTCTGATACAATGGGTCTATGAGGACACGTGGTTCTGAAGTGCTCTGTAAGCCTGAAGGACACATCTGGCCCAGTGTAACTGCTTTGCTTGTATTTCAGGGAAGTGATCAATTCATTGCATGTTAACTGGCACTCAGCAGTGATTGGTGAGCAGTCATTTAATGTTTGTTTTTAATCATGACAGGAATTCCCATTTTTTACCTTGACGACCTTCCCAGCAGGCTTTCTCATCCACGTTGCGGGTGTTGTCAGTGCTCGCTCGGTGAAGCTCCTGGATCGCATCCACAATCCTGGTATGTCAGCATAGGAATGGTTTCCTGGCACAAGGCCTGTCATCCAGCCTTTGTAACGTATCAGGCCTTGAGTAGTTACAGATCTGTTCTAACAATGGATAGCAAAAGCAATGCATTGCAGATAATTTAAGCTTGAAAAATGAGTTACTGAAAGATTGTTTTTAATGAAAAATACTTCAGTGAATTAAAGTAGCAATAAAAATACTTTGAATCAGTAACTTTGCACTGAAAACTAGCTTTGAAATTTTTTGCCACTTTTTGTGATTAAAACTTGATGCAAGTTTTCCATTCAAACAAAAATGAGATTAAATGCTTGATTTTAACTATGAATGTTTTCCCATTTTCAGCTCCTTGAAATCTTTAAGGGCTAATGGCTACAGTTTAGCTCACAACATGGTTTTTAACCTTTACAGCTTCGTTTCTGTTCTTAAAAACCTTTCATGAACAGTACTTCAAGATTTTTATTTATTATTTTCCTGTGAACCCCAGCACGAGAACATGTGTGGTTTGCATGTCCTAGTTCTAATGTTAGCTCTGAGTGACTTTTGACTCTGAAGAATTGGTTGGTTTAGTCACTGAGACCAGATGGGAAATGCTTTGCAAAAAGTTGGAGTTGACAGTGCACTTAAAAATGCAGAGGAGAGTAGAAATAGCACCTGTAGTGGTTTTGCATGCACTCGTCAGGAGTAATAAAAGGAAGTTTACGCAAATACATCCTTAAAAACAAGTAGAAAAAACAAATCTTTTCCTTTTCTTCCTATGGCCCGAGGCAAGCAGTTTTCCAGGCAGGTAGATCATATTGTTGCTGGTCTAAAGATTCAGTAAACTGGCAACATGAAATTAAATCCAAGACTTAATTTGAATTAGATCCTCCTACTTTAAGGGATTTTTTTCAAGTATATTAGTACACAATGTTGGTCTTTCATTTTCCTATTCTAAGATCTATTTACACAGTGAAGAGAAGATTAAAAGAAATGTCAAAGTATAATTAATATGTGAGTCTATCTTTGCCACAAAGTTATTTTAGGATTCTGTATTTTCAACAGATTTCTGATACAGGTCTCTTATGTGCAAAATTTACTGTGTGATAGATGTAAGACAGAATGGAAAAAAAAAGAATTTTGCTCAGATGTTTTAAAAACTAATTTCTTGCATTATGCACTCCTTCATTTTTACCAGCTGACTGGAAGCAGTGTAATACGTAAGGCAAGACAGAGATGTGTGTTTGCACAGCTGCAGTGTTTCTGTGAGACTTGCAGATTGCTCCTGACAAGTGAATGTAAAATGGAACTCTTATTGCAAAATAGTGGGAACAAAAGGGGGAATGGAGGCACGTGGCTGTGGGAGGGAAGGTGGAGAAGTAGAGAAAAGTTCTGATACAGTTATAATTGTGAAGCATTTGAATCAAATAAGTCTGTAAAATATTAAAGGAAGCAAATAAACTGGCAATTTAATGAATCAGGAAAACATGGAAGAGGAGAGAACATTTGAAGGTGGATTAAGAACTTGCCAATAAGACAAAATTGCCATATGCTGTCCACTTCGGTCACCTAGTGCCAGATTGCTATAGCATGCTCCTTTTTCCCTTTCTATTTCAGCCTCTTATTAACTCTGCTGTCTGTGTCTTTCCAGTTCCTGTGGAGTGGTGTTGTCAATTGTGTTCTTGTTGGTAGTTTTTTTTCACTATTCTGCTTCTGTAACTGATCTACTAATTTGCTGTTTTGAACTCAGCCTTTGTCGGAATTATGGGTAACACAAGATCATACAAACTGCTAGACTGGAATAGTTTCAATTCAGGTATTTTATTAGTCATTCAGTACTACATATGCTGACAGAAATTATGGCAGCTCAGTGAAGTTATTAGAAATGTTCTAGGATATTTAGGTTAATGCTTCAAATTTAAATCTATTTAATCATCAAATGCCTAAATGTCATGTTTTCATGTTATTAAAAATTTTCTTTAAAATTACAAAACATTGTTTTAGTATAAAATAGTATTGCTAAGAATAATTTAATATCAATATGGAAAGCTGAATGTTCAGATGTTTATTTAGTAGTCACTTTCAGCTCAGCATCCATGAAGGAAGTAATATAGGGTAAGAGAACAGATTCTTTCTTTACACAGTTGGGATCATGTCAGGAGTGA